>JAUMJM010000008.1:3925000-4425000 GCA_033558235.1 Neomorphus geoffroyi
GAGAAAAAGGCTGAGGTGCTTAATGCCTTCTTCACCTCAGTTTTCAACAGTAAGGCAGATTGTTCTCTGGACAACTGGTCTACTGAAGCGGTGGATGGGGTCAGGGTGCAATATAGCCCACTTGTAGTCCAGGAGGAAGAAGTTAGAGACCTGCTGAGCCACTTGGATCCTCATAAGTCTATGGGGCCTGATGGGATCCATCCCAGGGTGATGAGAGAGCTGGCGGACGAGCTTGCTAAGCTGCTTTCCATCATTTATCAACAGTCCTGGCTCACTGGAGAGGCTCCGGATGACTGGATGTTGGCCAATGTGACTCCCATCCACAAGAAGGGCTGTAGGGATGATCCAGGTAATTACAGACCTGTCAGCCTGACCTCAGTTCCAGGTAAAATTATGGAGCACATAATCCTGGGTGCAATCGTGCGGCACCTGCAGAATAAGCAAGAGATCAGGCCCAGCCAGCATGGATTTAGGAGAGGAAGGTCCTGCCTGACCAATCTGATCTCCTTTTACAACCGTGTGACTTGCCTGGTGGATGAGAGGAATGCTGTGAGTGCAGTGTACCTGGACTTCAGCAAGGCCTTTGACACTGTCTCCCATAGTAGACTACTGGACAAACCCGTGGCTTGGATGAGAACGCTGTGTGCTGGGTTAGGAATTGGTTGGATGGCCGAGCCCAGAGAGTGATAGTGAAAGGTGTCACATCCAGTTGGTGGCCGGTCACTAGTGGTGTCCCCCAGGGATCAATGTTGGGCCCGGTCCTGTTCAATATCTTCATTGATGATCTGGATGAGGGGATTGAGTCCATCATTAGCAAGTTCTCAGATGATACCTGGGAGGAAGTGCCGATCTGCTAGAGGGAAGGAGGGCCCTACAGAGGGACCTTGACAGGCTGGAGAGATGGGCTGACTCCAACAGCATGAGATTTAACAAGTCCAAATGCCAGGTCCTACACTTTGGACACAACAACCCCATGCAGAGCTGTAGACTGGGTGCAGAGTGGCTGGAGAGCAGTCAGGCAGAAAGGGACTTGCGAGTGCTGGTGGACAGGAAACTCAACATGAGCCAGCAGTGTGTCCAAGTGGCAAAGAAGGCCAATGGTATCTTGGCCTGCATCAGGAACAGTGTGGCCAGCAGGACTAGAGAGGCCATCATCCCCTTATACTCAGCACTGGTCAGACCGCACCTTGAGTGCTGTGTCCAGTTCTGGGCCTTCAGTTTAAGAAAGATGTTGAGATGCTGGAGTGTGTCCAGAGGAGGGCGACGAGGATGGTGAAGGGGCTGGAGCACAAGCCCTGTGAGGAGCGACTGAGGGAGTTGGGGTTGTTTAGCCTGGAGAAGAGGAGGCTCAGGGGAGACCTTATTGCTCTCTACAACTGCCTAAAGGGAGGTGGTGGTGAGGCAGGAGTTGGACTCTTCTCTCAGGCGACCAGTGACAGAACGAGAGGACACGGTCTCAAGCTTTGCCAGGGGAGGTTTAGGATTGACATTAGGAAGAAATTCTTCACTGAGAGGGTAATTGTTCATTGGAATTCGCTGCCTAGGGAGGTGGTTGAGTCACCATCCCTGGAGGTGTTCAAAGAGAATTTGGATGAGGCACTTAGTGACATGGTGTAGTTGACAAGTAGGAGTAGAAGTAGGAGTAGGTGTAGGTGTGGGGTCATAGGTTGGACTCGATGATCTCAAAGGTCTTTTCCAACCTTATGATACTGTGATACTGTAACATGCTGTGTTGATCCCAAGTAGGGCAAATTTTTCTCATGTAGAGATTTACTGGCTGAGGTTTCCTTGCACAGTCCTGTGAGATGTAACAGGAGCAGAACTGCACAACTGGCTGTTACCTGAGGTGGATAGCAGGGTGGGTTTTCTTTGATTTGGTTGAGGATGCAGCGCTGACTACATAAAGGCACGTTTGTTCTGACCAACAGGAAATTAGCAACAACACCAGCAAGTCAGGGATGGTGGAACTTGGCTTTTATGATTTGGGGCAACAGATGTGCCTACGACAAAGTCTGAGGCGGGGGTGTTAGAAAACAACGGAGTTCAGGTCACCTGAAACACTCAGATTCAGCAAAGCAGGTCTGTGTTTTGGCCTTTCATAGTTTTCTCCAGAAGAATCTGTGAGTGACACATTATAGGTCACTCCCAATGTTCCTTTCTACAAGACTGAATGACTCCGTGTCTGTGCATTTGGAAACGTTTAGCCAAGCATTTCCTATGGTCCAGTTACCTCCAGTCATACTGTGGGCCCAGTGCTCACTCCTGGACAGGCTTTATCTGTGGGACCAGCACTGCAATCAGTGGTGGTGGAAAGCCTAAAGCAATGGTCTTCAAGCTACAAAACCTTTGAAAATGTGGAGAAGAATTTCCTTTCTCTCTTGCAGAACAGGGAAGCTAGTCAGGCATATCTTCTGTTGCTCCTCAATTACAATGCATGGTTTGGAAAACTGTTGAGAGATTATATAGGACTTAGAAATACTTAAGTCCTTTCCCTGAAATATTTTGACCTTTCTGAGGAAGCATGACATCTGCAAGTGTTTCATGCCTTTGATTGCTTAATGTCAACTAAAATGTAGGGTATTTACAGTTCTGTGAGGAAAACAGCTGGAAAGTATTTTTTAAATTGCTGGTGTGACATTTACAGAACTTCAGCAAAATTGAATTGTTCCAGTGTTTAAGTTGTGAAATTGTTGGGCAATTTAATTCTTCTGATTGTCATTTACTATTCTTAATTGCCGATATTCTCACTTTTTCACCAGTAAAAGCCTTTCTCATGGTTGATGGTGTTGTTCTCTTTCTGTCATCTCTCTTCAATGAGAGGAGGCCAAAGAGACTGAAGAGATAGGAGATGGAATCACTCAGTAATTCCTCTCTCCAGCCTTTGCTGTTGTGGTTTGCATACACAGCAGAGAAAGATGATCTGTGCTTGTTTTGTCTGGACTGGCAACAATCACACCAGAATGCTGATGAATTTGGGAGGTGATCTGGGATTTCTGCCCTATGTGGATGTTGTGATGTTTCCACACACTTTTTACTCTTACATAAAGGGGAAATGACACATTCCTCGTGTAGTCTATGACATTTCTCATGCAGCCTATGAATTTATTTTTCAGGCAAGTTTCTTCTGCTCTTCAGCAGCCTGCATGAAGCTGGAAGCCCCAGAGCCCCTACCTGTCAGGCAGTTAGCTGAAAAGGCAGTCTAGAGCACTGGCATGTTCCATTCAGCTCCTGAAAGACCAGTTGTTCGTAGGAAAACTTTGGCCATTGAGGCCAGGACTGACACCTGCACGCTCAAATTAGAAAGCATGACCCAGAGACTATGAGGCAGCTTTGAGATTATCTGGTCTTACTGTTTTGAGTAGCCACAACCCTAATTGGGCAGCTGACAGGATATTCCATGAGGGTGCAGAGTAGATTTTGCCAATGAAGTTAAGGGCTCTTTTTCCTCAAAGCAAGCTTCAGACAGTGACTCCCTCTTTTTATAAGACCCAGATACCTCTTATGGCGGTGTGCAGGAGACATTCTGGCATTCGTAGGACTTCTGTGAGCACCCTTTCTTTGTAGTGATTTGCTGAACAGTAAAGTGTGTAAATGCTGTGATTTTTAACATTCCTGATGAAGTTTCAGGAAAAACTGTCACATAAAATGTGGGGTTATGTTCCTATTTTTCATCTTGTTTTTTTGAAGCTCTTTCTGCAGCCAGATACTGACATGGAAGAGATTTTTCTTGGCTATCACGTACTTCTGTGTACATTTTAGCTGTTGTGCCTGGAGTGGGAACTCTAATAGAAACAGTCCACTTTTTTTCCAGCCTCTCTTTCTCAAATGTTGTCTTATCTAGAGGGAAGCTGCAGGCAGCAGCCAGAAGCACTAAGCAAAGCTATCCATGCCATAGTTTGTTGTACAATATTAGAGCTGTTTGTGAAATTTATTTTGTTTCTGAAGCAAACATTTCTACACCCACTTCTGTTTTTGTTTCTTTATGTAAATTATAGTACTTTGCAATTTAATTGCTATGGGCTTTATGAAACTGCATTAAGGACTATACTAATTGTGGGCTTGCCTCCTTCCTATTTCTGGACACATTTTGAAATTCTGTAACTCTATGTGTTTATTTTTTTTTAATTTTGTATAATGAAATTAAGAATTAAGATTAAAGAAGCAAAGAAAATCTGGCTCTGTGTCAGTGCATGGCTGTTTCTAGCAATAGGCTTTGTCTTTAGAAGCCTTCTGGTAGTTTGGATGTTTTTCTGCGACCCTGGGGAAACACTGATTACTAGAAGCCAGCTGCCATGCTATTGTATCTATTATCCTCAAGTGAACTGCCAGCTTCTGTTGATGCAGAATTTTGCTTCTTGCCATGAGTACAAGATGTACTTTGGGGACTGAGAGGTGATGGGTGGAGCAAGAAATTCTACAGGAACATCTGAGCTAACCTACTTCCAAATATGAACTGTGGGAAACCTACACAACCTCCCCAAGTTAATGTTAACCACTTTTGTGGTGGGTTGGGGAAAGCTGTTCTGCCGTGGCATACAGGAATTTGTGGGAAGTAATCAATGATGGGAGCCATTTGGAAACATAAACATTTGGATGGCAGGTCTTACTTATGGCAGGACAGCATCCTACGTATTGTTGGTGTGGGCAGCAGAAAGCTGAATCCTGTCTTGGGAAATATGCTGTCAGAAAAAACATGCCTCTCCTTTGGCGTCGGATAGAGCACGTCCATCAGTCGTTATTTTCTGTGTCTCTTTATGAGTCCATATACTCTTACAAAGAAGTTTATCAAATTTGGTGAAGGCAGTATCTCCTCAACCAGCTGATCAGATTTCCAGGCTATGGATTACACATTTATATGTGTGTTACCCTTCCAGATTTCTGCACCTGTTTTGTCATTGTCACTGTACAAAAGTGAAAACTGTATCTTATTCAGCAGTTGTAGTGAATCAATTCTGTTTTTTCTTGACTTTTTAAGCAGGATACAGCTTTGCATTGTGTAATTAAGTCTGTGAACACAAAGAGCAGCAGATGGACCTGCCAGTTTGCAAAACATTCTTTTCATCTGGTAAAAAGTCTTCATTATTTTCAACACCCTCATATATATCTTTCCTATTTTATCATATTTTTCCTGTTTAATCTACTTCACTGTGGAAATGAAATGCTGTTCTAAAACATATGGTCTCATAAACAAGAAATCAAACCCACACAAGAAATCAAACTTACACTCTTCCCACCTCTTTCCAGCCAAAGAAGGCTGTGTGGTTGAAAACTCAGAAAACAGAATTTTTCTGTATATAGATCAAGCTATATAAACTGAATCCAAAATGTTAGGTGCAGTTCTGTCAGCCAGGGTTTTACCTTGAAGCAAAAAATTTTCACCTTCCAAAGGTTTGCAAGATTATCTGCATGAGTCACAGCATTACAACAGCATCGTTAGCCCACAAGCTAGCAAACATATGTAGAACATACGGATATCTGGTTTATAGTGATGACTGTTCAAGGGCTATTCAGCTTAAGAGACAAATTCAAGAGGTGGGAAAAGCAATAAATGGATAGATACACAAGTGTTAATAAGTTGGCCAGAGCTGTTAGGTCCATGAAAGTCAAGTCTTTCAGGAATCAATCATAGCCTCAGAGACCTTCAAGTAGAACTTTCCAGTTAATGAAAAAAGTGGAAAGTGAGACTATCTTGGGTCTCCTGGAAATAAGTAAGTTTATAATGAGATATCTGAGAGGGTTTGTGGAACCGTGCATACTATGGGATTTCTTAAGGGAGAAAAGAAAGTAACATCCAGAGTTCTCTTCCAATTTTAATAGTTCAGTGATTAACTGATTAATTCATTCTTTGATGATCAAGTAGCCTGATGCACAGTTTATGTGTTGGTTTGTTAAGATGTCTTTGGTGTCGTCTGCCGCTGCTCTGCAAGAGAATTTCTTCAGCGTATGTTTAGGAAGGTGTTTCCTCTTGGGAGAAGTTAACTCTGAAATGTTCCCTTTGTCCAGCGACTGAAAGTTGTAAGAAGTTTTGACAAAGAGCACACATCTTTGTAAGATGTAGGAACTTAGTTGTGTTTGGAAGCAGATGAAAGACATTTCTTAAATGCAGAGAATTAACTTTATCATACCTGCTTTTCAAGAGGAGGAGAAGAATACTCCTCTAAAGAAAGGAGAAACTCTTCTCCAAGGGCCACACAGCAACTAGAGAAATGTACAGTAGCCTTGGGCTTTACAAAGGGGTTTCTGATGGTGCTATTGTTGCTGGTTGGGTCAAACAAAAACACAGTCTCTGAAAAGCTTAGGAAAAGAAAAGAATGCCTTTTGCTTGTCTATTCAGGCAACTCTCTGCATTAAGGACAAAGTCTTTCCCTTCGTGTTTGGATCATGATCTAAATAAAAATACTGAGGGCAGCCACACTGCATTCTAGTTCCAGCTTAAGCTTTGTTCCTTAGCTTTCTGAAAAATAAAGTGTACTTGAGGGATACTGTCCACTACATCTTGAGTCAAGAGCTCTGTACGTTGACTGGCAGAGGGACCGAGGATTCCCTAATTGCTCAGCTAACAGCATGTTTTCCACGCTCCTTAGAAATTAGTTGGCAATAAGTGGGGATTCTACCACTTTGTCTGGCTGAAATTACCTGGTTGGTTGATTTCTAAATAGTCATGGAAGGAAAAAAAAGAAGAAAGCTCTTCTCCAAAGAAGACTTTTTTTCATATAACATTCACCTGGTTGATGGGATGGTTGCTGAGTATTTTAGAGTTACCTGAACTGATAGTTTCTCTCAGAAGGATGGGGTGACAAAAATGGTAAGCTAGAGGTGGACCCTGGGTTGTTAGTCCTCAAGGTGAGAGGCTACTGTGGTATTTAGAGTTCCATCATGGGTATTCTCTTCTCACTCCAGCACCCTCATTCTGACTGACAGGGCTGAGGGAGCTGCATGTGTTTCCTTCACCCTGTGGATCACCCGGACACATGGGAACACTCACATGCATTTTCTACAGCACAGGTTTTTTCTTGGTGTAGCTCTGTGAGCACTTCCTAGCATGTGGAATAAAATCTTGTAATGGGAGTCCTGGCACAGTTGGATCAGAATGTGCCGTGATTCGAGACCAGAAGTCTCTCTTGCCTGAGTTAATGATCTTTTCCACTGAAGTAGGAAGTAGCAATTAACTCACAGACCTCCACCCTTTGCTAAGCTACCTGGGTTAAGACAAAGAGATCCTTATCACAGGGTTTTGATGTTTTTATACTTACACTTATTTTATACATATTTTATACATATTTTATACTTTTATTTTATACTTATTATGTATATGTCTTCCAGATGAAGATACTCTCTCTTGAAGCTAAGATCCACTCCGCAACTATGCAACTGAAAAAAAAGAAATCCCAAGGAGTTAGACACATGCCTTTACCTTTTAAATAAAGCTGTGTATGTCTCAGAAGTTCTTATATGGCTGACAGCCAAAGTATGAGGGAGAACGTCATCCTCTCCCACTGGGACCAGTCTCAATCCTGTTATGTTTCAGCGGGAATGTGCTTGTTGCTCTGCCTGCAGATTAGCAAATCCAGTCATGTGCGCCTACAGTATTTCCTTACGCCTGACTGTGTACAGGGCCAAATGCCTGTTATATGCAATACGTAAATTTAAGGAGGCTTCTGGCATGTTCACATCATGGAGTAGTTGACCTCTTTTTCAGGTTCTCAGAAGTTTACTGAGACGTTCCTGTGTGTACTTACTGTAGTTTTGGTCCCACATTTTTAAGTCACCTGGAGGCAGCAAACAACTCAGTTATATGATACAAACACTGTAGGTTATATGATGTATGGGAGAGATGGAGAGCCTGCTCTGGGGTGCTGAAATAAAAGTGACAAGTAGACAGTGTCTAATGGGCTGAGATTCTAATTTCAGTTGTGCCTTCAGAGGTATTTAGGTATTTCTTGTTATTAAAACAACACAGTGTGTTTGTATTTATTTATTTACTTATTTATTATAATAAACAATCTAGGTATTTAGATTTTTATCATTTAATTTTGAAATATCTTTTTCTCACTGATGCCAAAGTGAAAAAGAATGTTAATGAAGGGCTTATGCCATCTGGTCTTCTCATTCTGAGGTGATTTTGGCAATGCCTTGTGAGTTGAGTTGATTCCTGCTACATTTGTGCTTGAACTGTGTCAAAAAAACCCAGCCTGATGAGAAACTGTCTGCAAACTCTATCAAATACCACTACCTAAGAGCTCAGCTCACCTTGCCTTGCAAAAAGCTCTCGAAAAATCTGGGAGAGGAATTTTTTAGGGGAAGTGTTTGCTACATTGAGTAGCTTCCTGCTAAAGGAAATGTGGCTTCTACCTGCTAGAGTGGATTTCTCTTGGTGATATAACAGACAAAAAAAAGCTTAGCATGACAAGGACTTTACATGTAAAATGTGATGAGTTAATCTTCTAGTTCTCTGCCTAAGGCACAGCCGTTAATTGTGCTGAATTTCCTGGGTCCAGTTTATTGATGTGTCTGATGTCTGTGCAGTCTTTAACACTTTTAATTACAATTGTCTCCCAGACTTAGTACTGACATAGTGAAGTTCTTGATAACATAGTGAATCTTTTCCTGGATACTTTCTCTTCTTTTTTTTGTTCTTCATTTCTTCGTGCTACCATGAATACTTTTCCCTTCCTATGGAGTAATTATGACTCAATGATCTCAAAGGTCTTTTCCAACCTTATGATACTGTGATACTGTGATACTTTAGATGTATGTTATAGGGCACGGTAGTCCTTGTTCCCAGAGTTCATTATTTTCAAGTCTAAACATATCCTTTTGGCTTTTCTTTCACTGACTACCATGTATGGGACATGTGGGGGAGTCTCCTGGGAGCTCTGTAAAGATGTGCTTAGGTTACCATGGTCACCTACTGCCCAGAGATGCACTGACTGTGCTGCACCATGTGAAAAATTAGAGCACTCTCCTAACAATAGGTTTCTTTGTTTCAGGCTTTGTTGGCCCCAGTTGTTAGCAGCTAACAGATGAGTATTGGTTTTCTTCATGCTTCTGGAAGTCACATCTGCCTCTGCCTTCTGTTCTTTCAGAGGAAGACCTCAGCTTATGCTTCGCAGGCTGTTCTCCTCCACTATGTGTTCATCCCTGCTGTAGTCTCACCAGCCTGGAGAGGAAAGGCTGTTCACCTAGTGATCAGAAATACTATCTGAGAATACAAGAAAAACCTGCTGCTTTCCTTCCACATAGTTAATAAAAAAGGTAGCTGGAAATGTCTCTACAATGATCCATTTTAGCAGCTCAGATGATGCCGCTCTTATTTTGCTGGCAGTACAGATGACAATCTTTACTGTCAATGCAGAAGACTTTTTGGACTTGCCTTTGAGTACACATGTCTGACAGTGCATCAAAGATGAAAGAAATGGAGAACTGTATTATTATTCCCAGATTAGACTTGTACAACTTCAATTTAAAAGTCCAGCAGAGAAGCCTTTAAGAGAATAAATGGCCTTTTTTTATATATATATCTGCAGCATCCTAGAAAAGGGAAATTTATTATTATTCTCAGATAAGGACTTCTTTTTGATGTGACTCAAGGGACTGCAATCAGAAATATTTCATGTCTGTGTGTCTGACATACTAGGTGAGCTCATATTATGACTCCTAAAGTGAATCAGGATCCCAGGCCCAATAAAAGTTTCCTGCTCATATTCTTCGGCTTTCTGTTTGTGCACCATAGTGGAGTTACCGGACACTGAAGCAACAGGTTGTTGAGGTGATTGTCTTCTCCAGACAGCAGGGAAAAAGTCACTGTCACCAGTCTCCAGAAAGTGCCCTGAGCAGAGTCCCCAAGGAAAGGACCATACAGGAGCATGGCAGGAGACCTCCTGGCTGTTGCCCTGTGTGTGAAGTCCTCCACAGTTTTAATAGTTCTAGATCTCTCAACTAGGCAAACGATTTGGAGCCTTTAAAGGTGCCAAAGTTTTGGGGGTGTCATTTTGAGCGATTCCCTCTTACTGATGTTACTGGGTGTTTGGAAAGTGAATGGGACAAGCTGTTGGAGGGCTGATGGAGAAAGAAGGACTGTCCTGAGTAAGGAAGTGGAGGGCAGCTTTGCACAACCACCTATTTTCTTCTCAAAAAGCACCTCAAGATGTACTGGCCCTGGACCCTACTGTGGCCTGAGGTACCTTCATTTTAGCACAGCTTCTTTGGACAAATCTGGGTCCTGAGGGAATGTACCCAGTTTCAAGGACCAAGATGTTAGTACATCGATTTCTTCTCTGAATGGATGTTATAGCTTGTAGCTTAACTCTAGCCTGATGAGGGTATGTGAAAGCTGTAAGAGATGCCTCAGGCAGGGGGTAGAGTTGGCAAGATAAAAGGAGGTGGTTCTGGATTTGAGCCACTGAAAAGAAGAACGACACTCAAACTGGACTTTGTAGCAGATGAGAGAAAGCAGCTAGACAGGAGGAGATGTGAATCTTAAAATCTGGTTATACCAGACCAGGATCAAATAATTGCCAGTCTTGATCTGGTCCTATAGTTGTCCACAGTCAGGGAAGGCTGTAGAAGTAAGTCGTACCCCACATACTACCTGATAGCTCATAGTTGGATTGAGAAAATGATACACTTAGTTGATACAGACCAGAAGGAGGGATGGATTCCCAAAGCCATATCAGTCATCTCTCTCTGCATGAAGTCCTGTATTCTTCATGCTATACCACAGATCTTGCATCATTGCCTGCTGTCTGGGAAGCCTCTGCCACTGGTTTTAGCTGTGTGTTGTGCAAGCAATGCCTTCCATTTCAGACAGGCTTCCTCACTCATGATCATACATTGGGAAAATAATTTTGATGGATTTGATTTTTTTAATTCTTTCCCATTGCATCAGTGATCAACTGATATTTATATTGACTGCCAGCTTTCATGCCTTTCACCAGATTGCTGTTGTTACCCAGGCTTTACTGTGAAAATTCAATGTTGGGTGTTAGATTGGCACATTGAAATGTGATTCTCTGATTAACTTCGATTTTTGACTTTTCTTGTTGCCTTTTCTTCTTGCTATCATCTCCAGATTCAGCCCTGCTGAACCCACCCTGAATGCATCCATACCCCACTCAGTAATACACCTGTCCTTAGTCCTTCCTTTACCCTCACGCTTATACTGTATTTGCACAAATGAGCAGGTGCTTCTACATTGAGTCCATCTCCCAGGCATCTTCTCATTTCATAGTTCCGTTTGATTTTAGGCTATCTTTCAGTCGGTTCAAGACAGTCAGAAAATTACCAAGTTTTAATTTGTAATTTATCTCCACTGTCCTTTTTTGTTTTGGCAGTTTCATTCTGAGCCCCTCAGTTTCTCCAGTCCACCCAGCAGCTGGTTTGGGGGTCACAGACACAGTATTCCCACCCCTCTTTCTTCCTACTTGTTCCCTCTTCCTCTACACATTGGCTACTCAACTGGCATAGTTCCTGTCTTAGTTTAGATGAAAACCAAGGTATGTTATCAGAAATTAAGTGATTTTAATCAGAGAAGGAAAAAAACTCCACAAACTAGATTGTACAGAAAAGATAACAGTTCTTAGCTACAAACGTATGTGTGTACAGAACAGTTTTAACAACAATTGTATCTGAGATCTTAATACGAATCGAGTTCTGCACCCAAGCTCTTGTGGTGCAGGTCACTTTTAAGAGCAGCAGCTGCCGCACTCCGCTCTGGGCGGCTCTGGGGGGTGAGGCAGGCAACTTCTCCTCAGAGTGGGTCCTGGAGGAGTTCAGGGCAGATCCAGATGACCAGCGATCCCTTCCTCAGATACCGCACACACACTCTCACACAGAGGAGAAAGAGAGAGATTAAATATAGAAATGCAAGCAGAGCAAAAGCACGCAGCTAATCTCTACGGCAGCGAGACAGCAAGAAGAAAGAAAACGGAAGTGCGAGAAAAAGGAATGTCCAGGCAAATAGGACACAACCTCTGCCCCGGTTTCCCCAGAAACATCCTCTCCCCACCGCCTCGCATCCCACTCAGATCCCCTTGGTTGGCAAAAGAAGAAAAATTCCCCTGAAAAGAAAAGAAAAAAACCCCAAAACTGAAACTATAACAGTTCCACTGACCCCCACCAATATCCTGAACTCTCAGGTTAGTATCCTTGTCAATTTCAAAGTCCTTGTCTGCCCTCAGTTTCTTGATAGTCCGTCAGTTAAGTGTTTCTGTGTATTTCACTTTTCACTTGCCCCTTTTCCTTATCAGACCTTACCAATTGACAATGTCTTCAGTCAGACTATCTCACTAAAATAAACATTACCACATTCCACATGCCTTTAGCCATTCATGACTGTCCAGGTTTGATTCGTGTTACTGTCTCCCTTATTTGTTGGTCAAATTTTTATCTCTGGATGTTCTTGTTTATAGCTTCTGCCTTTTCTTTAAAGGAGCAGACGCTTTTTCCTTCCTCATATGCTTACAACTTAGTCACTTATTTTCACACGTACTTGATTCAATTTAAGTGCTAAGGTGATTATCCCGGTTTTCCAAATCAATAGATTTACTTGTAAAATTCTGCACCTGCTAAAGAGTTTCAGTGGAAGTGGTATCGTAGTTTTGGTTATTTGTTTGGGGTTTTTTGGTGGGTTTGTTTTGTTTTTCTTCTGAATAAATGTTTAAATAAGTATTAGAGTATGGAAACTAAAAAGAAAGAACTTCTATCTATTTTGAGTTTACATTGCATGACTTCCATGTTTGCTGTTTCTTTACCTTTGATCTCTAGCGCCCAAACTCGTCTCCTGACAAAATGCAATTGAAATTAAAAACATCTAAGAATGTTATTATAAGACATAAACAATTTGTTGGGGGTTTTAAAATCATGTTCTGTGTGTAACTTGTTGCCTTCTGGTGCTTTCTTAAGACTACACCAAAAATAATTACATGCATTAGTGGCTACATGGTACTACTAATACAAACTTCTAAATTCTGCCCGTGCTTCTTGAAGCCAGGAGGTTTATCTAATTAATTCTTGCACAACATCCAGATTTGCTTATAAAGATTTACTTCTCTTGCAATCTGCTACAATAAAGCAAACCTGACTTCTTTGAAACCATGCTCTCTTCAAAAATCTCAATTCCATCGGAAGCTGTGTCCTTGAATTTAATGATATATTTTAACTACAGAACAAAACATAGGACCAAAATTTTCTGGTGTAGTTGAATGACATTTGAGGTTTTCTGCACTTTTGCCCTGAATGTATCCAGGTGTTTTTCAACATTCAAGTGATATAAGTACTGAGTTTCCCAGACAGTAGTGATTTTATGTATAGAAGAACCCCACAGCTTGCCATTTGGAAAGTACTTGTTACATCCCGCCTCCCAGCAACTGAAGTGGGGCATGTTTTTTTAAAGCAGAATTTTAAGACACAAATTAGAATGAAAGCAACACTGTGTGGCTAATTTAAACTAGTTTATTAATTCCAAGTCAGTTTGCAATATTCAATTATCTATTAGCATAAAACAACCACTGATTTGTGGTGAAGGCAAAGAGGTAGACATACATAAACCGTACTAAGCAATACCATGCGTCTCCCGAAATGAAAATGCAGAAGGAGGGAGAGAAGAATAGGAGAGTAAGAGAAGAGAGGCAAATTAAAAAGAGGAAACAGAATTAGTGGAAAAGATATAGTTCACCTTCCCAAGGATACTGCGATGAAATAACAACCCTGATATCCTTAAAAACTGGAAGCATTCATTGAAAATAAGATATCTCCCCGTTTTAAGCAATTGAGGTCATCTGATCACCCCTATTTATGCCCACGGGGCATTCCTTTAGGAGGGGCTCTGTGTTGTGTAAGCTGTCACACAGATAGCTTAGAAGAGCAAGTATAGTTGGCCAGAGTAGCGGGAGCTTCCTCGAACCCCTCCTGAAACGTAGTGATGGGTGGCTGACCCCTTCTCACAGCTTGCACAAAGGATGTTTTAGCAGGTGTGGAAGTCTGTGTCCTTTTTGTGGTCCTTCCAAAGTAGTTTAATCTCAGAACTTGACTCAAAACCAGCAGTTTAAGGCAAAAGAAAGAGAACAGTTTATCTGCAGTTTAAAACACAGTCCTTGGTGGAGCTGCACCTGCTTCATGGGTAAAGAAACTGACCGCATCAGCTGGGTCACTTATCAACGCTGTGTCATTTGCCAGCAAAACTAGGAACACCAGAAAACAGCTCTTTGAAGTAATGGCAGAATAATATTTTATGCTTACGATAAGTTTGCCACAGCAGTGTGTGTCAGGGAGGATGTGCAGAGCACTGGTGGAGTGCAGCTCTCAAGGTCTCCAGGTGCTCCACATGAATACCACACATGCTCTTTGCTGAAAGGCTGCCACAGGACTATGAATACCCATGGTAAACGGCTTCCTTCCCAGAGGTCCTTATACACAACAAGGTGTTTGAAAATGAATGAATGTGTAGCTGGAGAACAAAAAATTCTAGCTATGCCACTATTCATAGGATTTTCTCTACCGTCCTTCCAGATCTGAATGACAGGGCAAAATTAAGAGCCCATGAGGAAAACCTGAAGCATGGCTTGTGATATTTCTGCCTGTCTAGGTTACTGGTCTGTACTTTAAGCTTTCTGCCTAGGTTTATCTGTATTATTTTCTGCTCACATAACTTCTCTCTGAGTACTGTGCAGAGAGATACAGAAGCAGATGAGCTCGGATAAGTGACTGTCTAGCTGCATTAGTTCTATGAGGGAAGAATTCAAAGGAGGCTGGCTGATGAAAGAGGGTGGTGGGATGTGAGCCTGGAAATGCTCCGTTTGTAATGAGCTTTGAATGCACAGACAGGGGCCTTCAAGGCAGGAGTAAGCCATCATCTAGATCCTGCTTGGCAGAACCAGATTGTATCAAAGGCAGACAAAAATAATGATGAAATCTCTGAGTAATGGCTAAAGCCACATTAAGGGCAGTATTTTGCATGAGCTTTAGTCTCCGGTGAGTTCAGTTCACAATGCAAGTGCTTTTTATCCTGAGGATGACTAATGTGAAAAGGAAGTATATCCTATAGAAACATTCTTCACGAGTCAGTTGTCCTTTTTTGGCTAAAGTCCTGTGTGGGTCTTGACAGAGTGTATCCCAAATGACAGGGAGTAAATGTAACGGTAGGACTAGGGGATTTTGCAAAGCACATGCAAAGCTCCTAGTTGAACAGGAGAATGGGTTAACGAAGAGAGAAACCTACCTCGTAAGTGAAGGGAGATACCCTTGTCTACCTCCACATCAGCATATCTGGAGGGTTGCTGGGAATAGTAGGACTGGTCTCTGGAAAATCGAATATATTCACTGTCTGTTGTGTGTCCAGCCTTATTCCTCTTTCCTGAGTTCCTGAAACACAGTGAACTGTCGTGCAGAGCATGAGTAGAAGTAATACTTATGCTGAACCAGAGCTAACTCATGAAAACAGATGCACTGAAGTTTTTGGGCACCTAACTGCTTCAGCTAAATGGCTCTCCAGTTGCAATGATTTTTAGTTTGCAAAGGCCTTTTTCACTGCTTGCTCTTCCTGAATGCTGTGATTGTTTCTCAAGAAAGATATTTTTGCATTTGCCTCTTGATATTTTTGTAGTAAGAATTGAACTACCACTCTAGGTTTCTCCAGAATATAAGTATCACAATGGCGTAATTGCTTTCATAGTACGCATTATGTTTATCTTGATCACTGTGATTTCATCATAGTACTGATTCATGAAGTTTTCTTCATACATAATTCTTGACTTTCTCAGTTTATAGCTAGGGCAATGCCATTGGCAGAGCTGTGAAAAACAAATTAGGCTACAAAGGGGAAATAGACGTCTACAGTGACAAATTTTATTTCTGAATGTTAATCATGTGTTGATGCATTTGTACACCTGCTTTCTTGGATTGATAAAGTAAATAATATTTTATTTATGAATATTTATTACATTTATGAAATCAACTGTAAATTCAGAGAACCAGTGGTGTGTAGGGCCCTCTGGAGAAGCTACATATTTGAGAATAAGAGGAAAGTAGATTTTTTTTTCACTTTACCACTTGATTTACTGACATATCCAAATCATCTTGTTAGCAGCAGGGCTGCCTGATTTGTTAACTGACAGTCTGAAGACCTGAGAAGTGGAAACCTGTTGAAAAACATACCAGAGAAAACTGACAGTGCCTCAGATTTCTTGGCTTGAATCAGATGAAGAATTTGTATGATCTTAGGTAATTTGCATATGTATCTTTCGTTGGAAAGAGATTTGATCCATATTATGCCATGACCTTTGGAAACTCACCACCAAATGACAGGTTCAGAGCTACAGCTCTTGGTTACAGCTATTTTGCGTTCAAAGCCTGGAACCAGTTCTCAGATAATGTGTTATTCTTGGCATGTCACCAGTTCTGTCACTTTTTTAATATATATGGCATCAGTTAGGCAACCTGAAATTATTATATAATGTGCTAAAACTTAAAATTGACTGATAATTCTGATATGGGGAACCCACTCTAGTTTCTGATAGTTTCATTTGATTAGAAATCCTTAGAATATTAATGAGATGAGGCACAAATCTCTAGGCTAGCTTGTTGATTTGTGAAGCCCATCTGAAAAGTGGCAATGCAGATTTAATTCTCCTAATAATTTATTTTCAAGTACCGTTAGATGATAGGTCCTTGTGTTTTGTAGTGGGTGATTGAAAAATTGTATGTTTTTCTCACTGAGACTGACAGTTGGTAACAAAACCATAATTTTGAATGGAAAAAGATTCAGAAAACTTGAAATTTCACTGACATAGTGCAGAAATACATTACATTAAGTAGTGACATAAACTTTTTTCCCATTTCCAACTTTGAGCCACGGGACTACTGCGAAGTGCGTGTTGTGCTTATTCTTGTGCCAGAGTTTACATGCAAGGGAAAACTTGTGCTGTCAGCAGCTATTGTTGAATTCTGTAAGACTTCTGGAGGACTTGAAGGTGTGACCAATGTGCCATGGCTGTGGTTTGCCATGGGAGACAATTTTCTTGGCGTGATAGAGTGCACATTTTTTCCTAGGCATGCAGAATTACCTGTTGTGCGTATGGCTCAGTCAGGGATAGCTCAGGGCTTAACTGAGTAATGAAAACCTACGTTTAGCTCTTTTGCTCTTCGAAAACAATGAATATATTTCTCCAAAGGGACTAAACAAGATCTCTGTCTAAAGCGAGTTCTGCTGAGATAAAGAAAGGGAGAGAATCTAGCACAGATTTTCACAGCATTGCCTCAAATAGCTGATGCCTGCACAATCCCTTTTAGTCTCTCCCCTGGATAAACAGTATTTTTCAGTCAGGCTCATTTTACTGAGCTCTGCCTAGAGCAGTTGTAGCAGGTAGTTTGGGAGAACTGTCTGCTTCCTAGACTGGACATTTGAATATCATGTCCACCAATGTCTATGCCATCTGTTGCTACCTTTTTCATCTCAGTAGGAAGTGCCTCTTTTCTGTCCTCTCAGCCTTGGGCTTGTAAATTCCTGCTTTGCATACTGGCAGGAGATGATGCTGTCCCTTTTTCACCACATTTTGTGTGATTAATTAGTGTGGGGACACACTAGCAATAAATTGTTTTGTGGTTGTGGACCTCCAGTGTTTTTTCACTGTATTTCTAACTGGGCAGAATCAACAAACTTTAGTCTCCTTTCCCCTTATGGGTGGAGACACTGAAGAACATGTCTAAGTGCTGAAGGAGGAGGGAGAAAACCATTTTTTATGCAGAGAGTGGAAGAAGAAATGAAGGCAGTGTGAGAGAATGGGACTGCTGCAGCAAAGACTGTCTTGCTTAAAGAAAGAGCTGTGCAGGGCTTATGGACAGTGTATATTTCCATGCCCTGTTCTTTGGAAGCTATGGTTGAAGGTCAGAGACCTTGTGGAGGCTGCACCGTGGCAGAGACAGATGAGGAATCCTCCTGAAGGGTAACATGCCTGAAGACCCTGAAGGCAAATGTGTGGTGGAGGGGACTGACACGGTCCTATATGTCTATCCAAGGATGCTTGCAAAAGGAGGCCTTGGAAGGCAAGGGAAAGGGCTTCAGTGAACACTGTGTCTTCCTGCAAAAGTTAGTGTTAGCCAGGTATGCTGGACTGACCTCCTGAGTTCATGAAAGATGGGAAAAGGCTACCCTCGACTATTTTGTCCGATATGGCTCTGCTGTGTTTTGGTGTGACACCAGGACTTTGAGAGATGTCATTTTGAATGATGTACTGGCACATCTGCTCTGGTACATCTGCAATTCCTCAAATAATTCCAGGAGAACACGGCAGGATGGGACTCCAAGAGGTAACAGAAGGTCACTCTCACCTGGCTCCTTTTAGTTTGCATATACTTTACACTATGGCCCAGCTGCTATTAACAACACAAGCAAAGGTTGTTGTAGGTTGTTGGGGGAAAATGAGACCCCAAAGTTCCTATTAAAAGGATTTTACTGTGATATTAAAGCAATTTGCAGTTGCCTCTCCCAGGAAAGAATTGTGGTTGCCATGAAAGAGGCCTGTTGTGGCTGAGTAGAATGTTCTGCCTCACTGGAATGGACAATGGGGTGGTGCTGTGGGGTAGCATGGACAGTCTCTGTCACCATTGTGGGCATGAAACTGAAGGAAACCGCATAGCTGCCATCAAGGAAGATGGATCGCAACTGCTGCCTCAGCACTCATGGTGAAATTGTATCCTTTAGCTGAACGTTGCTCATTATAATGTCATTATTATACCAAAACACACCTCCATGCCAAAAGCTATTCACTTCTGAGTGATGACACCCCCCAGCTGGACATGCGCTCGGAATTTTTATTGACTACACCTTTAAACATGAAATGAAAGATTTTTACCCGAATCAAGAACAAAAGGACGTATGGCTAAAGTCACTCAAGTTCCACCTAAAGCCATGGAAACCTTATAAAAGTAAAACACAAAGGGAAAAGTTGGGGGAAGATGTACACTAGAATGTCTGGGATCAGTTTACAGGCTGGACCTTATCTTTCCTCTCATAGGGATGCCTATTGGGTAAGAAATCTGTGTTATGTGTGTTTATTTGCTAACATCACGCTAGCTGTTACTGTTCATTAGTGCTTAGGGTTTTAACTGTGTATCACTCCATATCTGTTTTCACAGTCAGTTTCTTATCACCAGCTACTCCCGAACCCTTATTCTGTTCACCAATTTATGTAAAAAAAGTTGTTTGTATACACATACAAGTTTCCAGAAACTTTAATAATTGATATAAGGGATATAAGGGATTTGTCCTGGTGATGTTGTCAGTGTGATTCTGGCAAACTGGCCAAATTGTAAAGGACAAGAGGTCAGCTCCCTTCTATGAGGGATTTGTTTCAGTGATGCTGTCAGCATGATCCTGACAGGTTGGTTTATTTGTAAACAGCCTGAGGAGAAAAACTGTTTTCCCAAAATGGTGAGATTGTTTATCTGATGTGCAATAATCCACTTTTACACACAGAGACAAGATTTTGCTTTATTGCAAAGTTGTGCAAGTTTGGGTGCTAGGTGGTATTCCACAATGCTAGCACACCTCACAAAATTTCACACTACATTTATCCTGTTCTTAATTTGCAGAACTCTGCCCATAATTAAGTCACACTTACATTAATTGGCTATCTATCTTATTAATTAATACTCTATGTTTTATTGGCTAACACAATCCTCACCTGCTATGTAAATCAACTGTGCATGAACGCTAGTGTCCAAGTTTTCAGTCTGGAGAGTTTATTTGGTCAGTGGTCCATGAGATGGGAGGTTTTACCATTCCCCTGGTCTCCAAAGATTTTTTTAATGACTTCATACTTCTTTGGCAATTATTCAGCCTTCAGTGCCTTCTATGGCAGGATATTCCCTTCTCATCAATCTCCAAGCCCATCTTCAAGGGCACAGTCACTAGCATAGCCTTCAAAGTAACCTGGCTAACACAATAAATCTACCGTCAATGGTCCTCCTTAGAAGATCCAGGCAGTGTTCAAAGGAAGTTTCATCACTTTTTTACAAACCATTAACAAATGCTAACCTAAGTTAATGGTAATTGGCCCCTCATAGCATTAGGTATCACAGGAATGACAGGGAGGTTAAGTGTTTATAATGATACAAAAAAGAAACTTTTAATGTCGATAACTGTTGTTTTTTCATCTGTATACCTGCTTTTCTTTTCAGTGCAAGACAGAATTCACCAAGCTCTAGATTGTTCCGCTGCTAACAAGGAACGTGACCTGCCTGTTGTAGGAAAGGTTTGTTACAGCCTTAAAAGCAAAATTAAAACAAAACAAAACAAAGACATAAAAGTCCTAAGTGTTTCTCAAGGTGCAAATTAAGCACAACAATTAAGTTCAAACCCCACCAAAGATGGTTTGTAAAGAAGACAAACTATTATTTATTTGTTATGTGCCCCCAAGGAAATATCCTCATCCTGTAGATGAGCAGGAATGTGGCCTTTTCCTCTCTGTTTCATACCACTTCCGAGACCCGAGGGATTGGTAACAACACTTCCAAATTTAGTGTTTCTGTGAATTTAAATAGCACACTCTTAACCCACATATTCAAGCTCATTAATAAAATGCTAGAAGATACCTGACCTACAACGTGGTACTTTTGGCAAATACTAGCGCATGACTTAATTCACTGCTGTTTAACATTGCCCTTTTTATGCTAAATCACTTTATGCTATTTTTGCAACAGTGTCCATAACTAAGGTGATCTGAGTTAGCACTCTTGGGAAATATAATTACAGATTTTCATTCTAAAACCAGGAAGAAATTTTATCTCTTTAAATCCACTTATATAGAGAATACACTGGGGCTTGAGTATAACTAACAGCTGATATTGATTCAAGTGGTAGTAAGATGGGTGTTACAGGGTTAGCTGTTTGTATTTAACTATACAGCCGTTACATAGTTAGCTATATCTAACTCTGTTAGCAAAATAGTGATCAGAATGGTATATTATTTCAAATTTCAAAGTGTGTGAAAGTCATTAGAAATTATCTGGCTGACTTTCTATGGATTTAGGGTTGGAGCCTTTGCGGTTCAGACCTCTGATCCCATGGTTCTGCTATGAATGGCTTAATTAATGGTCTATGATTGTTCCCCAGAGAGGCTCTAGATCCTATGCAAGTATCAATAGAGGCCTCTAGGTGTTCCTGTATCTTTTCCCAGGTTATTTTACTCAGAGTGAATTGAAAACAGCTTGTGATCCTGGTGCTTTGGGATTTTCTTAGCAAAGACCAGGGTGGATTTCGCTAGAGCGGGAAAACAGATGCTGAGTGTTTGTGTATGGTTGTACTACAGCCCAACAGGAGAGAGGGAGGGGTTTGTGGGCTCAAACTCATTCATATGAACAAACCTAAGTAACTCTTGGTAAAATCTGTGATTTCCATGGGAATACTCGGAGAATGAGATTCCTATCAGTTTGCTCCATAAAGAAAGTGTCAGTGGCCTGATAATCTCTCACAATTCCAAATAACAGAATTGTTCCCATCTGATTTCCCCATCAAATCTGCTTTGGTCTCTTCAAACACCGTTAGAGCTTTACAGGCTTCACAGTGACTTTTATTTCCCATGTCTGTGTTCAGTATGTCATTGTTTCACATGCCTGTGAAGTTTCCTGTACCTTGGCAAATACAGATCTTTATGAGCAACTTTATGATCTAGCTGTCCAACAAACAGCTACCATTTGTGTTTATAGATGATATGGCAGTGCATAAAGTCACTAGAGTGAAATGGATCCTGTGTATGGAGAGACTACTGTGAATTAGTGTTTTCTCTCACTCAATTGTAATGGTTGCAGAGACGATAAAACAGGAATAGATAGCAAATAGCTTAGGTATTTGAATTAAACTGCTCAAGCAGGTGAAAACATCCTATCCTATTGACCATTCAGTGCAGAATAGCGGATGTCAGGAAGAAGTCTCTGAGGGCATTCAGACGTGGGGAAGGAAGATCTTATTCTGGTATTTCCACAGAGTCCTGATTTTTACTTCTGCTTGAATGAGGAGCCAGGTACAGCCTTGCCCCCCCATATCTTCTTTATGGATAAAGGATACCTAACCCTCATAAGATACAGACAATGAGTACTTCGAGCTACCTGCACTGGCTATGATCTGGGCAGGGATATCCTTGTATCTTTGCATTAGAACCTTGGCACTGAAAATAGCACAGCTATATACTTTGGAGTTCAGTGAGACTAACCTAGTGCTGCTCAGCTGATGATAATTCTTGAGGTGGCTTGTGAGAGGGAAGTTGAAGGATTTTTTGCAATGGTGCATTATATAGTAGACTTGGAAATCAGCAGGTTTACAAGGTTTGTTTGCCTTTGAGGATGACTGTTGCTATCTGTGGTTTGTTCTGAGGTGTCAGAGCAGGTTATGTGCCATTCAAATCATACCTGATGTGTTCATCTTTATGAAGATTGTGTGTGGTGTTAAAATGGAGATGTGATCAAGTGACAAAGATGTTTCACTTTTCACACAAAGCACATTCAGGATTTCTCGTGAGAGGTGGAGATGAGGCCTTCCTGAAATGGGAGGAGAGCTGTCCTTTCTCATTTTTCCCAGTCACAGCTTTTTGTTAGTAAAGCACGAGTAAGTGAGCAGTGCTGTAGCTTTGCCAGCACCTCCTGTACCCATCTCGTCGTGGAAACAGTGTTGAACCTGCAGTTTTTCACTCCTTTGGCTCCCCACAGAGCTTTGGAGTGGGGAGCAGGTGGGGGATGATGCCCAACTAGGTCTACATTCCTTCTCTGAGAGTCACTCTCATCAGCTGTGGTTGTTGGTTAGCTTTTCCTGCCAGGGCACCATCAGAAGCTGTTATTCAAAGTCCTGGAAGGAGTTTTATCATGATACCAGTCAGTTTTTAACTTGGCAGCCTCAGTTTTTAACTTGGCAGCCACAATTTTTTGACTTGGCAGCCCCCAAACAGTCTGAAGCCATAGCAAATACTGCTGGTAATTTGGGGCTTGAGGTAGGTTTGGGTGCACTATACAACTTGCCATCAATCAGCCAGTGGTCACATTGGCATTTTTACTCATGCAGAAAGGAGGAGTTAGCTGCCCATGAGTCTCAATTCAGGTATCCAGCAGGGGAGAGGGAGACAGGGAAAGATGAATATCTGCTTCTAATTAGAGAACTAATTTAGACAAGAACAGATGTAGGAAAATAATATGTAACCGAGTGAAAACACTGTTTTAACATTCACCCCCTTGTCTTCAGTAACTACCCACACACTCTCCATCTCCGTAACTAGAGTCTGAACTGAGAGCTTTTGGGGGAGCGATTTCTGAAGGAGGGTAGTGTGCCACAACAGGATCGGGGTCGAAACTAAAATGAGACTTAATGAAACAAACTCCCCTCTAGTCTCTCAGAACTTGTCTAGTGTTCGCTAAATGTAACCATTAAATCAAAGATTTCACCTCCACTCTTTGGAAGTAGAAAAAGGTATCTCTGATGCCCGTTGACCAGTAATATGGGTAGATGAGTGATTCCATGATGCAGCCCTAGCCCTGAGCCTGGAGCCATAAGCTCTCAACTGGCCTGCCACTCCAGCTGATGTAGAAGAGGCCTAAAAGACACTCTCACTGAGTCGTGATGTTCAGACTGGACCCCACTATCTCTCTAAACTTCCTCTCAGAGAGGAGTCTAGGTGCAGCTGGGTCCAGTCTTAGCTCCTGACTGTAATGAAGAGTTCAGACCCTAGGTTCTGCCACAGAGACAGTTCTATTTTCAGACTGAGCTGAATGCCTCCAGAGAAGCACACCCTGAACAGTGAAATCTGTGTACAATTATATCCTTACAGTCTAAGATCCAGCCCCCCCTGCCCCCAACATGCTCTTCGTGCACTGGCTGTGTGGCAGCCAAAGATGTTTCAGGCTCCGGAGTCTCCCTGCAGCTTATTTGGTTTTCCATTCTGCCTCGAGGCATGATGCCTCTCTTATCTCTAAGGATTGTAGCTGGGGTAACTTCCTTATCTTCCAGCTTGGCTTCAGCCCTTGGGCCTTTTATTGTGTAATCCTCCTGCCTTACCTGTACCAAGGTCCCCTCACCAATCTGGTGCTTGCTTTAGAGGCCTTTCCCATTGGTCAGAAGTTTTAGTTCTTGACATCTTTGCGGGGCAAGATGCCCTATTCTTCTTTTGTTTGATCATTCTTACTAACTAACAAAGCTCACTAATGCTAAAAGCAAAGCTCACGTACGTCAAATTATCCGCTTATGCTAAGCTATAAGCAAATTACGATTTCACCTAACTCCAAGCCATTAATTTTAACATTCCATAAACAAACTTATTTTAATCCCCATTGCCAGTGGGTATGTGGCACATGGTGGCCTCTGCTTGTTTCCCTTCAGACTCTGCCTTGCATAATGGTCAAGCACTGAGGAGATCTGCTGCCTTTGCATTATTTTTGTTAAGATTGCTCAGGTGTGATATGAGGACCAGGAAGACAGTAGAAGACAATCTTGCCCTTGACTGGACCTTCGTGGGGTGAAGAGGTGTATTGATACCTGAGGGTCTTCTCTGCTTTGTCTTCAGCAGCTGGCTAAGGCTGGGGGAAGGATGGGATAAAAGTACAGGAGATCATACACTTTTCCCTGTTGAGCACGGTAAGAGGAGGGAGACCTTGTTGACATGTCTCTAAAAAAGGCACCTCTCACATGTTTCTCCCTAGGATGAAGGGTACAAGTGGAGCTGTTGATTGGATCAGCAGCCAGGGGACTGACACGCTGCTTGCTAGCTTCTGCTAGAGACTGTGTTGGTGCTGTGGTTTTGCTGCTTTTATCAGTGCCAGCTGAAGTAACATACATCCTAGAGCCTCTTTTATTTTGTAGTGAACAGGGACCTAGAAGCTCTGCTTTCTATTTAAGTGCTAGGAAACTTTCTTTATCATGGATCACTGAATGTCCCAAATGTATAGGATATTAGCCATAATCTCCTCCATGCATAACTGTTCCCCATGCCACGCTGTCTTCTTCCTGCTTTATTTAGTGTTGAGCCAAGAATTTAGTACCAAAGAGGTTTTGGTTGGTGATAGAGCTTGAAAGGCTTTATTGTTCTTGTTAGTGGGAAACATCTGTGATCCTGAAAAAGACAATTGTGCTTGCCTGCTGCATCTGCATTATTACTAATAAATATATGTCATTTAAACAAAGGCTTTTCATGTACAAAGTGCTTCACAAACAATTTCAAACTCCCCAGAAAACATGTGTTAAAAGGGTGTAAATGTTGCATGAGTTCACACTTGTAAGACAGGAAATGCTAATGTGTACCTTGCCACCACAGTTCTGTGCTGTGTGCATAATTATAATTTATTAATTATTGGTTTTATGCAAGCCCCTAAATGTTCCTACTAAGGAGAGGATTCCATTGGTTAAAATCCGGTTCCACTTCTGAAAAAGAACTGATACAAGAAATAGTTACTACTGAAAAAAACTAGAATATTTTGATTTAAGCTATGTTAGGAGTGGTTTTCTATAGAATTAGTTTTCTAACTAACATAATTTGTTTCATTTAAGTAATTGTTTTTTGAAAGTTAGACAGAACATCCCTCTGATAGCATGTTTTTTTATAGCACATTTTTTCGAACAGTGTTTTTCCAGACACTGTTCTTTGAGAAATGATAACGTCTTGTGTTAAGTATGATATGTGCTGAACAAATGTGTCTTCTTCCATAATCACCTCCGTTTGCAGTCTTTCCCTATCTAAATATGAAAGATTAAACAGAGAACTGGCTCAAAATACCAAAGATTTGGCTGTTGTGAAGTTCATAATAACACTAAAATTAGTCCTTGGAAAGTAATAGAATATGCATGAGATTATTGGGAAAATTTATACATCTGCATGTAAGTGTGAAATATATTCTGTCCCCAGCTCTTGTCTCATTACACACGATTGATGAAAATTATTTCTCCATGTGTCCAGCGCTGTAATAAAGCACGCTGCTTTCTAAAACTCCAAAACCAGTCTAAGTTCATTTGCCAGCATTTTTGGTATCACAACAAGACAGGAGATGGATTGTGAGGTGAGAGTGAAATATTCTACCAAGACAGTAGGAGGGTAGACCAGGAAAAGAAATTAACTGGCTCTACAAGATGCCAGATTCCTCAGTATCTGAGCATATTGTCAGTTTCAAAAGCAAAAGAGGTACTTCGAGCACCATTTGATTCCAATGATACAGTGCAGTTTCATACTTACCATACCTGCACAATGAGGTCCTCTGGTTATCTCACTGAAGCAGGGCAACTGCCAAATATTCAGGGTTACAGAATTTGTTGTTAGGAGTCTGATTTTCTTAAAAGCCCATATTTTTAATAATGGCTGCCTGGTTTCACTACCTTTCTCTCCACCTCCATTTTTTCTCTTTACTTTCAATGCTATTTGAGCTGTAGATGATGTAATCTGCTGTAGATCATACTGATTTGGGGTTAGGATTGCAGCCTATTATTTGGATAAAATCTGTTCTGCATCTCCCATAGAGTACAGGTACAGAAACTTGCTTCTGCTATCAAAACACTGTGTAATATCTATTCTCTGCTTTACAGAGGCTGTGCAATCAACACAACTCATGCCTAGCCTAATTCCCTTCAGGACTGCCTCAAAGGATATCAATCTTATACAGAGCTCCCAGCCTGTGCCCAGGCAATCCACTGACTCAGAGCCATGCTGGCTGAAATAGAAGGTCAGATCCAAAACTGGAAGGGTTAAAATGTAAAGTTTGCCCAACTATGCCCAAAGGAGTTGTTAATAGGGCTTGATAGGCAATCAGTCTCAAATGCTTCTGAAATGCTCCTGAATCAGCTGGACATCCTGCAGTGCAAGCTGACAGACTGAAATACATATGACAAAAGTATCATCATTCACTTCTAGACATGACAGCACAGTCTCCTGTGGACATCTCCCAGAATCTACAGAGATCTACAGAGAGCTGGAAGAGCAGTTAGCTCCTGGTGATCCTGCTGTGGATTTCCAAACTTTGTCCCAGGAGAAGTCATTTACCACTCCCTTGACACAACCCAGGATTAACAGCAATCTTTAATTCTTTGCTCCAAACAGAGCTTTTCAATTAAAAGCCCCTTTTTGAAAACTCGTGTATATCAGTGTGTGTTTTTCATATAAATATGGAGTCTATACACAAGAGAAGAAGAAAAGAAGGAAAGCAAACCCAACACTGGGGATCAAAAGTATGAGACTAATCCAAAAATTTAAGAATGTGTATAATTGTCCGCACTTTACTTATATGACTATACTTCTATTTGTAGTTATATAAACTTACAGATCCTGGGGGACATTTTTGTTAGAGGAATTCCTGGGGATAAAGCCCCTTTGATCATAAAAAGACCTGCTGAATTAACAACAAACTGGCTAAAGAGATGATTCTTGCCTCATGTTTACCAGCAACAATTTTCAAGGAACCTTATATATGTATACTTGTACATTCATGTTCTTATTTTTTCTTTTCTTTCATGTAAGGCTCTGAATTAATGAATATTGTGATCTGTGTCTGTGTGTCTTTGGAAATCGGGATCCTAGACTGCATTCTTGCTGCCTTCAGTTTTATTAGGTCTCAAATGTGTAGGCACAATTTGAACTGATTTCCCATATCAATTTCATTCGTGCACCTTTTCTGAATATACATGTGGCTCTTGGTCACATGCAGAAGCACTACATGTAACACAATTGTTACGAAAATTGAAATGAAAAAGTGCAGAATTTGGAAGAGAAAAACTTGCATTATTGGAAAATCAGAGAGGAGATGTTATCATGTTCAAACTCAGAGATACTCAGGATTTTTGCTAAAAAGATAGTTGTAAGTTTAAGAGCGCAGAAAAGAAAATCAGTAATTTTTAAGTAATGGTATGTAATTAAAGTCTGTGATTGCCAAAAACATGCCTAGGCGGTCATATAAAGTTTGTTTCTTAAAATAACTTTGTTCTTTCTCACTATAGCTATAGCACTGAAGTGGTCTTGTTGTCCAAAATACGGATCCATTATCCAATGTGCAATAAGCCAATAACTACATCACCGAGAGAGACATTGTTTATTCAGGTTTGAGCAAATCCTAGGTGCTTGGAGGCTTTTCTTTCCCCTCAAATTAAGCACGACTCAAAGGGTTCATCACTATCATTTATACACAAGGTTACACAAAGTCATACGTTATTCATCATGCATGTAATCACATATTTACATGTAATTATAATAAAAGCCAAGTCATTCCTTGCACCATTTGTGCATTCTCTGAGGGTGTTTTTATTTTGTCTCTACTACTTGGTACCCCAAAAATCACTTGAGTTCACCCATTGGTCAGCTCCCAATTGCCTCCCAGATATTGGCAGTATCTCTAAATCTCTGGCTTGGAATTTCTTATTTAATTAAATATCCAGCTCCTCATTCAAAAGTCATGCCAATATATTGCACTATTATTTAAGCATACAGCTGAAGACACTTTCATCCCCTACCACTACAATTACAGAAGTTAATAATTAACTGGGACCCTTCTTGTATCAGTCTCCTGCCTTTCTGAAAATATTAAGATATTATTCAAGATATTAAAAGTATCAGGGGCTTTTAGCAACAATCATATTACAAGTTTTCTATGAGATTATTTATCCCATAGAAAACAAAAATGAGCAATGCAGCTCCCTACCAGTGGAATGGTTTAGCTACTTTCAGACCAATTCTGACTCTAATTTTCACCAAAGTCTGCAGTCTTCCATGCTTGAAAAGAACACCAAAAGTCAAGCTGAATGTCTTACACAAACTTGCTGTTAGGTCCCGCTCCTGACACCAGCCGTGTTCGGGCCCTCTGACCTGCACAGTCAAACAGGGAGGGTCTTTTGGTGTCTAAGTGGCAAATTGGAGACAGACAAATCTCCTAGGATAAATTCAAAACAGTGTTTATTTGGGGCTTGGCCAAAATAACAAATTAGATACTCGGGTATTTTTCAAAGTTGCGAAAAACCGACCTTGATCTGTTCAGATCACAGTCGGATTCCCTGAACACAGCCAAGTTCACCAAGCAAAAGTACAACAGAACTTGAACTTGATCTGATGCACTGGAGTGCCATAGAAAAAAGATAGAAGTAAGAGAGAGAGAAAAATGAAAGAGTAGCAGGGGGAGGAGAAAAGTAGTCACTACTCCATGGACCTCTGGTGGATGTGGTCTTCAGGAGCATGTGGTCCTATGGTTCGTCTGCAGCACGTCTTCAGGCAGGTTCCATGGGGTGGTGGGCACACAGCACCTGCCTACTTGGTGGACTTTATTAATAGGACAAGTCCATGTACCCCCTCCTCTAACCAAAGTTCTCGAATCAGGGCATGTGCAGAAGCTTCTTTGGGAAGGTTCTGGAATTGGGTCTGGGGCCTCCAGGGTCACGGGCTGTTCAATAGACCCTTGCCAGGGTAACCTCTGTGTGAACCCTCTGGGTCCTCATGTGCAGTCACGTGGTAGGGGGGCGGGGCCTGCTGCTGCATCTCCTCCTCTGCAGCAGCACAGTCAGCCCAGCAGGAACCAGAGCATTTAAGAAGATGTTTAAGACAACAATACAAGTAAAGTCAGGCTTTACACTTGCTAATAAAAGACACCAAAAACTAAATATAGAGTCATTTAATCCCAGAAAATCCTGCTGATGACTCACAAGGACTGTGTAGAGAAAGTGGCTGGTGAACAAAAAGAGAAAGAGAAAAGTTCTGTCCTGGAAAGTAGGAAATAAATTAAGTTCTTGGAAAATTAGGCTAACTTTTTTCACAAATTATAGAAAATATGAGATGTTCTATCTCCACTAGGAAGTCCCCAGACACTACAGACATTAGTTGCATACTATTATATCAAATCTCAAATTCCTGACTCTTGTTTTAACGCTTCAAATCTTCTATCAAGCCAAAGAATGGGACAGGATCCAGAGAACATGCTTTTCTCCTCTGGAGTCTATAATGGACTATACACCCCTTGGAGCAGGAGAACTGCCATCCTGCTGTACCCCTGGCCCTGAGTATGGCCATCTTCCTTTTTACCCAATGTTTTGGGTGAAACCTTGCTTTTCTTTTCACCCAAAGTTTAAATATAGCCTGATTGAGCTGGTCTCTATTGTGATGCTGTGACTCAGTGTCCAAAGATGCCTCCAAAGCAATATCTTAAGCGGTCCAACATTGGCACAATTTTTTCCAGGTTTGCCAAAGAGGCTTTGCATGGGTGCTGGTTGTGCCCTCCACCAGAACAGCGGATCTGCAAGGTTGGCACTGGGCGCTAAGGCATAGAAGCTGTATTTTATGTCTTGCTTTAGCTTTCCTCTTTCCTCCATGCATTTATCTTGTCCTATCTTCGAGGAAGACAGATTCAGTATTGTAAGAAACAATAACAGACAATATGTTCAAACCATCTCACTTGGTCTTCTTTTCCACTGTCCTCCAGAAAAGGGAGTTCCCAAATTTAATATCAATTAAGACGCTTGCAAGCTGAAAGCTCGTGACGTTTATCATGACTTCACTCCGTGACAACATTGTTTAATACTTTACACTTTCAGAGCTTCAGATGCTCTTTTTAGTCTGCTTCTTTTTATTATTATAATTAATGTTTAATTATACTTAAATGTGCTATATTATAAATAATTAAATACATTATTTTTATAAGGATGAATATATTAAACCAGGCTTTATAGAGGGAAAGGGCTATGGAATATTATCTGCAGATGTGAAGAAAAACTGTAACAGTTTTTCTGTACCCTTCCAAAATTTTGAACCTGTCACCTGATTTTAGACAAGTTTATAAAAGGATTGAGATCTCAAGGAAAGATTGTTTTAAAGCTTTAATAAAGTGTTTGTCTCAGTTAAGTAAAGGAAAGAGACTCAAATTTCAGTCCCCACCAACAGGAAAAACCTATTTTACATTTAACCCTTGATTGGATACCAGAAACACACTCAAGAAACCCTCACTCTCTTTTCCCAGCCATGGCAGAAGCTTATTTATACTGGAAACCTTTAGTTAGCTGGACTCAGTGGCAGGTGGTAGCTGGACTCAGGAGCCAGATCCAAGAACTGGATTCAGGGACATATGGATGGGTTCAGGGGCAGAAAAATGAGGTCCCCACTGAACGTCAGCCATTGAAGAAGAGAGAGTGACCCTTGTGACCTCTAAGCTTTTATACTTAGTATGATGAATATGGCATGGAATTCTTCTTTGGTCAGATTTGGGTCACCTATCCTGTCCGCCCCTTCCAGCAGGTTCAACTCCAATCGCCAGTAGCTCTGGCATGGCCTTAATTTACATAGGAATAGGTGTGAGCAGTGACCTCTCTACACACTAAAGGCCTATTGCTTTGGTGACGACTATCAGGTTTATGTTTATCACATCTAGAGACAGCCACCGTCTGAAAACTGTGTTGGTAAGCTTCGACAGCTGGAGTTTTGAAAGAGTCTTAGCTGAAAAATCAGAGAATACATTGTACTCTAGCCCAAACAAGAACACCAGTGCGGCATGGAGCCAGCTGTGTTCAAGTGTGACCTGATAATAATGGGAAAAGCTGCTGCCAAGGCACAATCACTCATAAAAACTATTTGTATTTAAGTTTTCTTTACTGAATACTAGATTGCAAATTTTCCCTCTCATGCTTCTGAGGAAGCATTGTGAATTGTTCAAGGAACTCTTCAGTACTGGCCTTTGTGGCTGAACTGGATTAAACTCTTTCACCGGCATGTCTCATGGGCAGAGACAACTCAGAAGAGAAATGAGAGAAGGGGCCAAATTTGTTCAGTAGTAGCTGAATTGATTTGCGCTGCTGTGCAGAGGATTGCCAGGTTCCTCTCTCTGCTCTCAAAAAGGTCGAGGGCAATAAGTGTCTGGCAGGAAATTATGTTTTGTGAAGTAAGTAGTTCTTACAGGAAATTGTACATAACAGAGGCCTGAGCCTTCCAGTCCTTTGAAGCTGATTTTTTGATGAGTGCAAAATTTTAAGTTAGGAAGCTGCAGTTAATAGGAATGAGTGCACTCAATTCAGTTTTCAGCATGTGGTCATTACATCTGCAATGTCATCCTGTGATATCAGCACCTTATTGGTATGGAGGCACATGGTAAGAACTGGTATAGTCACAGTATAGATAAATAGACAGGGAGAGATATTGTTACGACAAGCAAGACAGAGAAGTGATCTTGCCAAAGGTACTGCTTTGGCTGCATAGAGAAATGAAGTGCTCTTGTTGAAAAGTGTGCACTGTTCTGAACGTCTTGATAGTCATCTTCACCTTGTACTAATTCAAAGATCAAAAGACCCACAATCTGATGTAGGGAATAGCCTGGACATAGGGCCTTGCCTTCAAGTTTGCCTATTTGCCAGGAAAATTTAGGGATGAAGTGTCCTTAGATGCACTACCTCATTCTGTGCTCATATACATACAAACCCACACCTCCAAGGAAAAGGCTACCCACCTTCAGGGTCAGTTCCCAACTCACTTAATATGTGCAGTAGAAAACTTGTATGATGTAGCTATACGTAACTGTATTGCAATGGTACGTAAATCACTAACCAATCATTTATAGAGGGAAGTACTTGGCATGTATTCACTTGTAACTTTCATAATAAATTGAGTGAGGAGGCTCCAGTCAGGTATGCTTGACTTGTGGGAAGGCATTGAGCACCCAGAGTTGCGCAACTGAAATAAAATCATTGTCTCAGCTTGGCATGTGAGGCTGGCTATTTGCTGGCCACGCTGTGTCTGACACAGGCCAAGATGCCATTGGCCCTCTTGGCCACCTGGACCACTGCTGGCTCATGTTCAGCTGGTTGTCAACCAACACCCGCAAGTCCTTCTCTGCCAGGCAGCTCTCCAGCCACTCTTCCCCAAGCCTGTAACGCTGCATGGGGTTATTGTGACCCAAATGGAGGACTCTGCACTTGGCCTTGTTGAACCTCACCCCGCTGGTCTCAGCCCATCGATCCAGCCTGTCCAGATCCCTCTGCAGAGCCTCCCTTCCTTCAAGTAGATCCACACTACCACCCTGCTTGGTGTCACCAGCAAATTTGCTGAGGGTGCACTCAATGCCTTTGGACGCAACCCTGTGCAGCCTGTATCAGACACAGCGTGGCCATCAGGAGCAGGGAAGTGATTGTGCCCCTGTGCTCAGCACTGGTGAGACTGCACCTCAAGTGCTGGGTTCAGTTTTGGGCCCCTCACTACAAGAAGGACATTGAGGGGCTGGAGCGCGTCCAGAGAAGGGCAACGAGGCTTGGGAGGGGCTGGAGATCAAGTCCTATGAGGAGCAGCTGGGGGAACTGGGGCTGTTTAGCCTGCAAAAAAGGAGGCTGAGGGGAGACCTCATCGCTGTCTACAACTGCCTGAAAGGAGGTTGTGGTGAGGTGGGTGTTGGTCTCTTGTCCCAAGTGACAAGCGACAGGATGAGAGGAAAAGACCTCAATTTGCGCCAGAGGAGGTTCATACTAGACATTAGGAAGAATTTCTTTGCTGAAAGGGTTATCAGAGACTGTAACAGCTGCCCAGGGAGGTGATTTACTCACCATTGTAATAGTTAAGTAAAAGTTTGCTTCAGTCAGATTGTGATAGCAGGCCATCAAGTCCAAATACCCAATTAAGGGGAGAGGAGACAGGGATTTACACAGCCGTGTGAAATATGGGATGGAGCAAAGTGTAAATCAAGAAGGAGATAGTAAAGGCGCTGGGTTTAGGGTGGAATTTAGCAAAGCTGTAAATTAGAACTAACTGTGTAGATAACGGTTTCCTTTCCTTTGAAAGAGAAGGGGAGGTCTGTCAGCTTATGGTTAGTTAGACTGAAAGGACACAGGCACAGGAACAATGAAGGGCGGTGTCAGATGTTCAATACTGAGGAAGACCCCCTGCTTTCCTTCTGCAACCCCCCCAGAATACCCTCTGGGTGATGGTATGCATCTACGGGTGAGAGGGGAGTAACAAATGTAAATGAATTACTGGCACTCAGTTGAATATGTCTAAGTACCCTAAATATATATGCGTGAGCGGGACCAAAACGTGTGCATAGAGGAGTGTCCATCCCCTTATGCACCCAGTGCTGTAAATGAGTTTCTTTACTTCCAAGACTTTGTCCTCTCTAAAATTTTATCTGGGAGCTGGCTTTTGATCACACTGTCCCCAAAGATATCTAAAAGACAGGTAGATTAAGCACTTAGGGATGTGGTTTAGCAGTGGACAGGTACTGCTGGACTCGGTGATCTCAAGGGTATTTTCCAACTAAGCAACTTTACGATTCTATGATTCTTTGAATACAAGGGCATGTCTCTGAGACAAGAGACCACCACAATGAAAAATTTACCCCTTACCTTTTTGGTGCTGAAAATATCTGTGTGATGATAGTAGGTCAAAAGTTTGAAGATTATTACAATTCTTCCTGCTAGTTTCTTCCCCCTTGTGGTTTTTTTTTTTTATTCTGTCCTTATCTTATTCCCTCTTAAAGATATAAGTGATGCTGTGGTACACGTATTGTCTGAGATGTACCAGTATTTTAGTACTGACTCAAGACAGCGACGATAATGTCTTATGCTGGTATTTTCATGTTTTTTCCACACTTCAGTCTACATAATGGTACTATTTAGATGACTAAAGCTCTTGCTTATGCCCAAGAATAATATGAGAGCCCTGCTACACATGTCATTTTTATTTGCCCTACAGGGTGTTTTTTGTGTCCCTTCCAGCACTTGCAATATAGTGATAGAGCAAGAAAAGTCCAATAAAGCCTGGAAAAATTAAAAATTAATCTTGGTGCATAAATAAGAGAAAAATGTGCAAGGCTATATCATTACTGGTCATTGCAGCTTGTCCTGGTTTGAGCTAAAGCAGAAACAATTGTTGAACTTTCCAGTTAAGCCTCTTCTAAGTAACTTCAGTTTCTGAAAGTTACCAACAGTTTTGCAGACAGTGGCTGCCTCTAGAAGTGATAGAGCCTCGTGCTTATCACCAAGAAAATGGCACTGGGATGTAGAGATGCCATTGCCATTCATGTGAGAATCAAGACCATCTTAAGAGTTAGTAGAATGCCTAAAGTCAAAAGGTGAAAAAGCGGGGGAGTGTCATAGCTGCAGGGAGAAGTGGACAGGACACGTGACCCAAATCTGACAAAAAGTATTCCATGTTGTATATATCATAGTATAAAGCTCAGGGATCATGAAGGTCAAGCTCTCATCTTTGATGGCTGATATTCAGTAAGGATCTCATCTTTTTGTCTGCCACTGATCTTGATCTGAGTATCCCTGAATCCCGTTCCTGAGTCTAGCTCCTGCTTGCCACTGATTCCAATCCAGATTTTTCCCATGTCTGTCCTGCAGCAGGTGATGACTGTAAAGTCATCAGGGAAGTCTGAGTTGGTTTTATATTGACTTGCGGAATAAAGACTCCCCACAACTCGCAGAGAGTTATGCAGTCAGGTATGTTTATTACACCAGTGGGCAGCAGGTTGGATAATTCCAAAAATCCCAGCACCCCAACAAAGGACAGGTCGGGCATTTATTGCCAAAGGACATACATAGTCATTAAATTTGTTGATCAGTTCCAGGACACCATTAACATGAATTCCATCCCTCTTGTGCGTGCCAGTGTCTACTTGAGGTGGTCATGCAAGGGTCCTTCGCACAGGCTCAGTTGACATCTTGCCTGGGGTCCTGGAAATTCCTGTCAAGGGCACTTGAAATTTCCTCCCTATCAGTGCAGAAGTTCTAACCCCCTCCTTATCAGAGGAGGCTCCTATACCAGTCCCTCCTTATCAGCCGGTGCTCCTACAGAATTCCATTGTGAACCCCGCCTCCTTGCACGATGTCCAAAGCTAACAGAAATACAGCCCATCAGAATATACGAAGGCTTAAAGTCGCACGTCAATATACTTGTATATATTTTATCATTCTCTTGGATCTTTCACTTTTCTGTTACTGTTTCATTAAAGCTGTTTTAGTTTAAGTTTCCAGCCTGCAAGTCTCATTTCCCTTTCCCTGTCAAGAAAACCAGGACAGATCACCCCCTTTGACTGCTAACCTGGCCAGAGGTGACACAGTTTTAATCCATTTTTCTTGAATATAATTTTATATACTTATAAATACACAAATACCACACACACATATGTATATGGATTTAATACAACTTGTTTGAAGGATCTAAGTGCCAGCCTGGTAATGCTTTTCATCACAGGGTGAAGACAGAAGGATGTGTAAGCGGTAAAGTGAGTATTTTATTGCTGTTTTACAGCCTGCTTCTGGCAGCACTATGCTTGAAAAGCTGGACCCTAACATTACTTTTCTAGCTACAACTTACTCCATACTCCTCTACAGGCTGAAGAAAAGGAGCTGATACATGGTTCAAATACATTGACGTCACTGCAGGGAGCCAGGGGCCCTGTACGGAGCAGCCAATCTGGCAGTGAAAGAAACTTGGCTTGCCCTAGTACCCCACAACCTTGGTGGCACATAGGCATAGCAAACTCACATCAGGAGTGTTGTCTGTAACAGAATACTGATGGTCACCTCAGAATGACTTTTTACATCTATTTATAAGCAACAGCTTTTGGGGAAGGACAACATATCAATGTCTTCACATGGTTACTTCAAGAGAAAATTCTCATGAGTGATGTGAGTTTTATGGTAAGACAGGGCGGATTGTATGGTAAGGCAGCTGTGACAGTTCTTAGGCTTCTATTGCTTTTCCAAATTTTGCCATTCATTATTTCCTCAGCGTGCAAGCAAGTTTCTGCAGGACAAAACCATGACACCGTGAAAGTTTCACCTGTAGCACATTTAAATGCAAAGTAAACAACAAATTGTAGATAGGAAAGGTGATATATAAGCATTCATACACACATACATATACATATATATGGAGGGAGAGGGTGGAAGAACTGCCTGACTATCCAAAAAGAGTTGTTGGCTATTACTGCATTTCTGAAATTTGGCTTGTGATTAAGGTACCTAGTGATAGCCAAATACATAGCTCTGGGGACATCTATGTTCAAATACAAACCCCTGCATTTGTTTATTTTTCTGCTATGTGACTGTTAGAATGCTATCAGTTCTGATAGATGGTAGCACTGCCCAGGCAGGTGATGTGAGGGCCAGGCTGGGGTGCTGGAATGGCTCCTTCTTTTTAAAAATTTTCTCCACCAGAAGAAAAAAACCTTTGTTTTGATTTTGCTTTGATTTTAGCCGTAATTTAGTTTGTGTTATGGATTTCCTTACAGAATGCACAGCATGATCCACTAGACTAACAACCTGTATTTGGCTTTTGCTTATTGTAGCTATGTCATCTCAAACAATTTCCATCTCTTTGGTCATCACTGCTATAGTCAGACCCTAAATATATAAAGATACAGAGTGTATATACATTTAGGTATATTACTGGCAGAAGGACATACACGGAAACATAAATGAGTAGCAGAGTAATTTTATATCTATGAAAATATTTTCTGTAGATCATATGTGCTACGTGGGAAGTCTGTGACATTATCCAGACAGAATGATTTATCTCTCAGATTCGTCCACAGATTGCTTGATTTGCTGCCCAGATAGCAGCTTGATTTATTTAGCAGCAGCATCACTGATGGTGCAGCTTTACTTCATGCTGCACCGTGACTGGCTGTGGTGCTGTAAGATGTGACATGAAGGTTACATAGTAACAGCACACACCACAAATGTCCTGCTGGCATCTGAAAGGATGAAAATGTAACCTACTGAGATCTATACAGGGATTCAAGTATGACAGCATTTTTCTGTAGTTTTCTTGAAGGAGCAATTAAATGAACAAACTGGTGCCAAAGTATGATGCTATCCTATGAGATGAAATTGAAAACCCTAGGGAGAAATTTTGATGATATCCTAACAAAATGTCACTTCAGCTTTGGAGAAGAATTTCTATTGCACTCTGTTCTTCCTACAGGACTTTAACTGTTTTGTTTCAGTACTGTTCTCTATATGTGTGACTCTGTAGCAAAAGACATATGAAGGGTAATTGTTCGTATCAGTCTATACACAACAGGCTTCTCATGTGAATTTATTCTTATCATGCTTTTGACCAAGCTCAAAAAACTCTTCTATTCTTTGCTGACAGAACGCTTACAGGGCAGTGCGAACAACAGGGAGAAAGAAGAGTCTAACATGGGCTTGCAGGATTTTTTTTCCTGGCAATTATTGTGTGTTTATTGCCAACCTAGGGCATGCTGTCCCCTACCGAGACCCTGACGCTTAGTGATTTCTGTGAGCAGATCGAATTTCTGCAATTTATGACATTTGTCATGGTTTAATCCTGGTTGTCAACTAAGCACCACATTGCCACTCACTCACACTGCCACATATTCAATCACACTGGTGGGGTAGGAGAGAGAATTGAAAGCCAGAAGAGGAAGATTCTTGTCTTATACTCTCCTTGGGAATGGTTGGCTGCTCCCATAGGCAGGCTGAGAAAATTTATATTTGGTGTGCTGTGTCTGAAGGCAGAGGAGCACTGGTGATCTGTTTTCAGTCCTTTGCATTACCACAGCCTTCCCAAGCACTATTTGCTCAGTCACTAAGTCTATTTGTTATACAGTCGCCCACTGTCCACACCTTACAGCAGGCACTGGCAGGAAAAGGATGGCTGAGTGACCAAAGGCTCGCTGTAGCTGCCAGAACCGAGTAACAGCAAAGGAGGATGGACAGGCACCCTAGGAAAACAACATGTTCATACTGATAAACACAGAGGCTTTGCTTACACACAGCCATGTCCACCAGTCTCTAAGTCTGTAGATCTTCAAACAGCACTCCCAGGTTTTGGAAATTCTCAATATTTTAATTTCACCCCTGTTCTTTACCACAAACTCAACACCTGTAAGAGGCTATGAAGAAAACAGGGACCCTGATGGCCCTGTCACCCCTTAATCCCGTCTCAAACACTCCTCCCAGGTGTTAGCAGCTGCTAAGGACACTCCATCCGTCAAAGAGGAAAGACAGAGACTGGAAACGGGGAAACTTCAACAGAGCACTACTCCAGACTGAACACCCAGCCGACTGGATCGAAGTTGAAATTATGACTGGTGATCTTTTTCTCTCCTTTTCTTTCTTTTTGTCTCTTTCTCTCTCCTTTTGAAGTCATCTCTTGTATCTTTTTTTTCTGTTTTTTCTTTTTTATTAGCATATGACCTTACTTTTCCTCATTTTGGTTAACACACAGCCTGTCATAGTGTTGTGCTTGGTGCAGTGTATTTCACGTACATAATTCAGTATTGTGTTTGGCATTGCATTTTTAGTATTGTATTTGTGTTTTGAAGCTGCATATTTTGGTTGTATAATTCAGTAGAGTGGGCACATATTGGCAATAAATTGTCTTGTGCTTACAGACCTTTGGCTCTTTTTTCATCACATTTCTAACCAGGGTTTTTTAATGAATTTTTATCTCCTCTCCCCTTATAGGATGAGAAAATACTGGAGATTTCTGTGTTTTAACTCTTTCTTCCTCTCCTCCTGAATAGGCTTTTTAAATCCCTGCAGGAGGCATAGCCACATCCATGGACCACTGTGCAGGATGACTCAGCCATGGCGCAACACCAGGGACATTTTTCTGCTGGAGAGGAAGGTTTGGGCAGAAGAGTGAAAGTATAAGGTACTGGAAGGTCTGTGTATGTGACATACTGATGTATCCGTGCATGTAAATAGCCAGCTCTGACCTGCGATAACAAGACTGAAACATGAAAAATGGCAGAAAAAAGTACCAAAAAGGAAAGTACTAATTTAAAGAAGCTGCTCACCAACAAGGAGTGTTATGGAGACAACCACATCATGAGCATCAAGTAAAGGTACAGCAAACCCAGGACCGCTGGGGATTGAGTCAACGTGCTGTGCTACTTGTTTGGAAGGGGATGAAGATGTTAAAAAGAGGAACATAGCAAGGAGAGGGGAAAGGGGATATAAGGAGAAGCAAATCCTGTGGGTGAGGCTAATCACAGAACCTGCTGAGCAGCCCTGAGCCAGATTGGCACAGCAAAACACAAAGCTAGGTTTGTTTTGCCCACATGTGTGTCTGACTTGCTTCTGTGTTGAAGGAGACGCTGAGGTGCTTTGCTAGAGCTGAAAGCACATACAGGGCACTTCCTAAAGCTGTAAAATTCGGCTCAGAAGGGATAAAGGGTGACCTGAAAGTATACTTTGCATTTCAGTTTTCCCAGCTGACAAAACCACACGCAGAAACTGGATTTGCACCACACCAAAGGTTTCCACGGAAAGAAGGATCCCATGAAAAAATAAAATCTTCTCTAGGGTTAGCTTCAAGATTAGATCTACTAACCTTTGTGCTAGATCTAGTTTAAAATCTAGTCTAGCACACCATCATGCCCATACTGCACCGCTTTGGGCTGAAAAAAATTCCAGGTACTGCAGGTCTCCCTCTGAAGCCACACAGCAATATTTATGCATCAAATCATCAGTGTGCGTGTATGATGGTGAAGGAGTGACACCCACTGTGTGTTGGGCCAAGGAGACACCCATACTACAAGGGGTGTAAGGCAGACCCCTCCCTCAACAGAGGTCTCCTGCTCTCCAGCCCTCTCCGGAAGTCCCATTGGATTGAGTAGAAACGAGATCCCTTATCAGCATTGCCCTTTGTGGGGGGCCCAGGCAGCTCGCTCCCCTGCCCCTTTCCCATGTACAGGAAAGAAGAAGAGCTCCAGTAGGACCGAGAGGAGGCTGTGCCAGGGCCCTCCACCCTCAGCTACTGAGGGGACCAGTGTGATTGAGGGGCTCAGTGCCAGTCGCTGGAGAAAGGGTGCAAATAGCGCAGCAGCCAGTGTACTTGCTGCCAGATGCTGGAAAGGTCAAGTGCTTGTATCTTTCCAGAAACCGCTGTGTCTGAGGTGGCGGCGGTAGGGTCAGTGTGGTGTAATTCACACACAATCTTCAGGCTGGACCAGCCTGGCAAGTAGGAGGGTCTCAGGTTCAGGCTAAAGTAGCAGTCAGGCAGAGGGTTCTGATATCTGATGGGCAAATGCGACTACGATGTGCCAAGTGATACCATTTGGACACTCTGATGAAAGTAATTTATTTATTTGTTGATTTTTACTGTATCCAGACGGGCATTAGAACGAAGACAAACATCAGAAATCTGGAAGGCAGTTTTCAGGCCATGGAGGGCCAAGCAGAGTTTGTTAGAATCTAACAACATGCAGAAATTTTCTGGATATTCACCTTCCTGAAACAGATACTGCAAAGTGCTGCTCCTCCATAGTATTTCTTCTTGATTAGTCATTTCTCTACATCCGCTTTGTTTCATTTTTATAGGATAGAGTACAACTCACAACTTGAATAACTCAACAGATTAATAGAAATCTCTCAAAACAAGAATGAAAGGCCAAAGAAATTCCAGCACTTTTAAACTGGACTACACTAACCTGTGGATTTCAAGGGAGCTTCTGTTTAGTTAAGTTTTTTTTAAAAATTGTGCCATCTAGTACTCTGCTTGGCTCTCATGCTGTCAAAGAGGAAGAAAAAAACTGGGTTTTTTTTCCTTACCTACCTGTTCCTAAGTTTCAGTGTGAATAGGCTTAAACGTGTTCTCATTTCTTGGTAAGCACTTATTTCCAGGCCATTTAAGAGGGGAATTACTCAGATATGTCAGCTGTCACAGGGAGTGGAGAGGGAGGAGCTGAGTGTTACTCCTGCAGTGTTACAGAGAAGTGCAGCACTCCCCTCCATTCATAATCAACAGCACAGACACACATGCTCTTTTTGGCTTGTCTTACTTTGTATTATCTTCCTAGTTCACTTACATCAGAGATTACTTAGATGTTCTGGGGCGATTCCAATGCATGCTCCCCCCCAGACACTACATTGCTGCTCCAGCACAAACATCTCTTTTTTAATTTTTTTTTGCAACATAGCAGCCCAGAGATGAAGCACATCCAGAAACTATTCTCTGAAGTTTTTACTATTGAAGTCTGAAGGCGGCTTATTAAACAATAAATCATCAGTAAGAAAGCCAAGCAGTAAAGGCAGAAATTCTAAAGCTGCCTCTTCCTAGTATATATCTTAACAAAACCCCAAAAACCTCTCCTCAAGCAACTTCCCTAAACTTAGGGTAGACCCAGAGCCTTACAGTTTTTGTGAGTAGGAAAGCTCACCAAGGGAAGTTGATTTTTACAAAGCCAAGCAAAACTGCATTTCAACAAGCTCTGTGATACCCCCTCTTTTCAGTGGTCATTAACTCTCCATTCCCAGCAAGTTTGTTACTCCTCTCTACCTGGTGCATTTCATTCATTGAGAGATAATGCAGTTTGTAGCAATTGTTTCTAAGCACTTTCCCAGCTGATTCCTGGTGATGGTCTCAGAATCAGGTCTACAGGTAACCATACTTAAGATCTGGATGGGCTGCAGTGCTCTTTCATGGCAAACAAATTCACTGACGTATTCATACATGCTGTAGTGTCCCTATTTGTATGTGTGCCTCAGAAGATGGTTATGCAATAAACCTGGCAAGACTGGATATCTTTTGAAGAATTAGCCTTTATATCGAAAATCAAGGTCATTTTGTTGCAGTAAGTCCAGCCAAGACCATGGATCTGACACAAATGATCTGCACGTTGCCATGTTATTTTGAGGTGGTTTTGTTTGGTTGTTTTTTGTTTGGTTGGTTGGTTTGCTGGGGCTTTTTTTGTTGGGGGTGGTGTTTTGGGGGTTTTTTTGGCTGTTTGCTTCAGCTACTTGTTGAAATCTGAATGACATTCCTGCTAGCTGAAACCATGTTGCAGGATTTGGGGACAACAAGCCTCCTGCCTGTACACTAAGCAGGAGACAACCAATTGTTGATGCAGCCTGAGAGCGTCTCCTAACTGGGGCAGAAATGTTCCTGTCGTGCTCTGCCACAGTGCAGGAGGAAAGTGCAGAGCCACCTGCTTCCCTGGCTATCTGAATTCATGCCAAACAGTGTGCTGGGCATGACACTGGGCCCAGGTCATTGATGGGAACTGCAGACAGCTTAGGGCAGGGGTTACCCACCAGCCGTGCAAACATGCACTTCAAACGTATTTGCTTTAGTCCTTTTGGCACCAGTGACTGTTTCTAGCTGTTCTCCTGTGTCCTCTGCAGAACTGGACATCCTTGCCTGCCCATCCACCAACATGTTGCTGTGCAGCTCTTTTCCCCCCCTTTTCTGGTGTATACCTGGTACCTACAGAGAAGAAAGGAGGCATAAGGAACAATCACCGGGTCAGTGATTCATCAGCAAAAAGGATCTAGGTGTGTCAGTGCACTGCGTTTCTTGTTGCTAGAGGTCAGAGAGGGTGAGAGAGCCATGGACTGGCTCCAATAACACCAGCTGATAATTTGTGTAACAGGAAGGCTGTCTTTGGAATTTTTCCTTGGAAGAGCCCTCCTGGTCTATGAGATGAGTCTAGTAAAAAAACAGGGCAGGGAGGAACTGTGAATGTCACATTGTCTGTTTCCCACCTTGAGCATCCTGAACTGTCACTCTGCTTCATCTAATTGTGAGGCTATGGATGAAAAGTCTGGCCTAAATGACCTCGACAAGAAAATACTAATTGTGGTGTTCTTGTGGCTTTGCTCTTCTCTTAGCTTCCATTCTACCTTCCACATCTCTTTTGATTGCATTTCTCTGTTACCTATGAAGATACCGTTCCCCTCTTCCAATTTCATGCTGCAAAACCTTCAGCAATATTTTCTTGTTTCCTTTCTGGTATTTCAGTCCCAGATCATAAGGTTATACTATTTCATTGTTTAAAGTGATATATACACAACAAGGAAGAATTATTATCTCCTGTGAAAATGACATCAGAAATCTGAAAGATACAAGCACATATCCTTTCATTTTCTACCTATTTTGGCATAGTGACCACTTCTGTCTCTTTGCTTGCTGTTACAGTGCAATTCCGTATGTCCTTGTTCTCTGTCTGTTTCTGAGAAAGCAGATGACTAAGAGGGTATATTTTTTTAGTTGAATGTCTTATTTATACTTTAAATATCTTGAGGAAAGATTTTTTTTCTTTCCACTCTTCTGTCCTTTATGTTTGGATTCTCAGGTCTCCAGATACACTATGAGTCAGATTAATGTCAAAGTCCTGTACAACCTAACCAAGTTCTTTTAGATAGTCTACATATGGAAGGAGTAGTGTTCAATATCAAATTTACTTATCCGAAGAGTGTTAATTTGATTTAACATGGTGATACAAAATATATTGAAAAGACAATACATTTGTAATTTACACTGAGCAAAATATAGTAGTTGCAATACACTGTGCTATCACCAGTGTGATTCCCATTACTGGTCTCCATAATACCCTCACCATCACGATGCTGGGTGTCCCCAGTCTCACCAGGAAGGCACATATAGGTGGAAGCTATCTTAAGTCCATTGCTCTCTTTGAAGTTCTTCTTTTCATTGTTCGGTTTTTATCCTGGTTACATAGCTTTTTATATAAAAGAAGGGCCACTCTCAAGTCCCAGTTTTGTTGAGATGGAATCAACTTTCTTTGCAAGAGTCATTGTCACATCACATTTCACTTTATTCTCTGAGCTTCACAGGCATATCCCCCTTGCCCATCTCCTCTTAGTCTTCACCCTTTATAAGGATTTATTGTTCCGTCACATTTCTTTGCACTGGATCTTCCCTTTTGTGTGACTGCTCAGCCTCAGTGCAGACAAACACAATTGTTGCAGTTCTCCACTGTCCTGATTACAGTCCTGGAGAAGCTGGTTTTGTCTGGTAGCTAGATTTGATGCTGTGATTATCAGTTTCAAGCCAGGATCCATGAATTGTCAAGGGTGTTTCACTCCTTTCCCTTTCCTGTACAAAATTAGACCCAAGCATACATTTTCACTGACTTCATAAGGTGTGAGTATTTGAGAAGCATAAGTGAGCAGTGGCTTGTAATGCAGGATGTTGTGTGTGATTTTTAGTCTTTCCAACCCACTTGAGTTTAAGGACCAGCAAGACAAGATGGAACAACTGTGTTATGAAAGGTGTACACACACTGGGTTTGACTAAAATAAATAGCTTAGGGGCCATCAAGGGCCCTAAAAACACTGTCAAATTCACCAACAGAACTTTACAACTACATGTAGCACTACAACTCCAATTGGCTGTGACTGACTTTCAGATCTGCTCTCTTAAAGCTCTGGCAGCCTGGGTGAAAGCAGCTCTCCAGAGCTATTTTTAAAAGAGTCGTTCCTCTTGTGTAGCTTATAAATTTATTGATAGAGTTCGGTTCCTTCAGGGTTTACATCCTAATGCAAAACGAGGCTTATGCAATCAAAAATCTCAGTTGCCAAATAGATAAAACTCAGGTAGCAATGAGCTACCTGACACAGCCTGCATGAAACTAGTAAGTAACATCTGCTAATTAAACTGTGAAATCCAGCTCCCTGTTTGAGCTCTGTAACAGGTCAACACCTCCTCTCTATAGGGGATGGCAGGAGAAATGCAAGGCGGATAATGTTCATGACATTATTGCAGTAATATTTCAGGGATTTTTTTGAGAAAATGTTTTACGTGCTGCTGTGACTGACTGCTGTAAATGTCACTTCCTCAAGCTTTGATTATGTCACACTTCTATCCATCTGCCTCGAGTGCATGCCTCTTCTCTGTTGCATAAATATGGAGTATTTACACACTCCTCAATGACTATTCTTATTTATTAAATACTGAGAGGTGAATGTTGGCCTCCATTTCACCATTAGCACCAGCTTACATAGATTTTTCAGTCTGGCTGCAGACTTACTCCTGGCTGGTTTTGCACTAGGATGGAGAAAGGGTACGTGACAGTGTATTCTCATCTTTTTCAATTTTCCTTTCAACAGTTCTACTTGAATGTTCACCTTTGCTAAGCAGTACACAAAACTCGATTTCTGGACTAAGCTGCAACTGTTTTGTATCACAGTATCACAGTATCATAAGGTTGGAAAAGACCTTTGGGATCATCAAGTCCAACCTATGACCCAAAGCCATCTTTCATGGAAATCCTGGTTTTATTGTACATTATTGTACATGACTGCTACAATGCATAGAAGTTTTGTATATTTTAAGATTTGGGGGACATGATATGGTCTTTCATTTTGTGAGATCCTCCTTCAAAAATTAATTATTCTGCAAGCTAGAGCAGTTAGAATTGAGTCAGCAATGACAGAGAAAATACAAGATACAGTTATTTGGTTGACACTTTAAAATCACCAAACAACTTTAAATCTGACAGGGAGGACCTAAGTCCTAATGATTTTCATTTTAACATATGCAAAGACAAATATCCTTTTTCCGGTTTCAGCTTCGTGTTCAGTGTCTTATTTGTACTCTCTAAGTACTATTCTTGGTAATGATGTGGCCTCAGAGCACGAGGGAGATATCCTACCTGTGCAGAGTGAAAGATAGCAGTAGCCAAACAAGAAGCATTGCATATCAGTGCTGGGTGATCCTCGTGTCTGACACGAACGGTTTAAGGTCTCTTCTGGACTGTTGCAGCTGATGTGGTGTAATATGGACCTAACTTAATTCAGTAACTTTCATAAATAAAAAAAACACAATTCCCTAAGTGGTAGAGAGGGATTTTATTTTTTTTTTTTAATAAACTGAGGAAGACAGAACAATTATTGTTTAGGGTTTTCAGAACTTGTTATTTTCTACTTAGCACTCTGAATGTCTGCCACTGACAGCACTTAGACCAGAGTTCACTTACAAGCATTGTTAGTGTTTTGATCTCTGATGACTCCTTTCTTTCCTTTGGAGGAGAAAAAAAACAGTACTGGAATTTCATATATGAGTTACACTCTGTTCAACCACCATCAGTAAGCAGACAAAGAGCCCTAAAATATTGCTTAGTCTGTGGGCAAAGACAAACTTGCATAACAGCAGGAAGCTGTTCAGCAAAATGGTGAAACTGGAGAGAGATTTAATGTGGTTTCTCAAACCAAATTAATCTCAATATAATAGGAAAAGCAATTTATTGAAACCAGGGGGATATGATGAGTAATTGTAGCATACAGATCCTTTTGCATTTAAAGAAGGGGAGCACAGGAAATGTTTGCTTCCTTTTGCTTTTTGGTGTTTCTAGGGACCACCATTTAAAATGAAGTTGGAACTAAATTCTCATTTTATGTGCTTGTTGGAGAAATAGTGTTATTTTCATCATTCGTTAGCCTGTTTCTGTTTAAGAGAGTGGATGGATGGATACTATGGCATTCTGACATGTTTACAAATTCAGTGTTGCTAGCACTGTTAGTCCAAGAGTCCTCGTTGCTGACAAATTATTGAGGTCCCAGAACTTCAGTCTTGGATCTTGAGGGCATTAAGAAAGTCACATTTTATGTCTTAACTCATGCAAATTCTTTCCAGAATTATCTAACTGTCTCTGATTATGGTTTCTGTGAAATATGCGCTTATTAACAACAACAATAAAAAAATTTGTTAAACGTCATTCAGTAGTCCATAACCTTATTACTTGTGGAAATTAGAAAAATCAATTTCTTTCCTAGCTCTATGTGCCTTGGTTCTCAGTTGCTAACAATAATGCTGAAAGTCAATTCACATGAATCACTTTAGTGCTCTGTCTCAGCAGCCAGTCAAATCCTGGGTCTACTTCGGTGAAATCTTCCACTCAGACCTGATCAAAGGAAAGAATATGAATGTGCAATAGGTTCACCAGATGACATGTCTTTAGCTTCTGAAAGCTGTCTGCTCAGCAGATTTATTACCGTGGCCTACAGGAAGAATCTGGAGCTGAAGATTCAAGTGCTCTTTTAGGTGAAGAGTCAAGTTTTCCTTCAACAAATGTGTAAACGGTGTGGATAGGGCTCAGCTTTGCTGCATCTCAGCTGCTGAGGAGGAGCAGTGGCTGAAGGGAAGCTATAGGTACTGAGAGATTCATACTGTCTTCCCTCAGCCACGCCTGGCAGAAGGAAGATCAGGCAAGATCCTTGCTTTCTGCCGTCGTGCTGCCACCAGATGCACAGTACCCCATCTGTTCTTACAAATGGTCCTAGCTCTGCAGCCAGCGAGGACTACCCCGCTGTGCTTGTTGTGGGCCTCATTTCTGGTTATCCTACTCGAAATTAAGCCCACGTTGCTTATGCTACGTTTGCTGCAGTATGGAAAGCAAGCAGAGAAATGGATCACTTTGATCTTAAAAGGCAAGGTCTGAAAATTGCCAGTGGATTTTCCAGGATTATCAGTTTACCAAATTTACCAGAAAGCTATACTGCAGAAAGAAATTACATACCCACTGCATTTCAGCCAGATGAAGTGAGGAATCATGGGTTTAAGACCTATAATTTTGACAAACTTAATTTTGCCATCTCTAAAGAGCTCCACACAGCTGTCAAATGTTCACATCTGTTCTGGGAAACCATTAGTTCAAGTATATTTATGAGGAACTGAATAGCACATAGGGCACTGCAAGTGCATGCCTACTGCAAAGTGAAAATGACTGGCTCAGCAGATGCAAAGCACTCTTTTCCAACCCCACATGCTTTGTGACCATGCAGAATTTCAGGTATTCAGGGGATGAACTTTGAGAAATGGCCAGAGTCACAAAACCTCAGCATTGCTAATTTGGTCATGATGAGTCATAGCTTGTTGGTAATGGAATTCTTAAAAGAGATGAGTGAATCATCTTGTGCAGTATCAGACAGGAATCAAATTGCTTCTGAGCATTGAATTACAGGAAAGTAAAGCCAGGGAAATCCTTTTAGTGCTGCAGTAAGAGCACACAGATTACAGATACTGAATGTTAAATGGATCAATCACAGAATACAGGAGAGACATGTAGCTTTTATTGGTAGCCTGCAGAATTTTAGCTAGAATGTTCTAAATGGCCTCTCAGTAGGAAATTATATATATTTGGATGCTATTGAAGTTACTGAGATTAGGATCTTGCCCAAAGTAGCCAGAATGATCTAAAAGCAGTCTTTATGATAGCACAAAATCTTATCTCAAAACACTTTTATGTTGGGCTTAAATTCACTATTTAAAGAAAGTGCATAAAGTGGAGATTCTTGTGGCAGGACATGACCACCTTAGGGGTTGAGACACAGAGGAAAATCTCCAAGCAGCTTTAAAATTACCTTTGTGATATCCTGATCTTGAGTTGCTATGAGAACTACCCGGTCCCCTTGTGTAAATCAACACCTGCATAGTTCCTTAATGATTTCAGGGTTACCTAAAATCTGTATAATGCTGCAGATTGAAACTTGTGGCTAATATCCTTTCTACCTTGTCTTGAGACAATAAAACATACATGTTTCAGAGAATCACAGAGGGATTGAGGTTGGAAGGCACCTCTAGGGGTTGCCTAGTTCAATCTAAAAGGAAGGGTAAACTAAAGGAGGTTGCTCAGGACTTTGTCCTGTTCAGTTTTTAATATCTTCAAAGATGAAAAAGAAAGACTTTGCAACCTCTCTTGGTAATCAGTTCCAGTTTTTGATCAGCCTCCAATTAAATAAGATTTTCTTTATGTTTTCTTATATAATTTTGTTACTTTTAAATGTTTATTTGTCTCTGAGACTGCCTTCTTGTTTGTACTGTCTGTATGTAGTTCAGCTAAACCTAAAAGGATCAAAACTGCTGCAGATGCAGTGTTCCTCAGCCGAGAAGTCTGGTGTTCTGCCATAGCTTTGCTCAAACATTTTATCTGTGACCTTGGATTAATTCATTAGCAAAGCTTTGCAGGGCTGCAGATTGTGCCACGATGTATCAGGCAACCTGACCTATGTTATGATAAATTTTGTAGCTTCAGCTCTGCCATAGTTACCAGCAAACATAACCACCTCATTCCATATTTGGAATTAGTTATTTGGTTTGCGGAAGGTTCCATGTAACTATGGTGCTTGTGACTTCTTGCAGGCTGCTTAGTGCAGTGACTCAAGGGTCCCTGATTTCTGAGTTCGTCTCTGACTCCTACAGTGTGGAAGTGCTTATGAAAGGAAGCTCACACTGCCTTTCTCAGACCTGGCTTGTTTCTAGAGGAAATCAGATGTGCTGGTTTCCACAGCTTTATGGTTCAGACTGGAATTACATCCCAGGCCTGGCTTGATGAGTCCCAGGTCCTCACGAGAGCAGAGGAGTCCTACTTATCCCTACCACCAAATACTGGAATGACACCCTCTCAAACATGGATCATGTCAGTGCCCTCTTTCAATTAGTTACTCCTCTTTTTTTTCACAGCCAGGATCAATCATTGAAATTTGATGATACACAGTATAGTCTCAATTTGAAATTGAGACGAGGAGGCTCAGGGGAGACCTTATTGCTCTCTACAACTACCTAAAAGGAGGTTGTAGTCAGGCAGGGGTTGGTCTCTTCTCTCAGGCAACCGGTTACAGAACAAGAGGACACGGTCTCAAGTTTTGTCAAGGGAGGTTTAGGCTTGATATTAGGAGAAAATTCTTCACTGAAAGGGTGATTGGCCATTGGAATGCGCTGCCCCGGGAGGTGGTGGAGTCACCGTCCCTGGAGGTGTTTAAAGGGAGATTGGATGAGGCACTTAGTGCCATGGTTTAGATGATGAGTTGGTGTTGGTGTTGGGTTGTAGGTTGGACTGGATGATCTCAAAGGTCCTTTCCAACCTTGAAATACTGTGATACTCTGAAATAAGCAATTATTTGATAACTTGGCAGTACTCATCAGCACGTTTAATGTTTACACCAGCAAACTGAAATGGCAGATGTTGCTTGATCATTTTTATCCCATTGGTATTGCTGTGCTTGCTCTATTTTCCATTCTGTCTTCCAGGTCTCTCATTTATGTGATGTCCAGAAGAAAGGTTAGTGGTTCTCAGAAGTACAAACAAAACTAAACCTTTCTGGATCTTCTCCAACTTTGAGATAAGGGTAATGGTTATAAAATGTAGAATAAACCTGAGGCTCATCAGACAATCCTTGACCAGCTGGTCTGGCTAGTATCTGAACTGGGAGGAATAGGGGTTTCAAAGTAGGAGCTGATGTGATCTAAGCCTTATGTGTGAAATATTTCCCTAGATGTGAGTAATTTTGTGGATTAGCTGTTTTGAGATAAATTTACATTGACCTCTGCAATTTACAAAATCTACCTAATATCATTGAAATATCTCAGTCCTTTTGGATCACAACGAGGCTGATGAGGGGGCTGGAGAATAATCCCTACAAGGAGAGACTGAGGGAGCTGGGGTTGTTTAGCTTGGAGAAGAGGAGGCTGAGGGGAGACCTCATCACTGTCTACACCTGTCTGAAAGGAGGTTGTGACGGGGTGGGTGCTGGTCTCTTCTCACAAGTGACAAGTGATAGAACAAGAGGAAATGGCCGCAAGTTGCACCAGGGGAGGTTTAGACTGGACATTAGGAAGAATTTCTTCACTGAAAGGGTGGTCAGGGATTGGAACAGGCTGCCCAGGGAGGTGGTGGAGTCACCATCCCTGGAAGTGTTTTAAAAACGGGTGGATGAGTTTCTTAGGGACATGGTTTAGTAGGGAGACAGGTATGGTTGGACTTGATGATCTCAGAGGTCTCTTCCAACCTTATGATTCTATGATTCTATGAACTGGAAGTGAATGTTTGCCATCTGTTTCTGATAATTTGCAAACCATTAGCGTTTACTTTGTGTTTCATCTTAATAGACATTCACCACATATTCTTCTTGTCTTTCAGCTCATTTTCCCTGTGCTTGGTTACCATTTGGATTTCATAGGTATAGAATCATGTCCAGTCTAAACCTCTCCTGGTGCAACGTGTGGCCATTACCTCTCGTCCTACGTCTTGTCACTTGGGAGACCAGTACCCACCCCGTCACAACCTCCTTGCAGGTAGTTGCAGACAGCGATGAGGTCTCCCCTCAGCCTCCTCTTCTCCAAGCTAAACAACCCTAATTCCCTCAGTCTCTCCTCGTATGGCTTATTCTCCAGCCCCCTCACCAGCCTCATTGCCCTTCTCTGGACGCGCTCCAGCCCCTCAATGTCCTTCTTGTAGTGAAGGGCCCAAAACTGATCCCCGCACTCGAGGTACAGCCTCACCAGTGCTGAGTACAGGGGCACAATCCTGCTCCTGCTGGCCATGCTGCATCTGACACAGGCCAAGATGCCATTGGCTCTCTTGGCCACCTGGGCCACTGCTGGCTCATGTTCAGCCGGCTGTCAACCAACACCCCCAGGTCCTTCTCTGCCAGGCAGCTCTCCAGCCACTCTTCCCCAAGCCTGTAATGCTGCATGGGGTTGTTGTGACCCAAATGGAGGACCCTGCACTTGGCCTTGTTGAACCTCATCCCGTTGGTCTCAGCCCATCGATCCAGCCTGTCCAGATCCCTCTGCAGAGCCTCCCTTCCCTCAAGCAGATCCACATTTCCACCCAGTTTGGTGTCATCCATAAACTTTCTAAGCATGCACCACCTACAGCCTGATCAGCTGAATAACAGTTTCATAAGAACTGCATAAGTTCTTGTTGGTCTTGTTTGGCTTCACTTCATAAGTATACGAGGATACGTTGATGTCATAAGAATATCTGAAGTTATTGGCCTCTGCTACGCTTCTGCAGAGAACTGCATGTCCCAGTAGATGGAGTAAGATAAACAGCAAACGCACAAGCTATTGATGTTTGTCCCATCAGAATGTGAATGTAAACTAGATGATATACCAGCAACAGTATAAATTAAGCACATATTCATCTGATTGGAAGAGCCTGATCCTTACACCTTGTTTGCAATTCTGTAAGTTAGTGTCAACCAGGACTGTAGACACCTCCGAAGTAAACAACCAGTAACTCTCAACCAGAAATTATGTATTTCTCCGTGGCCTACAAGTGCTCTTTTGTCCTTCTACAGAAGAGATAAATTGGAGAATGATGCTTGTAGTTCATGGGGCTTGTTCAGTCTTTTATTAATGAAAAGATTAATAGATTTTTTTTTTCCATCATTCAGATTCTATTCCTTAAAAAAGCCAGATACCACAATATCACATTGACAATTATGCAGAGAATTTTGCAAGAATAAACAACAAACCTTGGGTGGCCTGCAAAATCAAAAATAAGTGTCTTTTCACGTGCCAAAAGCAGAAGCACACCAAGAACTGACTAAGAAAATACCTATAGGAAGTCTGTCATTGAAAATGGACATATTAGGATGCGTAATGAACTTGCGGGAGAAGGATCCTGTCCAGGTGGCATGAGTTTGTGTGTCATTTCTGTGCATATGTGAGATTGTAGATTGTGACAGTTGCAGAGAAATTTGAAAAAAAAACAGACTGTATTGAGACTTATGTTCTTTTCCTGCAGCTGTGAATTTTCACCTCAGCAGAAGATAATTCTGGGTTTTTTTTTCCTTTGATGAACTACTACTTGCTTCCCCTTAGTGACTCTTCTAACTAGATTTTTGGCTCTATTCATCAACTGAGATCCTATGCTTATATGCTTGTATTTTAACTCTTAGCAGTCATATTGCAAATATCTTGAATTAAAAACTTGTTCAGACATTTTTTACAGAACCTCTGTCATGAAACAGTTACTTGAATTGCTGTTGTATAAAATGCCCATGAACTATGCTGAAAGGTTACATTTATACTGGGACAGATATTGTATGCCAGTTACTGATTCAACTTCGATTAGAAATATCTCTTTGAAGATAACCTTACTGTGGAGACTCACAATCTTATGCCTAGAAAATTAAAAAAAACCCCACTGCATTAAAAAAGATGTACATTACTTCATCTGTATATGTATATGCGTCTGTATATCTGTATCTTTAAAATGTAACTGCTATTTTCTTCCCTTTCTGCTTTAGTTCCCCAGCATGACTGCAATTGTGCGTGGAGATAATTGCAATATGTTTGCTCGTCTTGCTGTAATGAAGACGGAAAGAAGTGCTGTTTCTGTTTTATAGATGAAGAGAAAAGAGGTTAAGTGGAATTTCTCAAGGTCACAGAATGGCATCTCTAGCACAGCTGTCATTTGAACTGAATTTCCTGAGCCATGGAATTAAGACTATCAAAAGATTGTAATATATCAGATGTAACTGCAATGAAGACCCTCAAATCAAATGCAGAATTTTCAAGCTGTTTCTCAGCTCCAGAAATATTCTTCTTTTTTTTTTTTTGCCTTTTTATTTTATTTTTTTTTTTTGGTCTGCTTAAGCTATTTCAGAACGATTTTCTTCTAGGGTCATGTTTCTGCTGACTGCAAAGATTCTGCTGCTTCAATGACTCATTTTGTCCCTTGCAAACAGCCAGTACTGGGTTGTCTTAGAAAAGCGCATTACGGTGGAAGACCCAGGCTTCAAAAAAATTAGAAACAAACAACTTGGAATCCTGAAGGGCGTAACACTCAGTGGAGCTTTCCAACCTCAGTAGCTTTCTGGCTTCATTCAGAGAAGAAAAAGTAGAGTTGAATCTTACGTTTAGATGATTATATGTCCCTTGGTACTTTGATATTCATTTACCAGGAGAGGAAACACTGGCAAAAGAATTATTTGAGCTGAAGACTTTCCAGTCCTGATGATATATGGAGTAATGCAGCCTTCCAGTGCAGTGCAATGAGCATTTGCGATTTGTTTTGCCTAAGCTATCCTAGTTGGTCTGTTTTGAGACAGTCACTACGTACGCACTATTATGCTTCCAAAGCTATACTGACTATCTAAGATCATAGCTGAAAGCCTACTATATATCTAGCACCACTTTAGACATATTCTCTATTTGTTTTAAAGAATGCATTGGAGTGACCAGATGCAGAGAGTGTTGCAGTTCTCTCGGATTTGAGTATGGTCCTGTAGGCAGCCAGTCTCATTGCTCTTTTCTTCTAGAGTGCAAAAGGGGACATAAGGGCTACTTCGAAATTTTGCTGTTGCTGTTGTTTTGTTGTTGTGGGATGACAGAAAACTGAATAATACTGAAAAAAAGAGATAGCCTAGTTCTATCCTGCACCTGTTCAGAAGAGATCTTGAAGATTTCTTGCATCACCAGACTTTTCTCTTCTGATCTGGCAGAAGGACCTCATTTAAAGCCCTCTTGGCTGCAGGTCAGACAGGGATGTCAAGGTTTTGGGACAGACAAGCTTCTCCCACCCCGATTCTCCCTCGCTTTGCTGAACAAGTGTGATCAAAGTGGAATTTTAAAAAGTGAATGTGTAGTTATGCAGTTCTGCACAACCATGCCAAGCTTTCATGTATTCTACAACAGCATGTGCTAAGTCAAACCCATCTAAATGTAATTTTTGTGCTAAGTTGTCTTAATCTGCTGTTTATGATATTTCTGTAGAAGTACCTAGATGTTAGCCTTGCTCTTTAATCTTTGTTGGATGTTCTGTAAAACTAGGCCCTCTACTCAGGATTCATCCTGATTGATGGTGTGTGACTTCAGCACCTTCCCCAGCTTTGGAGAGAATAGTATACAGAGCTTTAGCTCAGCCTTTCCACCAACTATGTGCATACATCTCTCTCCTTAGTAATAAGGTGCTGAAATTTCAGTCTTGGAGCAGTAGGAGAGGCAGCATATTCTTTAAACAGTTTTAAGCTCTGTCTTTACCCAGATGAAGTTTGTGACTCTGGCATTGTTGACAAACACAAATTATTTCTGAAACAAACACAAAAAAAATACCAAGAAGAAAACACAGTGGCTTTGAACAGACACCTGGAAAGGAGTAAAACCACACCAAGTTAATATATTTTCTCTAAGAATATATCAGTTTACCAGTTTTTATCTGCTCAGGGGATTTTCAAAATCAGTATCTTTATTTTTCAGGAATATCTGTCCTTAGTGTTTCTCTAACGTTTTTCAGGTTCTAGGCAAACTTCAAGCATTTATATCTTTTGGAAGAAGTTCTAGTAGCCCAATGAGACGTGGTATGAATCCTTCTTACGCTTATTTCAACCCAGGATCCTCCTTTTTTGTGTGATATTTCTTTCTGGTAGTTACGGTGATCTGGTAGTCACTATAGGAGAGCTCACTTTGCTCTGTAGCTTTCATGTGACCACATGACCTGTATGTATGTCACCTCTGAACATGCTCAACCTGTTTGAGCCACTGCATACTTTAGATCATGGAGAGCTTTTGAACAGCTTAGGAGGAGGCAGACATTTATCTTTCTTGTGTCTTGGATCAGGGGATTTCTGACACAGTTTCCAGCCAAAAGTGTGCAATTCCAAAGGAGATAATAATTATTGCTTTGCACAGACACCTTTCTAGTGTTTCTGGGAATATTTTTTTCAGTGTGTTTCAAGCATTTTTTGGATTTGATTGCTTTTCAAGTCTATTGCATTTGCCTTTTACTTGTAATGGAAGAACATTTATGTAAATGAGAATTTTTTCAGGTTTTCAGTTTTCTTATTTCAGTATGAAAAAAAAGACTATGTGCCAAAGTGTTTCATTTTCACTTACAGCAAGTTGAGGAGCTTCCATTATACAAATTTGACTTGCTGGCACATATGCCTGTTTTCTCTTAAACGTTTCTTGACCCATCTTGTGCTAGTAATTAGTCTCAAGAATAGTGCCAACACCAGAAAGAGTGTTCTGAGTACAAAAGTCAAAAGTATTGTACTAGTTTAAACAGTCTTAAAATTGCATGATTTGAAAACATCCGTTCTCATTAATCACCATTTACTTTTATATTGAAATAGTAAATTAAAATGTAAAATATCAAATATAATTTTTATAGTCAGTTAATTGAAATAGAAAGTTACAAGTGAAAATGAAATATTTATCTAATCTCTTCCGCAATGAGAAGATTAAAATCTTTTCTCTATAAAGAAAACATGAAATAGATTTGGAATATGCTATTCTGATACATCTGTGGGTATGTACAAGTTGATTCCTTTGTCACAGAGGAAGATACTAAGTTTAGATCAATGTCTTAATTTTGATTAGAAATTTTCTGAAATTATCTTGCATTGCTCTCTTTCCTTATTATAATTTACAAATTTGCAGACAAGTTAAAATCACTAGCCTGCAGCTGTACCATATCCACAGATGGATGTAGACTGCTAGTTTGACTTCCTGGTGAGTTGAACAAAAAGGAATGACTGAAAAAAACATAGAATTTGTCAGTTTAATTCATGTCAAGGGTGATTTTATTATATGTGAATGACTACTGTTGCCAATATTGTGTCATCCACACTAGGGTTTGTCTGACAATTGGATAGCGCAATACATCTAAGTTGTTTATTCCAGGGAAGCTTTCCTTGCATGGTAGACAATAGTACGTTTTAAGTAAAATAATCCTGGCCAAAACAAATATATGCGGCAGTGGGAATATAATGTTAATAATGGTTAATGCTTTTTATGTAAAAATACTGAATATCAAAGTGGGTTTCATAATAGTTATTGGATGCCCATCAAGAAAGAAAAACCAAATCAATGGAGTTCATTGCTTATAATGCCATTTCAATATCTTTAGAAGCCAATCCTTTCTTTTCTGACAGGCAAGACTGGCTTGAAAAAGTAGGTTATGTACTCATCAGTTCAACCTTTGCCATTCGTGTAAATCTTTCTTTCTGAAGTAAGCAAGAGTTTATTCAGAGCAAACATATCATCTGAATGGAAATGGATTTCTGCTCAGCTCCTGACACTTGCATGACTGGTTGTACTCACCAGACCAAGGACTGGGGTGGAAGACTGCCCTCTATCTGTATGATCCCAATGGTTGTGAAAGGATATGTGAATCTCCAGAAAAAATTGGCTCCCAAAGAAACAAATTTTTGCTGGCTGGAAGTAAAAAGAAACATAAGGACTACTATTGCACTGAAAGGGAAGACTTTTTGTGCAAATTGTAGGTATTCTGCTCCAGCAAATGAGAACCCAGTAGTTTATTTATACAATATTTTTATAATGAGAAGTGGTGTGAAAATTAAGTTCCTGTGAGGAACAACTATCTGGTAGAACGCACATGCTCAGGGCCTGTGTAATGCAGAAGATGGAGGGCTGTTTTTATGATGCTTTATACTCTTCAGACTCTCCTCTATATAGCAATATTTATTCTTTTCACCTTAAACTTGGATAATAAACAGCTCTGTGTACAAGATCGATTTTTAAAACTTGCTTATTTTTGCTACTTTTGTCTGCTTACAACATTCTCTCTACAGGATAGAGGCCAGGGACAGTTTAGGAGTAAGCAGCACTCTGGAATCAGAGTGACATTTCAGCAAATGGTACGTTAGCCCAGAGGAGTGCCAGGACAGTCCACACCTGGTTACTATACCTCTTTACCAATAAGCATGCAGAGCACGCATGCAAGGCTTTACAAAAGCAGTCTTCCCCACTGCCCTAGTACAAACCCAACTGTACTTAAGCTAGACAAGACAGGCGTGTCTAGCTCATTGCTGAAAAACTTTGATAAGAGTGTGACTGGGTCCTCACCAAGAAAGCTATTCCAGTCTATCATTACTGCTTGAAAGCTTTTCCATCTGTGCAGCATGAATCTTCCCTGCCATGATGTAAGTCTTGTTACTGTCTCTGCAGGGAAGCAGTGTTGTTCTATTCCTCTTCGTCAGACTACTAGTCAATTTTGCTTGCTTTCTCTAGTGAGTTCCTGGTGGTAGTTCTTATTTTCCTGACCTACCTGAAATATTCTTGTTACCACCCTTTGTTTTTTCACAAAAAGTGCTCCATATCTTTTTGAAGGACTACAGTCTAAATAACTACTCATGCCTGAGTATTGCTGCTAAGGCTCGCTGATGCAGAATCTCATTCTACAACTCTTCTCACCCAGCAGATCCATCCCCATATGATGTTACTTTTGACCCAGCAATCCAATAGCACTTATGGAGCGTCAAGAGCTCACAGACCACTCCAGGCACTCAAGAGTCTGGAATGGCACTGTGGCAGTGTCCAGCCTGTTATTTACATCAGAAGATCATTTTGTGTCCTGGTCCCTTCTCCCTCTGTTCATCCTCAACTGCTGCACACTACCACACTATCCTGGGAGTAAGAGGACAAATATACTTTCTTATTCATAACCCTGCTAACGAGGGCTTTTTAATAATTACTTTTGTGGTCCTGAAGACCCTTCCTGCTCCCCTAGCAATCTAGCTAAAAGTTTTGGGGCCAGTCAGACTTCCTTTGTGTTGTTTGACATCTCACTTAAAGCTCTGGAAATGCCATTTCTGATGTCTGACTTACTTCTTGTTGCATGGTGTTTACTGCCACAGACCCTATAGCAACTACAGACATGAATATGAATGTTTTAACAGACCCAGCCTGAAGATGTGTGAAACTATGTCAGAGTAGACATTTGTGAACCTGTTTGGCATTGTTAAATGCCCTAGAAGAGACGTCATGCCTCAGAGCAGCAGCACATAGAAATAGAAATAATTAATACTTCAACTTGCAGTATCACAACAATCACCTGCAGGCTGTTCACATAGTTCCAGGGCTCCATACTGGCCCATTAATACTGGCTACGAGGATAACATGTGCGTAAATTGTGAACAGTTCAAGTTGACCACACTGGAATGCCATGCTTAAATAGAGAGAGGACAGCATAAAAGCCAATGAGGGAAGTCTGTTCAGAAGGATGAAGCTGCTTTTGAACTGCTTGATTTACTTTCTTTAGAGGTCAATTAGACTGATGGACAGACCCATAAAAACTTCTTGAGAGGTATTTTCAGCAGAAATTCTGACCCGGAACCTCTGCAGTTTAATACCATTTAAGCTGTTTATTTCCTCTGCCTTCCCTCTGGTATGGCCTAACTATAAGAAGTATGTGTAGGACCAACTCGGGATTGCTCAGATGCTGGGGATGTATTTTCAGCACATTATCTGATACCTCTCTGTTGGCCTCTGCTAGATCATGCCACTGCAGGAGTGCATTGAAGTCTTTTCTTCTGCAAGATCACTCTCTTGGTTTTCTATGACCAAATGAGGACTGTCTGCTTATTGACAGTCTGGAGGGAGTAGTAACAGGCTCTCCTCCCTTCAGACGATCAGCTCTATGTTTATTCTGCCTCTTCTGTGAAGTCTTATCCATTTCTGCCTCATCCGTTTACATTTAGCAAGTCTTCATACACTAACCGTGAAGTATAAACTTTGTCAACTGTGGAGGACAGACTGTGAGATGGTTTACTTAAGGTGTTAAGACTGAAGTCTGTGCTTTACAATCAGCTGGTTATTGTTTTATTACTATTACTAAATTATTTTACTTGCATATTATGATTTTAAACAGTTTCTAACCTTCTATTAGAGGAATTTTTTCTTAAAAGAAGATAAGAAGAGGATGCAGAGGTCTTTCTTGAGTCTCTGTGCTGACATGAGAAATCCATCTGAAATATCTGTGGCATTTACGGCCAGCTATGTGAGCCTGGTCCCATGCCAGACACAGTTCTGGACAAAACAACTGATTGAAGGATAATATTTTTTATTTTCAAATATAAGAACTCATTCTTATGTTCCATCCACAAAAAGTTGTTAGTTCTTGTGAAAAAAATCCTGAAGACATGGGATATCATGCTGGTTTAATTTCTCTGGTTGAACATTGCTTTTACTTGTGTGGCATGGAGTAGCTACAGGTTGCAGAAATCATTATCTGCCTAAAGCTGGTGAGCTGGGATTTCCTTTGGCTGTATTTCAGTTACAACTCTTTAATTCTTTTTTGTTGTCCCTGTTTTCAGCTTTGAAGAAAAGCCAATGCAAAATAAAAAACTGGTAGTTCTGTGAGAAATTTATCATCCAAACCACAATGAAGTAAATATTAAGCAACACATGCTGAAAAAAAAAATAAATCTACCATCATCTACCAGCAGTCTTGGCTGAGCAGGGAAGTTCCGCTTGATTGGAGATTGGCAAATGTTACACCCATTTACAAGAAGGGTTTGAGGGAGGATCCAGGGAATTACAGGCCTGTCAGTCTGACCTTGGTAGTGGGGAAGGTCATGGAGAAGATTGTCTTGAGTGCTACCATACAGCAAACGTGGGACAACCGGGTGATCAGGCCCATTCAACATGAGATTATGAAAAGGCAAGTCCTGCCAGACCAACCGGATTTCCTTTTGTGACAAGGTTACCCATTTCATGGATGAATGAAAGACTGTGGATGTGGTGTACCTGGACTTCAGTAAAGCCTTTGACACCGTTTCTCACAGCATTCTGCTGGAGAAACTGGCTGCCATCGGCATGGACAGGCACAGCCTCTGCTGGGTTAAAAACTGGCTGGATGGCTGGGCTCAAAGGGTTGTGATAAATGGAAGTAAATCCAGTTGGAAACCGGTCATGAGCGGTGTTCCACAGGGTTCAGTGCTGGGTCCAGTCCTGTTCAATATCTTTATCAATGATCCTGATGAAGGGACGGAGTGCACCCTCAGCAAGTTTGCAGATGACACCAAGCTGGGTGGAAGTGTGGATCTACTTGAAGGAAGGAAGGCACTGCAGAGGGATCTGGACAGGCTGGACCGATGGGCTGAGACCAATGGGATGAGATTCAACAAGGCCAAGTGCAGAGTCCTCCATTTGGGTCACAACAACCCCATGCAGCGTTACAGGCTTGGGGAAGAGCGGTTGGAGAGCTGACTGGCAGAGAAGGACCTGGGGGTGTTGGCTGACAGCCGGCTGAACATGAGCCAGCAGTGGCCCAGGTGGCCAAGAGGGCCAATGGCATCTTGACCTGTATCAGACACAGCATGGCCAGCAGGAGCAGGGAGGGGATTGTGCCCTTGTGCTCAGCACTGGTGAGGCTGCACCTCGAGTGCTGGGTTCAGTTTTGTGCCCCTTGCTGCAAGCAGGACATTGAGGTGCTGGAGCGTGTCCAGAGAAGGGCAACGAAGCTAGAGAACAAGTCTTATGAGGAGCGGCTGAGGGAACTGGGATTGTTTAGCCTGGAGAGGAGAAGCTGAGGGGAGATCACTGTCTACAGCTGCCTGAAAGGAGGTTGTAGCAAGGTGGGTGTTGGTTTCTTTTCCCAAGTGACAGGTGATAGGATGAGAGTAAATGACCTCAAGTTGCACCGGGGCAGTTTCAGACTAGACATTATGAAAAATGTCTTTACTGAAAGGGTGGTAAGGGATTGGCACAGGCTGCCCAGGGAGGTGGTTGTGTCACCATCTCTGGAGGTGTTTAAAAGATTGGTAGACAAGTTTTTCAGGGATGTGGTTTAGTAGTGGACAGGTACAGTTGGACTCGATGATCTCAAAGGTCTTTTTCAACCAAGCGATTCTCTGATTCTATGATCTGGTAAGGAGTCATTTGCTAATTGCACTATTTTCCACTGACAACATAGAAGAGTGTCCTTCTTTGTGTGTGGCAAATGAGAGAAGAGATAGACCAGATTCAGACTGCTCATATTCCTCTTCCTGTTACTTAGCAGAGCCTTAGTGTCTTGGAAGTTCTTTCATTGAATTTCCTGTGATTTCTCTGTGTCTCTCTTTCAAGGAAAAGTAAATGATGGGTCCAGTCTGTCAGGTGTTAGTTTAGGATCATTTTTAGCTAGCCCCTATGTCCTGAACTGAATGTTATCTCATTGCTTTCCTCATAGTCTTCCTAGAACAGGCAGCTACAAAGCTGTTCTTGGATTCTCCTGTGTGCTGGTTTGACAGTAATGAAGGTGCATGTTATTGAGCCAGATTGCTGAAGCCTGACTCAGTCCATGTGTTTTCCCATGATTACTGTTCTGCCAGCTCAGCCATCTGCCTGCAGCTGCTCTATATTCAGGCTGCCTGTATTTGTAATTCTGAAACTTCTGCTAATCGTACTTTGTGAGAAGTTCTTTTTTGTATTCGTGGTCTGGAGTGAAAATGCAAAATACATTTGGAGGTGGAGAATGAAAAATGAGAGGTACATCCTCAATCTTACTCAGTCTGCTTTGTTCTGAGTCAGGTTGTATCAGCCAAATGTGGTAGTTTGCTCTCTCTTTCATCCAGTGCAACTGACAGCAAGCACGCTGAACAGCCAGTGTACAACTCATTACCATTGACTAGGGCAGGCTGTGACTTCTCACTGCCAACATAAACAATACAAGCAGGTCTACAGGTGGAACAACAAAGCGAAGTGACAGTTTTGTTCCTACTTTCCACAATTGTTTTGAACTGTTTTTTGACAAAAGATTCAGAGAGATCATAGCAAGAAAGTCCCTACTGTGCGAATGGATATTAATGTGCCACGTACAGTATAGGCACAGGCATAACTGGATGCCCTGGTTTATGGACTCAGCTCAATAATTATTCCATTAATATGTGGTGTGTGGTTGCTTATAGTAATAAAATTTATAAACAGATCAAATAATCTTTAAAGTTGTATTATATCCTCAGAAGAGTATTTAAATATAGATTCACTGGAGATTTGCTGGGATCATGTTATAAATAAAAAGAGCTCATTCTAATAATATTGTTCAGTGCTCCTTTATTGACTATTTAAATCTTGTTTTTTCCCCAACTACTTCAAAAGGACATTCTAAGTAAAATATCAAGTTAATTTTGTAGCTTTACATGCGTTATTTGAGGTTGAAAATGTGAAAATATTACTTCTAATGTGTATATTATAAAGTTGTGTGTTGATATTACTGTGTGTTACTTGGCCATTTTCATACTGTGCTGAAGGTTAGGCACCTCTCAAAAAGTCAAGATATTGATCTTGTCATCAAAACAGCTTTTGGGAGCACAGGTAAGAAACTGTCAGAGAGGAAGGGCAACGGGATTATTGGTGACAGACTCCCCAGGAAACCTGTGAAAACTAGTGTAATTTTTCTCTTGTGTTCATGTTATTTCACTGCCGCAATGTTTGTGGTGATGATTCTGGTGGGTGGAGAGAGAATAAATTGAACATGCATGCAGATTCCTTACCAGACAAAAAGGGAACTGTCCTGTTTATCTCTTCTCCCCTTAATGAGTAATTTGGAAACCCAGGGAACATTTTTTGCTGATGTCAGACAGCAATAAATCTTCTAGATCTTTGCATTTTACCTTGTGGTTGAGGGAATCATGTCATGGATACAGTATACACAGATATGAGAAATCTGACAGCACTTTAGAGTGCACTCCAGAAATCAAAAAGCTATGTAATCTTGAAAACTTTATGAGAGGGTATTTAACTCTCTTTGTCTCTTCTTGTGCCCTTACCTATACTAAACCCTCCAGGACCACTGAGCGTTTTCCCCACTTATCCTCTTGAAAAAGCCCTGGGAAAAAATGCTGTGCACCTTCACAGAATTATGAAGCACATAAATGGGCTGTAGAAATGTCATATTTAGCTACAAAGCCTACATTGTTTCTGGGAACGTTGATTCTGTGGTGTTAAAAAAACAACATCAAGAAAAGAAGAAACAAAAACAAATTAGATTTTTTAAATAATCAGTTTCCATATGAGGTACAAGCTTTATCTTTTATAGGAGTTTTATTTGTTAAATTCATGGCGTGATTAAATTCTTCCCAAGGCCTGGTTCAGCCAAGTTTAATTTCTTTAATTCTAAATGCTTAAACAATTTTGCTGAAATAAACTGGATTTAATAATTTCATTAAAGGAAAACTCTTTTTAATGATTTGTTTAATTGGAATAGAAAGTGCAGAATCAGACAGAAGAAAGCTGTCAAAAGGACAGGTAGTCTACTTTCATGTCTCACTGAAGGACTAACTCTGCCTTAAATATACCTGACTTCATGGTCCAATCTCTAAAGGCTTAAAAGGATGAAAATCACAATACTCTTTGTAGTTCACTTTGCCTTTCTTTCCTTAGTGTCAAACAGCTTCCTTCCATTTATTTAATTCCACTGCTTCCTATCCTATCTACTTTGTATGCAAGAAAGTTTATTCTCTTCCTCTTTACATAATTTTTACATGTCTCAAACTATCACTGTGCTTTCCTTACTATGACTGCACTTTCCTTCATGCCTTTGTTGGGAATTCCAGTTATGTAAAGCTTTGCTCATTCTTTCTGCTTGCCTGAAATAGTACCTGTATTTTTCAAGAGGTTACGTCCCCATACTGGATATAGTCCTCCATCTTCCTTGGGGTTATGTCTTACATTCCGCACACCATTCCTCCAGCCCCACATCTCAGGAAACCTTTTGCTTTTTTTGTGTTTATTCTCTCAGTCCGTATTTGATTGGTATGTGAGATGAACCATTCACCATGGTCTGGATTTATCCAACAATTCGGACATTACTACTAACACAACAGTAATGCATTGAGTTCCCCATAAAGTGGTGCTTTTTTTTTTTTTTTAAATGGCGATGAATGACCAGTAGCAGCAGGAGTTTGATGGTGTTACTTATTACAGATCACAAGATGAACATGCTTTCTGGATCCACTTTCCAAGGTGAAGAAAATAGGGAAGTGTTTCTGATGTCTTTCTGGACATGGTGGGTTTTTGTGTGTTTTTGGTTTAGGGCTCTTTGTTGTCCTTTTGTTGCTGTCAGTTTTAGCTGGTTCTAGCTCTCCAATTTGAACTTTCTTTTGGTTTTGCATTGTAAGCTGAGGAAAAAAAGGACTTTTCTGTTTAAAGTTGTGTAAATTTCCTGCTCATTGGTCCCTGCAATGAACAAGACATTACACTGAAAATCTTATTTCTAGTCAAGGAGGAAGCACATGCTATTTTGTGGTAAAGCCAGAAACTTATTGTTAGTATAACTGAATTATTAAGAGACTATTCAGTATTAATGCAGCTCTAATTGCTGCAAAAATGAAGGAAGGCAGCTAGAGTACTTTAACAAAATTATAACATGCACACACACACACATACACACCACTTCATGCTTTTCCTTGGTGCTATGCTCAACCTTCCACAGCTCCCCTGTGTTTTAGTAGTTTTATACTGGTGGTGGTAGTGGGAGATGTTATCATAGGCTGTCAGCATCTGACTGTTTTGCCTGGAGGAATATGATGTTCATGTTGATGATTTGTTCTTTATCCCTCTAGGGTCTACTTGCAATCATGTTTATATACTGTGAAGCTTTTGTCTTTCTCCACAGCTTGATATTACATCTGCATCTCCTATACCTGTCGCAATCTGAACGTGTTATCTGTTTGTTCTCTTTCTCACCCCTCAACCCAATTTTGTCCACGTCCACGTCTGCACCTTTTTTGCCACTGTGCTCCTCTATGCTGCATCTTGCATCTCTACTTTGCAAGGCATGTGCTGTCTTACCAGATCTGTATTTCTCAACACCCTGTCATCATGTTTCTATGGCATATATCTCATTCCACACAGAGTAACTGCTTGTAATCGCTGCCAATGTAAATCTATGGCTGCACCACACAAAGAGAAGTAAAAGTGAAACAGGCCAGGCATAGGCACCTGATCAGCTGGAGAAATTGCTCTCATAGCTAAGAGAAGCAAACCAAAGATACAGAGAGGTCAAGGAAATTCTAGAGAGGGCAATCCTGACATATCTCAGTCTGTAGTTCTTGCAAATTCTGTGTAAATTTTATAGTGTGTTACTGGGAATGGCAGTACTCTGTCACAAAGACACACAGTGACCACGCTGCTGGTCTCCAGGTCCCACCACACTGTTTAAGGTCATTGGTATACTGTTTTGAGTAGCACCTCTCTCCTCATGCCTCAACCCTTGGTGATCTTTGATTAACACCAGTTTCCCAGACACAACTTTCTCTTCAGTTAAGTTCCCCTCTTTCTGGAAATCCGTCTGTAGCTGTTCCTCCAAAACAAGTACAAACTCGACAACAACAAGGATGCTTTAGCCTAGTAGTGGTACTTTTCCAACACTCTTTTCCAAATTGCTATTTATTCATCTAGGTAATTCATAGAATCAGAGAATGGTTTGTGTTGGAAGGGACCTTAAAGATCATCTAGTGCCAGCCCCAGCCCAGCCACAGGCAGGAACAGTTTCCATTAAACCAGGTTGCTCAAAGCCTGATACAGCCCAGCCTTGAACACCTCCAGGGATGGGGCATCCACTACAACTCTGGGAAACAGGTTCCAGTGCCACACCACCCTCACAGTAAAAAATTTCTTCCTAATATCTAATCTAAATCTACCTTCTTTCAGCTTCAAACCGTTACCTCTCAACCTATTACTGCAGTCACTGATCATGGGCCCCTCCCCAACTAAGGTCTCTCCAGAGCCTTCTCAAAGCTGAACAAGCCTAACTCTCTTAGCCTGTGCTTGTATGGGAAGCGCTTCAAGCCCTCTGATCATCTTCATGGCCTCCTGTGTACTCGCTCTAACAGATCCATGTCCTTCTTACGCTGAGGACTCCAGAACTGAACACAGCACTTGGGTCTTGTGAGAGCAGAGTAGAGGGGCAGAATCACCTCCATTGACCTGCTGGCCACATTGCTTTTGATGCAGTCCAGGACACATTTGGCCTTCTGGCCTGCAAGTACACTTTACTGAGCCACATTAGGCTTCTACTCCACCAGCACCCCCTCTAATCCGTCTCCTCAGGGCTGCTCTCAATTCTTTCTCTACACAGCCTGTATTTGTGCTTGGGATTGCCCCATCCCAGGTGCAGGACCTTGTACTTGGCCTTGTTGAACTTCTTGAGGTTCACACAGGCCCAGCTCTCAAGTCTGTCAAGGACCCTCTGGATGGCATCCCTTCCCACCTGCATGTTGACTGCACCACACAGTTCGGTATTATCAGCAAACTTGCGTGCACTCAACCCCAGTGTTCATGTCTGCGTCAAAGATGTTAAACACGACCGGTTTTCATGTGTTTAGTTGGCACAAAACCATTACAGTGAGCCCTAGGGTCTTACCTGCTTACCTGTTACTGGATGTTCCTTTTTCCCCCATCATTATTTTTGCAGATTTCTGCCTATTGGCTGGTGAGCACCTCATGGTTATGCTGTCAACATAAAATGAAAAAACATCCCATTTACTTCCAGCCTGATAGTCCATTTGCCCTCTGATGCAGCACTGTCTATTGCTCCTACAAACAATCTCTCTGCTGTTCTTTTCAGGCTTTTATTGCTGTTTGGTTCGTGACTGCCCGAAGATACATGTAGGTTGATGACACTGGTTGATGGCAATTCCTGCATCTTGTGCCAGTACAGTCTCAGTCTACAGTCTATTGCAGCAAAGAAACCCCTTTCCTTTCCTTTCATATGAGCTCTGGATATCCCTCTGTCCCCAGTTTTTTCAGTGTTAGGGCTCACGTTCAAAGCAACAAACCTTTGTGCTTCACATCATAGGCCTATTGTTCATAAGAAAGTCTTTCTTAGAATATAAAATTATAATATCTTTATTTTATCAAAAAGTTAATTGGGGATTTGTTACGATGTCTCCCTTTGCTGTCAACACCCTCCATCCCCCACATGTCCTACATCTTTGCTATTCCATTAATGTCTTATTGTGGTTTTAGACCTACAATTTGAAAGACAGATTCTTCAGTCTTCTGTCATTAACAACTGCTTTTTCTTACCTTGCCTCTTTGTGTAGTACTTTAACAAAACAATTACTTTCTGCATGCCCAATGCCAGTCCAGTATGTTTCTCTCACCTCATGCTTTCAGAAGGGCTATTCTTTAATTCATTATTCACTTGCGACAGCTTACACTGTCTAATGATCAGTTAGTACTACCTAGTTGAGCAGAAATCTAGCCCCACTACCTTCTTTACATTTTCATGAATGGAGATGTCTAGTCAGAGCGTCTGCAGCGTACAGAGCCTGGTTCTAAGCCACTGCTAGGAAACTTTTTATAATTAATAGATTTCTAGATTAGAAACCAAAGATCATAGACGTATTTTGTCTGTCTTTTCTTCTCCTGCTATATTGATTCATTAGACACAGACTTATTTTTATCCTATTTCCTAAAGAAAAGTAGTCTGATGTAACTCTTATTTCTACACAGCTATTTTTCCACATCTCCCTTTCTGTTCTTTCTCACTCTTAATTTTAAATTCTTGCAAAACAATGTTGAAATTCTTTATGTGGAGATATCGGAGGGGAATGAAATCCAAATACAATATCCCTGGCCCAGAGAGAGGCATGTAAAGTTCAGTTGTTCAGGAGACAGTGGCCAGCTGGCCAGCAATTCTCTTTGCACAGAGCAGTACAAACCAGCGCTCCAGTAGCTCTGAGTCAGCTGTGGAACACGCTGACTCTGTCCCACCCAGGAGGGAAAAGGGAGCAATGGGAGGGAAGTGAGGGATGGTGAAGGGGGAGCAAGGTGGGAGTGCATGAGGAGACTAGGGCAGACAGCACAGAAAGCTCTAGACTCTGTGAATACGCATATTCTGCAGCCTGCCCAAAGTGGGGTGCAGTGAAAATGCAGAAAAAAATGCTGCAGAGCTTCAGTCATGATAGTGGAGAGGGGGGTGGTGGCGGGCAGATTCTGACAGTGTTCTTAAAACCATTTTTTATCCATCTGCAAAACAGCATTGACAGATGCCTCGATGGAGGTTTGAGTAGAAGATGTGGTGTTAGAATGTAGTCTCTGTCATGTATGTTATGGTTTCTGTACAGAACATTGTGCTGCTCTGAACCACAGCGACCACTGTTTGCAAAAAGAGATCAAACATTTAACATTTCTGTTAAAACATGCTTACATCATTTAAAGGTACTGATATGAGCTACGACAAAGTAATATTTCTGATACAAAGAGCCCCTTGAATAGCATTCAGAATTCATTAAATGTGTGAGTGTAGGGACCTGCCCTTTATCTGTATTTGAAAGGGAATCATGAGAGTATAGTGACACTCAGCAGCCCGAATCACTGTGAATTTTCTGTGTATGGAAGAATACAGAGACAGAAGCACATTAAGAAATGGTGTGAAGGATATTGCTGGTTTCCTTTTGATCCCCTTGCCAAATTTCCTGTGTAAATAATAAAATTACTTGGACAGTATCCTATTAGATATTGTGCAGATAACATGCAGATTGTTTAACTCGTGCAATGTAAATGTAGCTCTGAACTGTTATTTTAGTGACTAGCACTCTACCCACTTATTTCTCAATTCAATGTTATCTGCAGCTAATTTTCTTTATGTTGATTCTTGAACTAACTTTAAAAGCACCAGCATTCACTCCAAAATGCCTTTTGTTATGTTTCTTGCTAAATTGGACAGTTCTAAGTTGGATTAATTACCAGAAGTGTTTTCCATTCCATATACTGTGCATTCTGTTTCATTGAATTGCTGCCCAAGCATTACTAGAGAGAAAAAAAACCCCAACCAACAGAAACATCATGTAAGTTTTCTGAGTACTGGGTACATTTAGGACCTAGATTCATCACCACCATATGCCTTGTTCAGGGTTAATCTTTGTCCACAGTGGAATCACGACAGGCCATAAGATGGGTTCACTTTCCAGAACAACTCAAATTCCCTGACCTTGGGTGTGGATTTTCACAGTGTGGATGGATTTACCTGTTCAGCCCTGGGCAGGGAATGAGGAGGTAATATTTTTTTCCTGCTTCCATCCCTTGGCAAGACCAGCTGTAGATAAATTGATGGATCCCCGCAGTAGCCTATAGTTGGCATTTTTATTCAATAAAAATTCCAGAAAAACAAATTCCTGCTGCTTTGAAATACCTCATCTTGCCAGATACATCTGAGACAGCTGCCTTTGGAGGTTAAAGGCACTGGTGCCCTCACAGTACGCTCCCTTGAAGCTGATTTGAAGTATCATATCTAATGTCTCTGAGGAATGACTTTTAAATGTTACTTTAATGTCAAATTAATGATTTTGATTTCCTAGTAATAAAATTTCCAGAATTTGGCATATTCTTTTAGTTAAAATAAGTATTTGGTGACATTTTAAAAGCAATCTGCTATTCTTGCTAGATGAGACTTTGAAGCACTATGATTAAAATGGAAGAGGTAACAAAAACATAACAGAAACAGCCCCTGTTACACTCTGAAGTACAATTTCTCTCCATGGACATTTTCTGCTTACATGCTTATCCATATCCATGTCTGCATCCATATCCACCTATTAAGCACTATGCTACTTCAACAGTTGCAGCCCCTGTCTCAGAGTTGCATGTCATCCTTGTGATAGCCATATGCACATACAGTGCTTTCCCCTGCTACTGGGAAGATTCACATGCAAATTCAGAAGGCCTAGGAAGCCTGTGGGAATAAAGCTAAATGTAGGAATAAAGCTAAATGTGGGGAGTTTTTCTTCAGAAGCAAAGTCAGTGGAGACGCAACATGCATGGGTGCAACACATTTCTCATCACAAAGGGGTGCAGCAAAGGCATCTTGCCCTGTGAAGTACGGGGCAGGGCATTTGAAGACAGATGTTACCAGTTCCCACTATCAGCAAAGAGCTTGGTGCCCAATGAAAACTACATGATTATTCTTAAAGAAGACTAATTGCATCTGCTGTTCTGGCAATCCTGCCCTCTAGATGACCACTACTCACTATAATATCATTATAATACTAAAACACACCTCCACACCAAATGCTACCCACCTTCTCCCCGCCTCTGAGGCAAACAATTCCCATAACCACTCCTACTGGGCATGCACAGTTATTTTTTGGCACATGAAGTGAGAACTTTTCCTACACCAATCAGCAGAGGCTAACATAATGACTTCAGTCACTCAAGCTCCATCTAAAATTCTGTGCTAAATGTGCAAGTTACTATAAAATGAAACAAAAGGGAAAGTTTTGGGAGGAAGATGTCATTGAAACTTTTAGGGATCTGTCAACAAGTTGGACCCCATCTTCCCCCCTCAGACAGGATGTATCTTAACATCAAACTAATTATTCATATCTCTCTGTTCTTTGACCTTAACTACATATTTCTTACCTGCATATCGCTCTATCTGTCCTTGGTTAATAATGTATTTTCACAAAAAAGGTCTTATCCCCAGCCACCACAGAACCATAATTTAGTCATGAATTGTAATAATAAAACTGTTACAATAAAATGGACTTGTTTGCACATACACAAATCTCAGGAACCTTTCTAACTGTTGAGATGGATCTAAACGGCATTGCTCGTTTAAACTCAGCAAGCTAGACAAGTTTAATTGTCTTTGTGAGATTGCTAATAAGAGGCCAATTGTAGCAGCGTTGAGCAAACTGATTAATATTAACTGTCCTTGTGTGTTTGCCTTAATCCAACAAGCTGAATCATTTATTTTTGTTCTTGCTAGATTGTTGAAGAAAGAAGCAAGCCCTCTGAAGTCTCTCATATTCTACCTCATGTTATAACTTAAATCATGACAGACACAACAGAAGAAATGGAGGCTGAACAACTTGAACGGATGAAGTGATAGGGCCTGATCAACAGGCCTAAAACAGAAGAGTTGACCCATGAAGATCAATACAATGCTGTGTGTAGTGTTTATTTGTAACTTCTCACATTGCTATGATCAGTAGAATTGTATTGTTTTAATTGTAATTTCTTTACAATATACACAACATGTGAGAAGGTACATCATAAAGATAAGAAGCAGGTTCTAAACCCATGGATGGTGCATGATTGCCACATGATCACCATTCTGATTGATCATTGTCACCTGGGCTGACCAGGAACATGGTGTATGAAAAGACAAGAGATAGGCAGGAATGTTACACTAACAACAGGCCCCTTAGATCAAATACAAGAGATATACCGCAGGTTTCCGTTTCCTCTTTTGGGCACTGGCCAGGCTCCAGGAAAGGGGCTTACAGGGTAGCTGAAACCAGATTATTCTGCATTTTTACAACGATTTAAGTTGTTTATTTAACAATATAAAACTGGACCCTCTTGCAACGACTTTGGACACCTCAACTACAAGTGGACACAGTGCGTAGAGCCTCCCTGTTGCCAGGACAGATTCTTCAAATCCTTGCTGCAACCAGAGCTCCCCAGTGGCTGCAGATCTGGATGATGATAACAGGGCAATTGGGGATGTATCTTTCTTAATTACTATACTCTCTCTCTTGTAGTAATGATCATATGTATTACCTTTAAAAGCTGTTACTGTTATCTCTTTAATCACTACTAATCATTTGTTACCTTTCTCCTTTAAATACATTAAGTAAAACTTGATTTCAGGTAGTATTTGAGGGTTTAGGTCTTTTGTACTCTGCAGTTTGTTCCCTGTGGTAAAACAATAAGGCCATACAACAGATCAGCAGCTGAATTTGGACTGGAGCCCAGAACTTCTACACCTCTATCCAGTGTGATAGCTACCCATTGCTTTGCCAGGCTGCGTAAGAATGTATTTCAGTCAACACTGAATTAGGAAATTTATTTGCTATCACAAAAACCCTGCTATGGTATAGTTGTTAACCATGTTACTTCCACTACATTTTTCAAAACAAACATAGAAAAAAGCAATGTGCAGTCAGACCACAAGTATAGATAGAAACTAATGGTCAGTGTGATGTTATTACATAGCACCTATTACACAGAATCCTTACCCAATAGGCATCCCCACAGGAGGGGAAGATAATGTCCAAGTGGTTGGCTGATCCTAAAATGTTTCAATGAAACCTTCCTCAAACTTTTCCCTTTGTGTTTCATTTTTATAAGGTTTCTATAGTGCAACTGGAGCTTGAGTCACTTTAGTCATACATCCCCGATTGGTGTAAAAATATCTCACATCTTTTCACCCTAGCTGCTGAGGCAGCACTTGTGATCTTTCCTGATAATGAACAAAGTTCAGCTGAAGACATAGTTCCATGCCCATCCTGATAACAGAGACTGGTTGTGCTACCCCATAAGCAGTGTCTCGTTCTCCATTCCAGCAAGGCTGAACATTCTGCTGAGCTGGAGCAGGCCTCTTCCTTGGAAAGAACATTCTTTTCCAGGGATTTGCAGCTGCACCTTGTTTTAATATCACAGTAAAACCACTTTAACAGGAAATCTGGGGAACATTCAGGGCTCTTATTTTGCTCCCACATTTTGTTATTTCCCCACAGGTGGATAGAGGTGAATTTTCAGTGATAAATCTGGTCTAGGATGTGCTCTGTGGGAGGTTTGCTACTGAATAAATAATTGTAGGGTGATAATAAAAAGGTCTGCACCATTATTCTTTTTTCAAAGCTTCCATTTCATTTCCTCTTCTGCTTATCCATTGAAAAGACAAGGAAGGAGCACAGAAACTACAGTAATTTTCCTTCTGGTCTGTGAAAGCAATTTGATCTCCTAAATGCATTTCTCAACCTAGTGATACGGAGCACATCTATTAGCATGTTATTAAGAGACCAGTATTGCTCACCTTCAAATGAAAATAGGCTGATATTCTTTATTTCACAGTGTCCGTGTGATTCTTAAATCAATGGACACGTCTCGCAGCACACATCAAAGGCTAGGAACAATGAAAAGTCTACTAGAGAGATCAAGTTACTCCTTCTGTACTGCTTTCATCAGCTTCTTTCAGTCATCTGTCTTAAGCTACATGCTTTTCCCCAATTCAGCACATATAATAGCCTAATTTGCAAACTTGACTTTACACAACTCTTTGCAAGAGCAAGAGGGTTCAGCCTCTGCCATTTCCCCACGTCCATATGATTCTGTTGTTGGAACAGCTCCATTTTGGTATCTCTTGCCTTATTTCTGGAAGCTCGCATTAATATCCCCCGCTCAAGCAGTCTGTTCTTATATCTGCAGGCAGATGTTTGACAAGAGTTAAGTTTCTGACCCTTTAACAGACTAAGTGATATATGCCATACATTCAGGCCTACAGCCTTTATGTGTTTTCTGTTAAACAGTTCTGTTACAAGGAAATGCCTTTAGAGTACCTTTCAGGCAGCAACCCAGAACCATCTGTATTGTGGTAGATGCATGCTCATTCTGTCTATTTAGTCTTAGTTTTGACTGTGTGTCTCAGGTCCAGCTAAATACTCCCAGGAAGTATTTATACAGTAGTCCCATGATAGCTGATAAGGCATGTGTTTCAGGCTCTTAAGAACTCTTGCCTGTGGGCTAGCACTGAGCAGCAAAACATAGAGCCCAGCAGCAGGAGAATTACTGGGCAATATTCCCCCTAACACGCTGTGGGCTTGGAATTAGAGCTCTGCAGCATAAGGATGATCTGACATAAAGTTGGATCTGCATGAAGCTGTAACCAGTTGAGAGATCGGCTTTCTGGAAAATGTGCTGCAAAGGGAAAGCTAGGAAAGGAGCTGCCTGTTCTGTCCGGATCTCTGAACATCTACATCTGCAGGATGAATCAGCACCTCTCTCTAGAGTGCCATGATTCAGCTCATATTGACAAAGAGAATCGTAACAGGTCAGAATACTCATGATCAAAGAATACCCACTTAGGTAAGACATAGCTACGTGTGCAGAGGAGGTTGGAAGTTAGGATTGATGAGTCAGATCCCACGGGTGCTATGCAGCAGGCAGTGTTTAACAGGGGGTAGTTAGCTTCTGGCATCTTTGTGCCTTATCTGAGTGACTGTTTTTCCTCAGTCATTCCACTGCTCTGAAGGTCTAGCTTCAGCAATCAGTAGACTTCTCATGATGTTGGTCTTGGATAAGAGCATTTCCATGTTTCCTTGGGTGCAGACAAAGAGCAAAGCTCTCGTGTCTCTAGTTGCGTGGTGTGCACTCAGGGTAAGTGCTGTCATGTTAAAAGCTAAGATTCTGACTGGTGGCTCAGGGACGTCCTCCCATCAAGTCACGAGGTTCAAGATGGACCGCCTTGCTTTCTAAGGCTCGCTTCAGAAAGGAGCCTAGGTGTGACTGGATCCATCTCTAGACCCAGACTTGACTGGCAGCTTATGACCAAAGAATTGAGATACGTGTGCATATGTGGTTTAGCCACCAGTCAGAAATAGTGTCATCTGTAAGAGTCTCCTCAGGGACTGTCAGTCACAGGCATGATACCTGCCAGTGAGCCCAGGCAGGTTGTCACCGGAAGCAGTTTATAAAGTTTTACAAAGCCTGTCAGAGAGACAATTTTGCAATGCTGAAGTGGTAAGTAATTTAATTAAAGTGACAGATTAAAACAAGTTTGGGATTATCATTGATAAATTCACTTCCTGCATTAGTGCTAGGTGATTATACCTGGTTAGCAACAATCATATATACATATATATATAATTGAAGCTACAACTGAAACTCAAATTAGTAGTTATTTTTCCGGGTAACATGCAACAGTCAGAGATGCACAATTCTTACCCCAGAGGAAACAGAGATCCAGGCCTATCTACCAGGCAAGGTGGTCATTTTTTTTCTCCCCCAAATAAATGGTTTTCAAGTGCCAATTTTATACTTTTTGAAAGCTCTTTGGTGCCTCTTGGCAAGATGAGACTAAGTCAATTATTATGTGTTGACTGGCTCTTGTAAATGCCTGTTGTGTCGTCGGAAGTGGGGACCTGGCAGATCACCATACCTTCAGGGCAAGGAGCTCAGTATGTGCTTTTGGGGATGTTTCTGTCAACAGATGCAACATGAGGCTGTCAGACTTCCTAATCACCCCAAGGTGTCACTCAGCTTTTTTGAGAGACCACCACCCAATCCATCTGTCTTGCAAGATAAGGTTGTTTGTCGTTCAAGTAGAAACGCTCCCTTTTGCAAACCACTCTCTTTTGCAAAGTTACAGTGTGTTTGGTGTTTGCCATTCACAAAGCCTAGCAAGTCTGTTACACAACAAGTGCCAACAACTGGAAACTGTCAGAGAAAATCCCGAGACGGCTCCCACACTTTAGCAGGGCAAATGCCTTGAGCACTATGGGCCATGTGTGCTATCACAGGAAAGGGATGGCACCTCCACTGAAAATGATAGGCTGTCTGGTAGTTCTGATACAGGGATTTCAGTAGATGTGGTACACCTTCTGCCACAAAGCTGACACAGATCCTCCCCCTTTGCTATTAGGCTGTACTTCTGAGATGTGTTTCTGATTTTTTCTCTAATACTGACACTTTAACCCATCTGGGCTGCATTTCAGACCTTGGGTGCATGTAACCAGTGCTTTGTGTTCCTGTCACCATGTGATTGTTTTTCTGTGTGGAAGAAATTAGTCAGAAGGGTATTTCCCAGTGTGTCAAGGGCACATAACAAGACTTGTACATTCTGAAAAGGAATTGTGCCTTACCAGGATCTCCATATTTATTTTTTTTTTTCACTCTGTCATTGCCATGGCTCTTCTTAATAAGGAAAATGTTTGCAGCATCTTACTCTGTATACTGCTTCTGAAAAGTCATTTTTTTGGCCTCTAAATGGGCTCTTGCTTAAACTGCTTGCATGTCTAGAAACTAGTCTTGTAGTATCACTGCTGACTTTGTTAAACCTCAAGAAGCAACAGTACTGCTTTCTTCAATGAATCCACCGTACATTCATGCCTATGTCTTGCTGACATAAGTCTGTGGTCAATTTTGACCAAGAGATCAAGAATGGATTGTCACAATGGACTGTTTACATGTGTTCTTACTGCACCTAGTGCAGCCAGACAGGGAACTGTTCTGTTCTGTTGAACAGAAAGACATATTTATAATTGAAGGCAAGACTGCTAGCTGCAGATGGATGTGGCATCACAGGAAGCAGCAAGTAATTTTTACCAGCATAAGAGAGAGATTTTACAACTCATGTTTTTCTGTTGTCTGTGGCGTGTTTTATAGAAGGGGGTTGTGGGAGAACAAGGGCACATTTGAGTGGGTGTAAGGAACTCCTTTGAATGTGAGCAACTAATGTTTCTTACATTAAATTTTTTACGTAGGAATGGAGCCTGGTGCCTTAGACATCATTCCTGCCATAACACGGACGAGGCTTTTAAGCACAAGCCAGCACCTTGGTTCTGAGCATGATAGAAAGTAATGAAATGAGCTGGTTATAGCTTTTGTCACACAGGTATTATTATTCTGTTCTGTGGCATGATGTTGTGCAACTATGCATGAGACTGTTTTTGGAGATGTCCTTTTCCTTTCAGGGCTGTATTCAGAAAACACAATCCCAAACCAAGTTCTGGAATTATTTGCAGAGCTGTGACCATTGAGAGGAAGTGTCTCAACAAGTTGCATAGCTCTGAAGACAGTGTTTTGGTTCTCTTTCACGCTGCTGTACCTGGTGTCTTGGCAGACATGCCAAAAGAAAGGTTAAATGGTTATCTAGCAGGCTGCAAGATCGGAGAGCAACGGTCTGACTCATGAAAGACAGAACAGATGCCAAAAAAAGGAGGTTTAGAACAAACTGTGCTACCTTTCTGAAGTCAAAGACAAACATAACAAAGCCTATGGAGGAAACCACCTGTACCAGAAAATGGGAAAGGAAACAAAAATGCATCTGGATTTCCTGTGCTGTGAAATTCAAATATAAAAATACAACCTTGCCTAAAATAGTTACTTATCAAGGCAAATACAAAGAACTTTTCTCACAGCTTGCAGTAGTCTTTTCTGTGGTTTGAAGAAACCCAGTAACCTGTGGTCCAGAGTCATCTCTGCACATGACTTTGAGATCTTTCTTGTTTTCTCCAATATGCAAGTGTTCAACTGGCCGAATCCTTTTGTTCTGAGACTGTTGGAGCCACATTCTTGCTTGCCCCCTGAAATAACACTAGTTTGAGATACTGAAATGCCAGCAGTTATTGTAGGAGAAATCGAACTGTTGTGCAGTATTTTATGAAGGCAATTGGTTACTTTCTTGTATCTCATTATCAGCGTAAACTCAACATCAAGAATCAAGAATGAATGCCTAGCGTGACTACTTTTTTATTCAAGGTTGCTAACCTTTAACTGTAGCAGTGCTTGGAACCTTAGTTTTCCACAAAGGAAATGTTCTGCCTTGTGTTAGAGGGAATAGTACTTCTCTTTGACTGTAAGTGAACAGCATGGCAAGACAGGATTTAGAGTATGCTTGGAGATTCCTTTTGTTCTGCACCTTTTGATTCTCTTTGTAATATTGTTAGAGCCAAAGCACAAGTGACAATCCTACAGAATTTAACAGAGGATGAAGGAGTTCAGCAGTTTGTGGGTCTGTTTTTCATAGAATCATAGAATCATAGAATGGTTTGGATTGGAAGGGACCTTAAAGATCATCCAGTTCCAACCTCCCTGCTGTGGGCAGGGGTACCTTCCACTATATCATGTTGCTCAAAGCTGACTCCAAACTGACTTTGAACAATTCCAGGGATGGAGCATCCACTACCTCTTGGGGAAACATGTTCCAGTGCCTCAGCCCCCTCACAGTAAAAAATTTCTTCTTAGCAGCTAACCTCTTTCAGCTTAAAACCACTACCCCTCACCCTATCACTGCACTTGCTGACAAAAAAACCCATCCAGCTTTCCTGTAGCCCCCTTTAAGTACTGGAATGTTGCTATGAGGTCTTTCTCCAGGTTGAACAACACCAACTCTCTCAGCCTGTCCTTGTGTGAGAGGCACTCCAACCCTCTGATCATCTTCATGGCCTCCTCTGGACTCACTCTAACAGATCCATGTCCTTCCTTTGCTGGGGACTCAGAACTGAATGCAGCACTCCAGGTAAGATCTCACCAGAGATCTTGGCTTTCTGGATCTGCAAGCGCATGTTGCTGGGTCATGTTAGATTTTCCTCCACTAGCACCATGAATCCCTTCTCTTCAGAACTGCTTTCAATCCATTCTCTGCTCAGCCCGTGTTTGGGATTGCCACAACCCAGGTGCAGGACCTTGCACTTTTTTTCCTATAATGCAGGAAAGACTGTCTAGCAAGGTACATGCAACGGTATGTGCAGTATTTCTTTCAAGTCTCTTCATGCTCGTGTCTATGTATTTAGATTTTTCAGTAAAGAACAGATAAATCTTTCAAAAATATTCACATTTCCTGAAAAGTCTCTTACGGTTTGGGATATTTTTGGTTTTACCTTTCTTTTCCATTATCTGCTCTATATGCAACATTTCTGCCCTGTCAATTAAACCTCTCTGAACAGAGGGCTGGGTAAGAAACAACTATAGTCTTCATGTTTCAGTCCTTGGCTTGCTTCTACAGTCTGACCTCCATGCCATCAGACCAGCCTCATGGAGCACAACTCTGCTGGGTGACATAGAAGGCAAACAGCAAATGAACAAAGAGAAGAGATTCAAAGTGAGGTAGAAAAAAATACCTGAAGGGAGTCAGAGTTTGTGACTGGACAGGTGTTATTTTAAAATCATTCTGATCCCCTAGTCAGCTGGAGACACGCAAATTCAAGTGCTACTTGCTCTACTTCCAGTATCATCTGAAAAGATACTCAATACTTGAGAGATTTGCTAGGAACTTCTCCCCATCAGAGAAAAAGGAAAATGTGAGGCTAAAAGCACCACCAAACTCCTCATCGTCTCACTATCATCTTGGAATTAATCCTTAAACACAGATGTCAATTTGTCAAAATTGAAATCAAAGCATGAGTATGTATTTTGAGCTTTGCTGAAACAGATATTCATTGTTTTCATGTAAGGCAAGGTCCTTGAACTTGAATAAGATATTGAGTTCTGCCAGAAGGTTTTGTTGTTACTGTCCTTTACTTGCTGAGATTACAGTGCTGTGATAGGACAGTGTCACACTGCAGTGCACGGTCATCAGCTCTTAATGCAGGCTTTGGAGGCTGCAGTGTAAGACTGCATTGCTACACTGCAGAAATGCTGAGCTTTTGAAAAACCGCAGTTAGATCTGCATGAGCAAGCAAAATATTCACTTGCAGGATTTAACCTGTTTTGCTCTCTGTGAGCAGATTGTGCTCTTCACAAATATTTCTCTAAGGGCCAGAGAACTTGAAGGAAAATTAATCCTCCCTTGTCAAGAGGGAGAAAAGGGGGAAGGAACTGGCGCTGGCAGTCTTCTTAAATACACCTGAGTGCTGTTTCAGAGGAGTTTATATGTTGCATTGTTTATAAAAACAATACAAACACCCTCCAAGATTTACATTTTATGGTTCCTCAAAATCTATTTGGTGGAAGGGAGGGAATAAGCAGCAGCACAGAATAGGGAGCTGACATAGTGTAAGAAATTCCTGTTCAATAGGAATGCTGAGGGGGTTTTATTTGAATGATCTGGCTTTCATCAGAAAAATTCAACAGGAATGTGCAAGCTTTCCCTTTGTCTTTCTCAAGGCTGTGTAGGTCTGGTTCTGTGTGACCGTGACGATGAACAGTGGTTTTGGCAGGATCAGGAGCAGCACAAGCATTATTTCTGCAGAGACATCTCTGCCATTTTCTTTCACACACAGCTCACCACGACTAGCGGTTCTAATGGGAGAAAACTGGCAGCTGCACACCAGTTATTGATCAGAACTACTTGATGACAATAAGGCTCTGCGAGGGAGTTCGGACTGGAAGCGTATGAGGAAGGCACCGTGGTGCAGACCACTGTTGCAAGATACTCTTTTATTACTTGCTGATTGCTCTTATTAGCAAGGTCAGAGAATACTGCTCTTCTAGCATCTATGTATGGTCCGGTTCTCTGAAAGCCAGTTCTGTGCCAAGGAGAAATCACTGGAATGTACTTTTTTAATGAGATGAGGTAACTTGTCCCAGGATCAGCCTCAGACATTTACAATATGTCAGTGTGCTCCTAATGGAAGGCAGCAAAAACTATTTTTAAATACTTGGATACCTATATTCAAAAACAGCAGGGTGTCTGCCCTCTAAAGAGTAACAGAGATGGTTCTGTTTTACCACCCAACAAGCACGTTTGTCGTTCAGTCTTCTGAAGTTCCTGCAAGTAATGTGGTGTGGCTGGAAAAAGGATTCTGTTCAGATACAAATAAGCCAAATTGGGTGCAACCATGCCTCATTTTTTTTGTGACTATATATAATTATGTAAAGCAGAGATCCTCCTCATACTGTTATACAAAGAATAGTGTTGTGTAAATGAAAGGAATAGCAAAAAGGAGGCTGCCTGTGTTACTTGGCAAAGATAAATTTATCCTAGAAAAAAGGTCTCCAGCAGTCCCTGTAAAATTGAAGGTCTTGCTCAGAACTAGAGGTTTGGAACTGCTGAAGGTGGAAACCGTGTATCTGATAGGGAAGGATGATAATGCACATATCTTGGTTTGTGTAACTCCCAGAAATGGGCAAGTCCTGTGATGGCTGGTTGTTTAGATGCAGACGTTTCAAGTTCAACATTTTCTTAAGCTAAACAGTGAGAGGAAACATCACATGTTGGTAAGACCAGAAATCATCCAAGAAATAAAGCCTGGAATACTTCTTAATTCTATAAAGAAATAATCACCTGCGTGTTGGTTGCTTTCTCCCAGAAGAGAAATGCCCATTCTGTTCACATCATGTGTCGAGTGCTACAATGCCTTTGATGAACTCTAAGCACAATGGTTTCAGAGGATAGGAGACAAGCTCTGACTGCAGAGTGATGATCTATTCTCTCAAACTTGCACAAAGAACCTTTCTTCACAAACTTATTTTTAACACAGCCCCTGCTTTTCAAGCTAATAAGAGCCAGCCTAGCACTTAAAATGGACAACTCAAAATCAGAAGAATTTACAGCTTCTGTCCAGCACATTTCTTGTTCTATTATTGTTCACATGACACACTTGGAAAGGGACTGTTTCTCTGTTTGACTGTTAATTCCTTCCAAAATATTTCATCTGTCATGCATAAGTTAGTAAGGGGAGGGAAAAAAAGAAGACCTCTACTGTGTTCATGCGCTTGCCTTTACACTACCTATAGGTTTAACGGTGGTCTTAAAGATAGATGTTAAAAAAAGAGCAAAGCCTGTAAAGAATTACAAATGTTTGCCACATTTTAAAAAAGAGCATCAAAACATTGGAAAAAACTATATATTAGTCCTCCATGCAAAAAGTGTTACAGCACTACAAAGTTTAATTCCCATTATATGGTGCTGCAAATCTTCCTTGAGAGAAAAAAAGAAACACATGCCTGACTGACACATGTGGGAAGATGTAAAGTCTTTGCTTTAACTAAACACAAAGTGACAGTTAAAAGCCCACCCAATTTCTGAAACCCATCAGGACAACTGAGATACCATTTCTAACATGTTACTACTAATTCTTAGTTTGGGGAGAGTTAATAAAACTACAAGTTCTAATTGCAGTGAATATTCAGCAGCCTTGTTGCACAGTGCATATGTCTGAGGTATCTTTATCAAAAACATCCCAGAGCAGGAAAAGGTTGCTTTGCAGTTCCTTCACGATCCACCAGTGGGCTGAGTAGTCTAAAACATTACCTTCATAAAAGACAGAAAAAGATTTAAGATCCTCTAAAAGCAATCCTGATTCACCAGAAAGCAACAGAAACCACTCAAACCCGTTGATCACAAAGTTCCCAGTGTTTCTTTCACAGGTTGGTTCAAATGGAATAGGACAGATTTTCCATCCTTCCTTTAGAGAGGTTATTTTCTGACTGTTGCCATGGGCACTGGAGCTGAAAAAAATGTGCAACAAGGTAAAAGGCTTAGTCACGGTATTATTCCCCTCATGAAAAGGCAGAGGAAGTGGGCTCGGGTCGGGTCTTGGGGGAGGCAGGGAATTATTTGACATTCTTTTCCTCTTTGCATATACCTCTTTTGGAACACATTGATAGAAACTTGTGGTAGAGTTATATCAAAAAAAGAAAATCGGTGATCACATTGTGGCCTAATGCTGGAATTAATTATGTTTAAGAGATATTTCAGTCATTGTATCCGTGCAAAACACCACCACAACTGATGATATATTTACCGTATTTGCAGATACAAAGATAAAATTCTCCAAGAGTATAGTTACAAATGCAAGTATATAAGGATTTTTATTTCTTCCCTGCATGCAGCTCTGGAAAGTCTGCCAGAAGGCCTAGCAGTGTACTAAGCTCTCAGATATGCTCAAGTAAGAGTCCTATATCTGCTGAATCATTGATTTGGAGGACACGGAGTCAATGTAGACAAATAGACAAGTCATTGTAATGTGTGCAACTGCACTGCCTGTAAGAAAAATTAAATTAAATCTGTTGTTACCTAAGCTATGGATGGTTTCTGATCTGCATCTCAGCAGACTCTTCATGTATATTTCTACCAATGCTTAGGAACAGACATACTTCATGTTGTGGGGATATAGTTTTCATTCTTGAGGACACTGACTCTTATATTAATATGGTTCTGGTAGCAATTAGTTTTGTCTGAGAAGCCTGTGAACATGAAAATAAAAGGAAGAAGGTGCCCTTGATCTAACATAAAGAAACTCTGTTCTAATTAAGGTAATGCCACTAGTCCTTCTCTTAACTGGTGGTAGCTGCTGAGAAAACCAAGGAGATTTCATTTGATCTGCATTTTTTCCTTCTTGTCTTTGAGTCTCTATTAACAGTTGTTTAGTTGTTAATCTTCACATTCTCCTATATAGCTTTCCACATGGCTTTGAAACAGAAATACATTTGTACAGTGAACAGTGATAGTCACAAGTTGCTTATTGTTTATAATATTCTTGAAACCCTACAAAATGAAATAAAGTAAACAGGACATGACTAGTTCTCATAGGGCTTAAATGCTCTAAAAGAGAAAAGGGGCTACTATTGTTGACAAATATGTATGCATGCATTTAAGTTGCTTCAGGAACATCATAAAATTCTTGTAGAACATGAAAGAGAGTTTGTGCTGGAAATTTTGATGCTATTCTCTGGTGATGGGAAAGATAGAGAAAAGCAAATTGAAAATGTGAATGAAAGTACATTAGTTTAATCGTAAGTTGATAAAGGTAGAATATTTTAATTGGAATAACTTCTATTATGTATTCTTTCCAATATACAGTTTCACGTAGCTCATTAATGTAATAGTTGGTAGATAGGATTATCTTCCATTTCTATTTTTCTAAAACTATTCAATTCCTTTCTTCTCCATAAAACAGCCCACACTTCTCATTGGTAATTTTGTGGCTGAAAAGCTATTAAAAATTTTATTTTTGCTGGAAAATTCATTTGGAAATATATGTTGTGTTAATGATGATGTTTTAAAGTTAATGAACATTAAATATGTGTTTGTCTGGAATTGAATCCTTCTTATAACCTTATTAAACTGAAGGATTTCTGATTTATGACAAACTCTTCTGCTCAAATAAGAACAACAGAGACAGAGAGATGGGGAAGAGATTTATTCCTGGCAAGTCTGTGATCAGTTAGACTATGAGACACTAAGTCCATACTGAGACAAGTTAGAGCTCAGAGACTGAACTTGGCCTCATAGCTTATGAAAACAGCATGTTCTTTTTACCTTGGGATAAGTACTTTATGTGTGAGCTATCTTAAAAAAAAAAAAAGATAAACTGCCAATCGTTTTCATTTTGCCACAAGACTAACTGGCCCAAAGTTCAGGGCAGAACTCAGATGGGTTGCTTCCTCTTGCAGCAGAACTCTCTTGTCTTAATTTCCATTTATAACCCACATCTGAGGTCTCCACTCAGTCTCTGAGCAGTGCTATAAATTAGTGTTTCAGGATTTGGAGTAGAAAATAGAGATAAAGAAGGACAGGGTTGTTTAGCACCAGGAAGGTTTTGGTTTTTTTGATCCAGTAGGAAAGACACTCAGACTCTGTAAAGCATCGTTAAAAATTATATTAATTAGAGAGAACACTACTAAGACAGTGATTATAATATAGACAAATTTATATCCCTTCAGGTTCTGGCAATCTCAGGTCTTCAAGTATCGAATAGGTGTGGCACACTTCCTACATCTATACATAGGAAGTTCATCTCATCTTATTCCTCTGAAGTCTTATAGGATTTTCTTAAAAGGAAACAATTCCATTCATCATTTCCACTGTTCAACAAAAGAATGTACAATGGTCTTTCAGTCCTGTCACTGTTTCCTTGTCATGCATTGTTTTGTAGGCAGATCTAGCAGAATTTTTAAGAGAATATCTTTGTACTGGTTATGGAAAGATAAATTCACTGATGGTGGGGAAGACCCTTAAACCAGGGAAAACATCTATAGGACTGCTTTTGCTCTTCCCTTCAAGTGCAACTCTGGGCCTTGAAATAAACAAAACTGGTAAAGTATTTCACAATTTCATCCATTATTTTCAGAGATAAGTACTGCCCTTTGAACTTCCGGTAAACTCTTATATTTAAACATTTGTCATGAGCTTCCAATATAAAAACCTTTGTTCTTCCCCTCAAATTCATGTGAGATTTTGTTACTGTTTTACTTTCTTAGGTGAGAGAACAAAGAAAAGAAAGAAATCTCAGTAGAACAGAAAAGCATCGAAAGGGAACACTTCAGAATAAAATTAGAAATGTAACATTAACTGTGGGTTCTGCTAGTATTATAAGGTACAATAAAATGGAAATCACAGTGTGCTTCAAGTATGTTTTCATAATATCAATTTGGATAAAGCCATCTCTTAGAAAAAGCCGTTTGATACAATAGAAAATAATGCAAGATTTTTATTTTGTATGTTTCTTCTACATCAAATGTATGTGGGTTTAGTAGCTGGTTTTAGAGGACAACTTACACAATACCATTCTTCAAATAAAATAAACATGCATGAATACTTCCAATGGGTTGAGTTTTGAGCAGGCTTTTAGTATGATTAGAGGTAGGCAAAGAAAGCCTATAGAAGCCTTGATTGAGTTAATACTGTGTTTCAAATGTTTTTTGCTTTCCTTCCAGCTCGCTTCTTTACTTTAAAGTGGACTATTATGCAGTTTTCTCAGCTTTATTTCAGAAACTCTGAAATTTTTATCCATATCAGATAAATACACCTCCTAGTGAGACTGAAATGAGTAGCTATGGAGTGCAAGTGGGTTTCAACAGTTCAACTACAGGGTTGAGAATCAATTACAGGCTTGGTTTAGCCAAATTAGCAGGGAAAATTTGTGACAAATGAGAAATTCAGAGAAGTGACCAGATAGTAGAACAGGATAACCAATGAAAAGTAATGGTGAAAACAAATGGGTCCAATAAATAGAGATTCCTACACAGAATCCAAATTAGATGATATTATTATTATTGTTGTTGTTGTTATTATTATTACTATTATTTTGTAGGCTCTTCTGTTAAGGTCACTACTAGATATTGTACTAGGAAACTACCGTTTCTCATAGTTTTAAAGGATAGTACAAAATGGAGCCCATGAAAATAGGAAACACTATCGTTCAGTACTTTGCAAGTACTAAAAGGTAGCGTAAAAGAAATGACAGCAGGACACCAGCAGGTTGTGAGAGATGGGAGATCATACAACACTAAATGGTGGGAACTGACAAGATATCATGACTGAAAGACCCATAGTCAATTTATAGGAATGGCGAAGACCATGGATTAGTGTTTCTAATCACATATGTAAGTGACCAGATACCAACCAGTCACATTTGGCAGTAATTATTAAGTAACTATTAGTAATTGTGCAGGAGACTCAATTCTAGGACAACGTGAAACTGAGATATTTTTTTTCTGATTTTTTGTTCTTGTAAAACAAAACAGTAAGTTATTTACAAACAACTGAAGTATTTACTTTGATTCCAAGTAAAAAATTAATTCCATTTTCTTGTTGCTTCTTACCCCTCTTTTTTGTTTTGGCTTTCTGACTCTTCATTGGGCTTTCTTCAGAAAGTTAACATCTCTTTTGTACTGAGTAGCACAGAACTGAGAAAAGCACTCCAGCTGTGGCCTCATCAGTGCTGACAGGAAAAAGGGAAGGATCATCTCCCTTTCTGTGCCGAAAATGCTCTTTCTTTTGCAGTCCAGGCTGTTGTAGGCATGAGGGTGCAATGCAGGCTCATGTTCAGCTTGCTGTTCACTAGGATCCCCAGGTCTTTATTTTCAGTGGTGCTGTCCAGCTAGTGGCAACATGTAGCATGCATGAGGTTATTCCTCTCCAAGGTTTTCCAGCCTGAGAAGACATCTCTGAGCCACCCTTCAAAACACTGTATCGTCTACAAACATGCACAGTGTGTGTCTATCCTGTCATTTAGGTCATTAATGAAGATTTTAAGATATATTTGCCCAAGTACTAAACACTGGAGTACATCACCTGCAACGGAGTTCCAGCTGGACTTTGTGATACTGATCAGAATCCTCTGGACTCATCCATTCTGCCAGCTTTTTGCCTACTTCACTGTCCACTTACCTATCCCATATTTTACTAGTTTATATGTGAGGGTGTTATGGGACACAATATTGAAAGTGGCAGAGAAAGTCAAGATAAGCAACACTCCTCTTCTGTCCTCTTTTCCAATACGCCAGTTACCTCACTGCAGAATGCTATCATGTTGGTCCAGCACGATTTCCCCTCCATACATCCATGCTGACTGCTCCTAATCACCTTCTTGTCCATCATGTACCTGGAAACGGTTTCCAGAATTAGTTGCTGCATGAACTTCCGAGGTGATATGAGGCAACTAACATATGAATCCTACCAAGTCTCATGGGCTTACGTGTGTCCAGTTTGCTTAAATATTCCCTACGCTGACTCAGACTGCTGGTCTGAGAAGCCTGGAATTTGTGAATACTGGTCTTACTGGTAAAGACCAAGATAAGAATTAGTTGAGTACATTGGCCTTCTCCATGACTTTTGTCACCAAGTCTCTTGCCCAATTCTGCAGCAGGCTCACATTTTCTCTAGTCTTGCTATTGCTACAGATGTCCTTACAGAAGTCCTTCTTGTTGGCATCCACGTTGCTTGACTTACTCAACTCCAGACAAAATTTGGCTTTCCTAACCTGATCGTTGTGTACTCAGACAGTGTCACTGTATTCCTCCTAGAAAGCTGTCTGTGCTTTCATCTTTCATATGTTTCCTTTTAATGTTTGAATTTTGTCAACAGCTCCTTGTTCATACTTATGGGATTCTTGCCACCCTTGAGTGGCTTCCTCCACATTGGGATGGATCATTCATGAGCTTGAAGAACACGAACAACTTTTATGAATGAAAAGGCAAAAAATTTTTATCTTGGCAAGGGACAAAGCCTAGACTGATACAACCTGTTTCTTGAATTAGTGTTATTTCCTGCTCCTTATAAATGAAATATGAGATAAAAGACATTGTCTAACATATTAAACATCTCTCACATTTACCTAAGATGAATATTCTGGGTTTAATCACAATTGTTTTGCATTTCAAAGTCCTTTTTATGAAAATTAGAAAACAAAATCTCTGAATGTCTGCTTTCTCTTTTCTAAGTGATTTTCTACATGACAAGGTCACACACACAGGACTGTATTGAACTCCGAGTTATGTCTCTGATTTAATTTATCTACAAAGGAACTGGGCAATCTATTATGAATAATTTCAGATCCCTCTAACTAGACAAACAATTCATCAATGCCTTTACAGATGCTGAGCTCTTTGACACACCAGGAGTTAGGTAATAGTCCTTAGTAATGGTTCTATTTATCACTAGCTGTGCAATCATGTACCAAAAGATGGTCTCTGCTCCTGAGAGCTGCCAGTCACAATTGACAAGTATACAGCAGCATAGCCTTGTCCACCTTCATTTATTTCAAAGAATAATTTACCTGATACCAGGACCACCTTTATCCTCTTCTTTGTCTCAGTAAGCTACCATAGAAAGTGTCTTGCATACATACTTGGTAAGAGTTATGCTTGGATTCTTTGTGAATTTATCCCTTGATGAATTCAAAGTGATCCTATCACAGGCTTTGCTCGTAGACTGCTTAGACCTCAGGTAATTCAGAAAATATGTTTACAACATGGTGTGAATATATTATCGGTACACTCTGAAACCCAGTTTCCAGGCCATTTCCAAGTGCAATCTCAGTGCTGAGATTAATACCTGTATTGCAGCAACAATACAAGTTGGTAGGGCGAGAGGAAATGGCCAGAAGTTGCACCAGGGGATGTTTAAACTGGACATTAGGAAGAATTTCTTTACTGAAAGGGTGGTCAGGAACAAGAACAGTTGCCCAGGGAGGTGGGAGAGTCGCCATCCCTGGAGGTGTTTAGAGGACGGGTAGATGAGTTTCTTAGGGACATGGTTTAGTAAGGAGACAGGCACAGTTGGACTCAGTGATCTCAGAGGTCTCTTCCAACCTTATGATTCTATGATTCTATAGCAGTCTATTTTTAATGTATTGTTAGAAATCATACCACAGAAAATTTCCGATGTAAAATAAGTTTTTGTTCTGTCCTATCAGGGTCAGGCTGGCAGGCACATCCAATGTCAAATAAAACTAGCTTCATGTGTACAGCTCTCATACATAGAAAATCACACCTATGAGAAGCAGCTGTTCTTCTTAAAAAATAATCAATCCTCCCTGTTATTCTTGGTTATCTCCCTTAAAACAAGACTTAACAGCAGTATTGATATATTTAAAAAAAATTATATCTTACAGAATATGTAAGCATAAAACAGATTTAGCCCCTGCTCAGCTTTTTCAAGTAGGCCACATGCATTGACTACTAATTTAAGAATTAATTGCTAATTCAAGAATTGATTACATATTTCAGTATGTAAGCTACCACGGGGATTTTTGCAAGTGCATCCAGTGTTGTTGTACAGTAGCATATATGTTCAGCTAAGTCCCGTCTTCTTGGATTAACAGAAGCATTACAAAGGTTCATGGTTACTTGATATCAGTAGTAGAGAGGGCAAGATAATAGAGGAAGTATTTCTAGCTGTGTCGGGCATTTATGTCACTGACTGGTGGTTTAAAAATAGAATACTTCGCTTGCAGTGTACCAGTCCCAGGAATGACTACATCCATGACCCACCTGCAGTGTTACACTCTGACCCCCTCCACACTCAAACGTAAATGTTAAAAATTATACAAACTGAGAAGCATTTTAAATGCACTGCTCCCTCCTCAGATTGCAAAACTGTTTACAATTACTACTGCCATTCCTTAAGTTAACTGCAACAACATTCTGATGAGAGGTGTTCTTCCATCTGGCATTAGCCAAAGGAAGTGATTTTATGGAGGAATTAATCTAATGACAAAGGAAACTGCAAAACAAAACCACCACCATTACTTTCCAGGGAATGATCCACAGTCTATCCTGGCTCAAACAGTGTTGTTCACCCAGAACTGTTTCACATCTTAATACAACCAAAAGCAATCTAATGTAGAAATCTAGGGACAGCCTGAAAGAAGCAGAAATTATTTCTTTCCCTCCATAAGTATAACTACCAACCAACACCAATTTCAAACTCTATACAGGGGTTAAAGGTACATGTTAGTTCACTTTCCCACATTTTGTGTTCTTTCTGTAAGTTGGGGAAAATATTTCTAAGACCCATCAAGCATAGGCTCATACAAGGTAACTTTAAACGTCTAATCTGCCTTCTGGCGTTGTTAGACATCCTGAAAGCAACAGTCTTGGTGCAAGTTTGGTGCTGTCTTAATACCTGGATCACAGTGATCAGTGAACCAGCTACTGCCCAGTGCCCATACTACTAGCATGGTGAAAGACAAAGTACATATAACAATGTTTCCTGTAAGTGTATCTCATGACATTCAGAAGGCAAAACAAGTAAATGGGCACCAGAATGGAGGACATATGACTCTCTGTTGTCAACACATAAATTTCTAAGACAACCAAAGAGTAATTGCTGATTGGAAATTAGATTTGTAGGTCAAGCAAGAAACCAGCTTTAAAACCTGACTAATTTTCTGTCAGTTGAACTACATGAATTGGTCAAACCAAATCATGCTGCACTGAAGAGAGACAGCAAGCATTTGAAATGGCCAGAGGGCATAGTGAATGTTTTGTAAATTATACATCTCAGATATTATAGAAAATAATCAAATGCTACTCAGCTAGAACGACTTTTTCCTCGAAGAAAAACACCCCTGACAGTACTAATGGGCTTTAGAAAAGCAAATGTAAGCTAGGACAGTGTATTTAAAGTGACTGCTTTTAAAAAACTATGTAATTAGATCTCTATGTTTACTTTGCAGTCACAAATTATTGCAATTTGCCTTGCTCCTTGGCTTCCTGGGAGGTAAAAGGAAAATGAACAGAAATAAATCTCCCTCTGGGCCTTGGGATGTTAGCCAAGCCAGTCTTAATTAGACATCACTCATTACAGAGACATTAGCTCACTTTGGACATTGAAAGTATGTATGACATCGGATTTTTATTCAGACTTGTGTATTTTGATTTATTAATCCTTTCATTTTAACTTCCTTCCTTCCTCCCTTCCTCCTTCCCTTCCTTCCTTCCTTCCTTCCTTCCTTCCTTCCTTCCTTCCTTGCTTCCTTCCTTCCCCTCCTTTTCTTAATAATTTATCCACAGTTGCTGATGCATATTCCCCAAGCAGCAGAACAGCTCATAGAGATCTAAATGTAAGCAGCTATTTAAAATCAGTAAATAGCTTAATGGGCGTTAAAGAACTCTTCAAATTTCATGCATTTGTCTCTGCTGCAGAACCTTCCTTTGCCCTGCATATCTCGTACATGATTGAAAGAATTGCCAATGGGCTTCTTTGTACTGTCTGTCTGTCTCTCGTCAGAAAGATCATTTTACTCCTTATGTCAGAGCAAGTGCTCCTGCAGCCCTTCCAGGAAGGATATTGCCTACCAAAGTCTATTTCTGATGTTTCCTGTCGTCAGTAGAATGAGCTCAGAGGACTGTTTTCACATGGGCTCTGGGAAAAAGCCCAAAAGTGAAAGTGTGTGCTCATCATGGTGGGAATCAGTCCCAAACAAAATGCAAAGGAAGTTTATCCTTGCTGCAAAGCCTCTATAATATCCTGTTCTCAAACACGTGCATTCTGGCTCATCATTCACGAAAAAATGTTCTTTTAAAGAGGTATTCTATGAGTAGCACAATGACTGAAGCTGTTGGGACATAAAATCAGCATGTAGGGTCAAATACAGGCAGAAGCAGACAATGGAAGAATTTTGCCTTCGGGAAATGATGTAAAATATGCTGTCATGTTTACAAAATATTAGAGAAGAGAAAGAAGTTACTCTCCTAAAGACAATGGAAATACACTCGCGCCTGCGTGGTATGTGGCTAAGTATTTATGAAGTAACAATTAATGAAATTACCACTCAAGAAAAAGCATAAAATGAAACAGAAAGATTAAAGTTTCTGCACGGCTGTGTGATTGGGAAGTGACAGAAGTGGTCAAATACTGTACAAACACAGTAAGGCAAAAACTCAGGCCCCAGAACGACTTAAGCTTGGGGAACGTATGTGGTAATACACGAGAGAAGAGGATTCCTGTTTCACTCATGTAAGAAGCCAAAAAACAAATATCAAAATGGAAACTGTTACCCTCCAGATAGCATCCTGACCAAAAGAGCCTAGAAGAACCAATGGGCTGATTTGCCTTCTCTGCGATTTTTGCTTCAAGGTGATAGATTTTACTCACAAACACCGAAGACATATGAAGAATTGGGTTATTCTTTGCGTATTTCAGAAGTTTCTAGCTATATTGGATCTTCTCAACATACAGATAAGCTTCCATGTTCTGGATGCTTTGAGAGAAGAAAAGTCATAGAATAAGATCTGTAAAGTAGCTTCCATAAAAAAAGAAAAGAAAGGGAAGAAACAGCTTGAGATGAGTAAGAGCAGAAGTCTGCATCTCATTCTTGAATTTTTCTCCAGGTAAAGAGGGACGTATGTGGCTTGCATCTTTGGTTAGCACTCAATCCCAAGAGTGAGTCTGATGGGAGGTGGCTATCTGCTGTGTGAGCAGAAATTATGCCTTGTAAGTAATGACTGTTTTCTAGCCTGTCAGTGGATTAAAAGGAAAAAAAAAAGAGTTAAAAGAGCACAGATTGTGAAATCTCTGTGATCTCTTTAGCTTCATTGAGCAATTTGCTGTGGTGTCTAGGGTTGAAAGTGGAAAAAAACTGAGTAACCCAGAGGATTTCATAGCAGTTGCAGATGCAGTGGGAGCAAAAGAGAGACCTCACAACACTTCCAGCAGCTGCACTCATAAAATTATTGCATGTGACCAAACAGCAGTTTGTTTCTAGCACTCTGATTTTTAAGGGTCAACTACCTTACAGTGCTCAGAGGACAGGCTGTTCCTCGGAAATTAGTACCTTTCGGGTGGCTAGATACAGAAATTTTATGGAGAGGAATCTGCTGAGAAGGCCAGTGGAAAGGTTTTAAGTGTAGCAAAGCCAGATTTCTGTTCCTGATGTAAGAATAGCTGATGTTTTCATGCAGCTCACGGACCTCATTCTGTATTCAGTCTCTGCACCATTACGAGAGCAGCTAATTAAAAAACCACCAGGCAGCAATCCAGGGGACACAGACTCTGTTTTTCAGTTTGATCAATAGCCTAGCCAAGGTCATGAGATTATCTCTTCACCTGCTAGTCAGTGGTGGTGTTTCTAGATCTCATGGGAGTAGGTAGACTGTAAATTCCACTGCAGTATGGCAGCACATGTCCAGACATCTGGGTTTAACCTTGGCTAGCCAAAGTCTTACTGACTTGCTGATGACCACTAGTCATTTGAAATCATGAGGAAAAATAATTCATATGACTATTTCCCAACTAAACAAAAGATGAGTTTTAACATCATGCCACGGCTGCAGTACTCGCTTATTACTCCTCCTGGTGAATTACTTAGGTGTCTGAGAGTGAAAGAAATCATGTTTCTCTTTATGATGCCTCATTGGCCACCACCTTAAAGTGCTGTATTTTTTCAAGTGCATGGTTAGAATGCCATCACAGTGCTCCTATCTGCTAGACAAGGGATGGAACTGAACCTCAGGGCACAACCCAGGGAACCAGCTTTTCTCACAAAGCAGCAGAGTGCATCTTTAATCACGGATATTTGGATTCAGTGTAGACTTTGAGCTGAAGGCATTTTCAGTCTGATTGTATTTATTCTTGGTTGCATGCATTCAATCCCAGGGAAAAATCTGGGCAAATCAGGCACAGAAAGCAGATGAATGAACCCAACAATTGAAGTCAATTTGAAAAATCTCTTGAGCAGAAGTGACAGAAGAGCATTTTGTACCAAGCCTCTGCAAACATACCATTTCCAATGACAAAGCTGACGGGACGAAATAAGAAGACAGGAAATGACTAGAAGCCACAGCTGTGCCATCTGTGTAAGTAGCTAAATGGTTAGTATCACAACAATTTCAGAATGGTACTTGCCTCTTAAACCTGCTATGGATTCAATGATCTTGAACATTCTATGATTCATTTCTAGTCACTCACAAGCCACTTCAACACAAGCAGGTAAGCAATGGAAGACTGATTGTACACATGAGAAAAACAGAACAGTCTTTTACTCTCAGTTATCTGGAATTAGCCATGAGAAATCAAATGAGATTAAGTACAAAAAAACCCCAGGTCATTAATGACTTTATGAATCTAAAATCTCATTTGTGGATACGACTGCATGAAAGCTTACAATTAAGCATCTACTTTCCCCACACCCTTTATTACCCGTTTGAACAGATGTTTTTTCAAATATTTTTTGGGTTATTTCAAAATAGTCTTTGGCTTTGAAATGATTGCTTTTGTTAACTCCTAGTCCTCTCCACACAGGTTACATTTTGGCACAAGTTTCCATATCAGCATGCCATGGACTTGGCGGTATTATTCAGATACACTCTGTGTGTGTGTGTGTGTGTGTGTGTGTGTGTGTGTGTGTGTGTGTTGAAAATAGACCTTTTCCAGGATTGTTGAAGTTGTTATGGGTTGGCTTATGGTATTCAGATATTGTCTGATAACTTACTTGAAGGTGGACAGTTGAACCTGATCCATGCTAGCGATCAGGTTGAATGCTCTAAGCTACTTCTTAAACTATATTTGTTAGATTGATGGGGTTGCCTGCCTTGGCTTTGAGAAAGGAATTACGCCCTTGCATCCTGCCCCTTTGTCATTTCTTTTGCTTTACCCTGGTAGTAGGAATTGCTTTGCTGCCTCACACCTTTCACACAGTCTGGCTACATCATGTCCTACAGCACCTCCTTAGTGCTGCCTTCAAATCACCTCATATCCTGGCTATGCGATGTAGATTGAACTTGGAATCGATGCTAATGAAGCATCTGCATGTGTCAGCTGAAGGCTTTCTGGAATGGGGTGCCTGAGTAGCTGCAGGTGATATGCTTTCCTGCCCTCCTACTTATCAAAAATGCTCCTTCCTGGTACTTGTAGACCTTCTAACAACTCCTTAAGCCCTACAAGGATAATTCTTACCCTAGTTGGGAACTGTGAGATGTTCCACTACAAACTTCCAGTAGGAGCTCTGCCCCCTTCAGGCAGACACATGCACTTGGAAGTCCTAGCCCTTGTTCCCGTGTTCTGTTTTCTGCATTTTGTTTTGCCCCCAGGGGAAACCATTTTGTGAAATGTCATTCCCCAGGTTGTCCTGAGATTCAGTGGCAACAGCCATCACCCTTTCACATTTACTTCAGGATGATATTACTGCAGGAAATCCACTGCCACTAGAAACACGATGTCCACCATGTTTCATTGATATTTGTCAGAGCGCTCTTTTCAGTGAGTTGAAAGGTTTTATGTCCACAGGCTTGGCTCTGAGAGATCTGTGGACATCATGGTTTTAGCTCTTCATAAACAGCAACAACACATCAGTTGTGTTGCAAAACATATTGTACACTATAAAATAATTCATAAATCTTCGTTCTGATTCACATCAAATTCACGTTCATTTAATTCAAGTTAAAATGTTCTACAGCTGCTGTGTTTACTTCATTAGTAATAAGAACACTATAAACATTATATTGTTTTAACAGACTTTTTAAAACCTGGTTTAAAAACTCTTTTCTCTGGTCACTCTGATAAAATTATTTTAAAAGCCTGTACTTCTAGTCTGATGATTCAGGCATTCTTGAGTTCTATGTCTGTCACTGTTTGGATGTGCTTAACAAAATTGTCACGTATAAAATACTGCATATCCATCCAGTCTGCCTGCCACTGTGCATCCACTTCTGCAGCAACCACCCAGTCTTTCAAAGCAGTTTCACTTTCCAGTTCTTGACCCCATTGGCCAGTTCTCCCTGTCTGATGATCTTTTTCAGAAAGATGTTAAGGGATTTTTTTGGTTGTTATCTACATTCTTATGAATGCATACATGTATATTTAATTCTTTATGTATGTACATACCTACGTATGTGTGTTATATGTAGGTATGATGGACTTAAGAAACAGCCAATTGCAGACCAGCATGAAAACACATGGGGAATGACAGTTGACAAAAAGGTGGCTATTTGCCATAAAATTGTGGGTGAGACAGGTGAATGCTTGCATATTTAGTGAGTGGGATTTTCCTGCTCTGAAATCCTTATCAGGTAAGAGAGGAAGAGGTATCTAGTGATGTCAGCCAGTCACAGAGCAGCCTGTGAGTATCTGAGGTACAATGTTTTTCCAAAATTGTGACACTCAGAGCATAAAGGGATTGTGCAAACAGATTCCACGACTGGAAGAGGAGGAGGATCTTTGAGACATATGGGTGTATTACTGCCTGCAGGGGCTGGGGTTTCTTGGGTAAGAATTTTCATTACCAAACTTCCACACAATTGTTCTACCTTGTTCTTTAAACTTCTGACCTCCGATTCTAACTGCTTTTCAAGTTGCCTTTTGGGAAATTAACACATTTCCACAATCTCTACCAGCAGAATACCAGAGGAGTGCAAGAGAGAACCTGGCATTTCTTTCTGGGACATGGCTCATCTGACCTACTTTGCTACTGCCTATGACTTCAGGTTGATCGTGAAGTGAGTCTAATTCACAGTCACCTGCTCTCTAGATTTTTAAAGTTATGTAAGGTAAAATACCCTAGCCCTGGGAAACTGCTCAAGAATAAGAGGTTATTAACACCTCTGTTGCAGGAAATGCTCTGAATGAATTGTAGCACTTTGACAGATAATCAAGACAACCTCCAGGATACAAAAAAATGTAGGATACCAAGATGCTATGATTTCAATAGAAGTTTTAAGCTGGCAGAGTTTGTGTCTGAGGAAAACTCTCAAGGATTTTCTGTTGGTTCTGGCCATGCAAATCTAATAAGAAATCCTGAGACAACTTGGTTCTTGCATAGATTTACTGGACATGACCCAAAGAGCAGCTATATTTAGTCTGGGCTCTTCAGATTACCTCTTTTCACTCAAAGCCAATTCACTTGGGATTCCTTACCTGTGTGAGTTTGGCTGAAGTAGGGCCCATCTTCAGCCCTCATTAGCTTTCACTTAGAGCTTAAGGCATAAACTCAACCATGCAACTCAGGGATTTTCACAGGATTCTTGAGTGAAATAGGGAAGGCAGTTATTAATTTTTTTAAATGTTCCTCAGTCTTGTTATATGCTATGTATTCTAAGGACACTGATGGCATGCTTCTTATCTTCTAACTAGTGCTTGGCGTTTCTTAAAATTGTGCTACTGGTGAATGCCTGCCAAGAGGCAATTTTTTCTGCAGAATGTTGAGGAATATTATTCTTGTGTTAAGTAATAGACCCCTAATATCTGCCAACAGACTGATGCAGCTATCAGGAGGGCATTGAGCAGAGTCTCCCTTTTTTGTATGAAGTCGTAGTTTGAGGAGGAAATACATCCTCTGTAAAGGAAAGAATGTTTTCAAATTAAAGTGGTATGGGTTTTTTCCTACATGCTAATGCAGAAATATGTTTACGAAATTAAAATACTGTGGAAGCACACTTTCTATCTCATAGTCTTACTAAATGTTTTTGACAGAAGGTTGTCTCTTGTTGTTTCCTGCATAAACAGACCAAGGATTATGAGACAAAAATGAGTTGTATGAAGCAATAACAAAATTATAATGCACAGTACTATCCCTGGAAACACGCAACTATAAATTAAAATGACAAGTTCTGTTCTGTGCTGAGAGTATAAATTAGACTTCAAGGTAGGTAAAGCATTAGAGTAAGATTTTTTCAGTTGAGCCCATGGAGGTATAAGATCATATGTCTCAAGCTATCTCTTGTAAAAACAGGTCCTGGTGAGATTAAGAATGGAGAGCTGAGAAGAAAGGAGTGAGGGAAGATCCACAGTAGCAAAAGTAGATATCAAAGAACAGCTATACTATTTTGCTGGGGAAGAAGATTGTCCCTTTACTGTGCACACAGCTTTATGATTCCCTGTTGATTCTCCAAAGTGAAGTTTTGATGATACTCTGCTTATGATGGGATGGACCATGCTCCATCAGTGAGAGAGGTACACTGTGGAACATACAGTGTTCCCTGCCATCATACTGTAGCACATTTCAGTGATGTATGGTAATCCCTCTGTACATGATCTTTTGCAGGAGAAAGGTCTATTACTGCAGTAGAGCTTTTTGTTCACATAAAAAAGAAAGATTTCTCTCACATCAATTAGAGTCAGACTCATAGCATGGGAGATCTTTTCACAAAACCTCAGATGGTAATACTTTTTGGAGAAGCATCACATGGGAACAGTCACTTTCAGAACCTAAAACCTGTGATCTATGCCAGGGTCACTGCTGGTCTGCTTGAACCCTTTCCTTGAAATGCTTGGAACTTGAGTCATGCAGAGTATTTGGAAGTCCATCTTCTTGGTTTCTATCATACTTCAAATGGGTAAGGTATGAACATTATTTTCAGGTTTTTCCCCAATTAGATTTGTTCTGTGTTTCCCTTGGTCTGTTCTTTAGCTTTATGATTTGATTTGCTTCACTTTGAAGAAAATGAAAATAGTTTTCAAATCTATAATAATAACCTATCAAGACACTACTCTGGGCCACGTCAAAATAAATCAGTATAGCTCTGACAGGCGGCTGAGGCATGCCCTCCCGTTGAGTCACCAAGGTTCAAGACAAGCCCCTTTGCTTTGTTAGATACCCTTCAGAGTGGAACCTAGATGCAACTGGATCCATGTCTATTCCCAGATTTCATTGATGGTTTATGCCTGAATGATAAAGTGATATGTGTGTATGCGTTAGCCATCAGTCAGAATTAGTGTAAATAGAATATAATTTATTTTACATGACAGATATAAATAAGTTCTGCGTTGCTATTGGTAAATTTCCTTGCTGCATTAGTACTAGATCATTATCACAGTATCACAGTATCATAAGGTTGGAAAAGACCTTTGAGGTCATCGAGTCCAACCTATGACCTAACCTACACCTACTCCTACTTGTCAACTACACCATGTCACTAAGAGCCTCATCCAGTCTTTCCTTAAACACCTCCAGGGACGGTGACTCCACCACCTCCCCAGGCAGCGCATTCCAATGGCCAATCACCCTCTCAGTAAAGAACTTCTTCCTAATGTCAAGCCTAAACCTCCCCTGGCGAAGCTTGAGACCGTGTCCTCTCCTTCTGTCACTGGTCACCTGAGAGAAGAGACCAACCCCTGCCTGACTACAACCTCCCTTTAGGTAGTTGTAGAGAGCAATAAGGTCTCCTCCTTCTTCAGGCTGAACAACTCCAGCTCCCTCAGTCACTCCTCACAGGGCTTGTGCTCCAGCCCCTTCACCATCCTCGTCGCTCTCCTCTGGACGCACTCCAGCATCTCAACATCCTTCTTAAACTGAGGGGCCCAGAACTGGACACAGCACTCAAAGTGTGGCCTGACCAGTGCCGAGTATAAGGGGATGATGACCTCCCTAGTCTTGCTGGCCACACTGTTCCTGATGCAGGCCAAAACACCATTGGCCCTCTTAGCCACTCAGGCACACTGCTGGCTCATGTTGAGTTTCCTGTCCACCAGCGCTCCCACGTTGCTTTCCGCCTGACTGCTCTCCAGCCACTCTGTCCCCAGCCTGTAGCTCTGCATGGGGTTGTTGTGTCCGAAGTGTAGAACCCGGCACTTGGACTTGTTAAACCTCATGCTATTGGAGTCAGCCCATCTCTCCAGCCTGTCAAGGTCCCTCTGTAGGGCACTCCTTCCTTCCAGTAGATCGACACTTCCTCCCAGCTTGGTGTCATCTGCAAACTTGCTGATGAAGGACTCAATCTCCTCATCCAGATCATCAATAAAGATATTAAACAGGACCGGGCCCAGCACCGATCCCTGGGGAATACCACTAGTGACCGGCCACCAACTGGATGAGACACCATTCACTACCACTCTTTGGGCTCGGCCATCCAACCAATTCCTAATCCAGCCCAGAACATTCCCGTCCAAGCCATGGGCTGACAGCTTCTCCAGGAGTCTGCTGTGGGAGACAGTGTCAAAGGCCTTGTTGAAGTCCAGGTACACCACATCCACAGCCTTCCTCTCATCCACCAGGTGAGTCACACGGTCGTAAAAGGAGATCAGGTGGGTCAGGTTACTAATGATCATACATATAAATAAAAGAACTAACAATAGAAACTCAAGTTAGTAGTTATTTTCCTGGGTAATATCCAACAAAGTCAGAGGTGCACAAATCCTACCCAAAAAGACATTCCTTCTTGGGGAGGGAAAAGAGGTGCAGGCCTGTCCACCCAGCCATCAGGTAAGGTGGTTCTTGACTCCTCCTAAACAAAAGGGTTTTCAAGTGCCAATTTTATACTTTCTGAGAACTCTTTGGAGTCTCTTGGCAAGGTGAGACTAAGTCACTTATTGCGTATTGATTGGCTCTTGGCAATGCCTGCTGTGTTGTCAGAAGTGGGGACCCAGTGGTTCACCATGCCTTCAGGGCAGGGAGCTCTGTATGTGCTTTTGGGGTGTTTCTGTTCTCAACTGAAACAACATGAGGCTATGATGCCTCCTCATCACCCCAGGTGTCACTCAGCTGATTTGAGAGACCACCACCCAATCCATCTGTGTTGCAAGACAAGGTTGTTCAAGTAGAACCATTCTCTTTTGCAAACAACCCCTGTTTGCAAAATTCAATGTTCTCCATCCACAAGGCCTAGCAAGTCTGTGACACCACAGGCTAAAACTCTCTTCTCTCTGCAAAGTTTACTACTGGTCCACCTCTTTTCCTTGCTGCCATCCTAGGACTGTGACACCTGAAAACCCTGACACCACTGGTTGTATTTTTTGCTGCTGGAACATGTATGGACAGTGGTTGTTTTCTAGCTTTCTCTCCCATATGCACGTATGTCAAATGGCTGTGAATCATGTCTTCCTTGGCTGCAGTTGAGCTTTTAAAGGTGTTTTTCTCCTAGCAGAAGAGCTCAGGTGAGGAGTCAAAGGAGCAGAGAGGGAGAGAATTGCATTGAGGCAGACGTGCTGCAAAATCCCCTCTATAACATCTGTGTGGCTCTTTTGCCGTCTTCAATTTTAATCCCTCCTCCTGTTCCCCGCATGCATCTAGGCTTACCATACAGATGGTAGCCCATTCCTGAGAAATCAGAGCAAGCTGTCTTTTTACTACTCGATGTCCTCAGAATAAGAGATATTTTCTGTTTGTCCTGAAATGTAGTCATATTGTCAGCACTGTGAAGTGGGGAATCTTGTAAAATCTTCTGGGCTGAGTGATGCCAGTCCTTCTAAACACTTTGATTGTTTTATGATTGTCAGCACTGGAACTGTTGATTTTCTTCTGTTTTATTTGCCTCTCATAATTTATCCCAGTCTCAGAACTGAATCCTTATGAAGATTTGCTTATGAGCTTGGAAGAGACCTCACATTTGTCATAATGTTGTCCCTTCTTCCTTTTCCCCCAATTTAAAATCGTGATTATATCATCTGTGCTCTGCCATTTTTATCCCAGTGGAATAACTTCAACTCAAGATGACCGAACATCTTAATTAGAAATATGTATTGATTCTTCAAGATGTCCTCTCTGTATCCAGCAGGCTGTGGCTCAGATACAAAAGCACGGGATTCAGAAAGCACGTGACACTGCTTCAATGTCACTGCAATCACAGTACACCATGTGCAAATGAACGCTGTAATCTAGTGAGACAACAGCGCTACCGTTGCTCCTTGGCCAAATTCTTCTTTGACCAAAGCCAGAACAGAAAGCTGAAATGTGTAGAGCTGGTCAGCCAGACTGGGACAAAGAGTGCATTCACAAAGGTGTAACTTGTAACTTCTCTTTTGGTGAACTGAGACAGTCGAAAACACACAGCAAAATGATACCCACATCTGAAGTATCTGATATAAGGTAACTGTGTTGGGCTCCTCAGGTCCTGACATCCAGGATTGTGATTCCATATGCCCATCATTCTGCAAAGGGATTTCTTTCTTCAGGTTAGAAGTGACCAGCTGAGGCCACCAATGGATCTTTGTCAGCCTCACAGCCCTTTCCACAGGCTACATTTCTGCTCACTTTTGAGCTACCTGGTGACTGTCTGTTGCTGCAGCTGCGATGATTAAATGCCTCCTCACAGCTTGGCGAGTCCCATGCACCATTGCATTTGTCAGAGGAAGATCACTCAGCTCACATAACATTCATAGTAAACTTCTATTAGATGACTATTTCCTTCCGGAGTCCCTGCCCATGCAAGACTTGATATGGTTATAGGAGTTCTTTTCATACCAGCATATCTACACAATAAAATGCCCTTATTGCAGTTTCCTGTAGCTGCTTCTGCATGATCGTTTCTAGACTGCCCACACAGTTCATAGTCCAGCAAAACAGCTATTGTAGAGCTTTCTTAAGTCTTGATCTTCTTTTACACAACTTAGGTTTAGAGGTTTAAGGATAAGATACAGGTTTTTAAGTTCTAGTTGACTCTGTTTCACAAGACAGCAAATGTTTTCATTCATATTTGTGGGATGTATCTCAAACATACCATTCCACTTTGACATATGGGAGTACCACATCATAGTGAGACAAGCAGATGGATTAGGGTGTGCTCCCTATTCTTTCCTCTTCATGTCCAGCAGGGTACTGACAGAGTCCAAAAAAAGAAATGGATAGCACCTCATGGGAAAAGCGATATGAAGAACTCAGTATAGAAATGACAATGCTAACAATCTCTAGTAGACAGACAAATTCTATTCAAGAATTCCTTGCAATTGGCATATACACAGACACAACAACATGTGTGGTTCCCTGGAGAAAATTCAGTCCTAACTGAGGAACTTGAACTGTTGCTTTGAGTCCATGTCACAAATGCAAGAAAGAATTAGTAAGAGTCAGAAGTCTGCTCATTGGTCTGATAAAGAACTGTAGGACACAATTTTCTCTGTCTAACTGAACCAAGAATTCTTCAAAGACAAAAGCTGCATACAACCATATGCTCAGGTAGAAAGATGTGCACACAAGTAGCTTATTTAATGTTTTGTACGCTACTTGCAAATTTCCTGAGATGGGTTCAAATTCTTCCAGAAATGCACAAGTGAATTTTGGAGGGTCAGACCCTAGAAGCTCCATGACCTAGCAGATCTCTGATGCTTAGAATGAGAAAAGTGATCTCTAAACTAAAAACTTAACATTCTAAACACATATAGGCTTTGGTGAACCTTTGGAACTGACAGAAATATATTTGCTCTCTTCAGCACAAAGGCCACAATGTGCAGCAAATAGATTCACTGCCCTCATGGTAATGAGGATTATCAGATGAGTCAATGAGAAGAGATACTGATCAACATGTGCTGACCAAGAACAAATCAACCATTTTTGCTTCCCATCCTGCTTCCTCATTAATTTCATTTTTTTCATATTCTTCTACTTTGAGGTCAACTAGGTCCTCATTAGGCCTATTCTGTGTATTTTTTTTCTGGAAACTGAATGATAATTATGAGACACGCTGCCATTTTATTTCAGTCTACCACTGTTTAATGAGATACATATTCATGGAGTGATTTTGTTTTAATAGATTAGGATAGAATGATGTTTCTATAATGTTGCCAGCTTTCACACCCTGAAATTTACAGGAATTTTAAGTCTTGATACTACAGAAAAACTGGAATTCAAGAACTTCTTTTACTGTATACAAACATTGCTGAGGGGGGATAGTTAAAACTCATGAGCTGGGACTATTCAGAACTGCTTGTTAAGGTGTTCACACAGAATGCTGCTTGTACAGATTGTAAACACTGTTTCTTAGCTTTAAATTTCCTTTTTCTTTTTTTTTTTTAAAAAAGATACACGTGTGTTTACTTTAGACTCTGCTCTTAAAAATCCCACATCTGATACAACTTGGCACTTTTTCTTTGATTTCATTGGCTTTCCACTGACTCTTACGTGATGGTGAATTTAGAAGCTACATACATTTTCTCTCTGCTGAATCACAATTATTTCTTTAGCTGTGTTCCAAGGACCCACTCAAAGATAAGGTCAAAATTGCTTTTGTTGTTCTATTGAAAACCTTAATTGTCAGGTCGGATTAAAAAAGATTCTTCATTTCTGTAAAAGACTCTCACTTCTGTAATATTTTGCCTGTGACTTACCCAGAAAAACTTTCAAAAGAACTGACTTTTTTCATCTGATAAGATGCAACCTTCTAATGTCTCTTAGTTGAGATCAACACCTTGATGGGACTGTTTGTCATTAATCATGCCTTTGTGATTATCAGAGAAATAATTATCAAGCATTTATTTGAATCTGCAGGTGAATGGATGTGGTGATTTTACAGTCAATTGCTCTTAGTTATGTTATCTCTTAATCACTTCAATTCCCTTTTAATAAATAGCTTTAATCACTGCAGTTTCATTCTGCAGGTCAGAAAGTTTTGGTGATGAATTTCATTCTTCTATTTTGTGATTTTTCTCTTAGGTCATTTTACCTTGAACTAAATTTCTCTAGGAAATCTCACTTGCACCGGAAATAGTGGAATATTTATTTTCAAAGCATTCTGAAACATGCCGACTCCTTTTGATTTCTTAGTTGCAAACACACCTTTGTAAACCTCATGAGTTAATTTTTAGTAAATCCTGATCTCCACTTTTTCATTTAACAAAGTGTTTCTGCTTCCTAATGAATTTTAGAGATGTTTTAAGTTGCATAATTTATAACATTATTTTTAAAGAATGCTTAGTCCTGTATGTGACTTTAAATGAAAATAACTCTACACAATTTTCCAGTTCATACCAACAGCCTCTAAAATGCTGAGTGGATGTTGAAGAAAATGAATTTTTTTTAAAAAAAGAAAAAATATCACATATAACACAAAAGTTGTTCCCTTCAAAATAAATGCTTTGTCACCAAAACCATTTCATTTTGAAATTTGGCTAGTCTGACCCATTGGTAAGGAATTTTCTCCTACTTTCAACAGTCTTGCCATTTATTTCTCAATATCCACACTGCAGTGCACTTGCTGTGGGAAAATAAAAAAAAATATGAAGGGAAATGAGAACCTCAGGTTTCTCCAAGTGTCCCTCCCTTTCAAAGTTAGTTTTCACACTGATACTAAAAGCAGTTTCAGAATATCAGCTTGCTGTGCAAGCCATTCCTAGGAAAAGAACGTGGTTGCCATGGAAGAGACATGTTCTGTCTGCTTGGAATTTTCCACACCCCTGAAACAGAGAATAAGGTACTGCTCAAAGTAGTATGGCCAGTCTCTGTTATCAGCATGGGCATGGAACTGTGAAGATAACCGCATAGCTGTTATCAAGAAAGACAGATCACAACTGTTGCCTCAGCAACCTCAATACAAAAGGATTCTTTACCTGGGCTTTGCTCATTATAATGTCCTTATAATACTAAAACCACCTCCACCTCAAGGCTACCTGCCTCCTCCATGCTTCTAAGGCAGACATCTCCCATAACCATTCCACTAGCCATGTGCACTAGATTTTTTTTGCTATACAATTAAATGTGAAGTGAGAGGGTTTTTACACCAATTGGGAGTAAAAGAATGTATGACTAAGGTTACTCTAGCTTCACTTTAAGTTATAGAAACATTACAAAAATGAAACACAAACGAGAATTTTCAGGGAAGACTTCATTGAAACTGTCTGGGACCAGTCAATGCGTTGCATCCTATCTTCCCCCAACACAGGGGTGTTTATTGAGTAAGCAATAAATGTTATTTTTGCTGATTTACTAACATCACAGTAGCTGCTAATTCTTATTTGTACTAGGGGTTTAACTCCATAGTGCTTAAGACTTGTTTTTGCAGACGGTATCTATCACCAGCTACTTCTTGAATCCCTAATCTGTCAGAAGTTTATACAATAAAATATGTTCATGCACATATACAAGTTTCCGGAAACTTTAATCTCTAAATACAATCTCAGTGGGCTGGTTAAATGGTAAACGGGCCAAGATGGTCCCACTTGCATAAGTGGTTTGTCCCAGTGCAATGTAGGGAATATAAGGGACTTGGCCCTGCAATGCTATCAGTGCAATCCAGACAGGATGGAAAAACGCTAAAGGATCCAAGGCAATCTCGCTTCCACGACAGATTCGGCATGAATCAAATAGGCTGGTCAGATTGCAAAGAGTCCAAGCAGGCTCCCCTATGTTCCCTTGCTCTAAAACATGACACTTTCTTATGTCAATAACTGCAGTCTTAGGAAAAATCTCCTACTGAAAGAGAATGTGGATGACTCATTGGCTTAAATGTGCTTCTCTGACTCAATCAATAATGCTCTTGGTGATGTGCTGAGACTGAGAAGCAGAGCCTTTTCCCAGGAGTCAGGGAGAGGACAAAAGTGGTTTACCTGTGATAGACTAATTAAAGGAAGAAAAGGTGGAAGAGGAAAGAGGAAAATGCAACAAACTTTGAGAAAAAAAAGGTCTTTTGTAAAGAAGGAAACACAAGTTAAGGGGATAGGAGGAAAGAACAGAAGTGCAGGTGAAAGGAGAAGGCCAGGACATGTGCAGGCCCACAGAGAACTGCCCCAGGTTAAGCAGTGAGACCTCCTTCCCTGGTGATGCAGGTTATTCTTCCCTGGCTGTCCTGAAGGCTTTGAAAAACTGTAGGGAACATAGAATAAAACCAGGATACAACAAAAGCTGGCCAGCTGAAATTCAGATCTGGTTCTTAGGTACTAAAGTAGACGTCTGATATTCCATCTGGACTCTTCTGAAATCCCGGCAGGATTAAGGCATTGCCAGAGTACCCTCAGCCTGAAATCAGTGTGCTTCCACTCACAGCCTGTCTCTGAGGGTTTGTCCCAGTGTATAACTCAATTTCCTTTTGTTTGTCTTCAGCAGTAGCCAGCTGTCCAGGTACTGGCACACATGTGTCTGTGAAACTGGAGCCCTGAGAGATAATGGTAAAGCACAGTAAAACCCCTGAACACATTCCTTTTAACAAAAACAACATGGGCCTGTATAGCACTGTTTGGTGTTGTTTCAGTCAGTTCTCCTCTAAGAAAAGCTCATAACTCTGGAAAGAATTGACCTTTCCATATTGCGTGTGGTCTTTATGCTTCATAAAGGCACTGAAGGCTCTGATCATGACTGTAATAAACTTGCGCTTGCTCTTTTAAACAGACATTCTTACAAAGCTTTTCATCCACTTAGAGCAGACAATTCTCATTTGATTTTTTTCTCGAGTATTCTAGCAGTGGGAGAATTTAGTAATTCATAGACTTTATTTTGTCCTAGAAAAGATGAGTTTTGAGTTGCTCTATTATTTGTAGACTCTGACAGTTCTCATCTGGAAAATCTTTTTACATTTCTTGATATTCTCTTTCATATTCATATAGTAGTAGTCACTGCAATTATACTTTTCTCAGCTATGGTTCTGGAAAGTGTTTTTCCACTGCTTTGAAACTCAGCTGGAAGTATGGCTAAGCCGAAATATACAAAATTTCATCATTTACCATGAAATCACTAGACTGGCTTATAATACACAGCTTTAGCAGATGTGGGCCTTATTTTATTTGACTTACGGTTTTAGAGGTCTTGCAACATTATTGAGTTGTGTTATCTAGCTCTGTGCTATAATCCTGAGGGCTAGAGACTATTGAATAAGATTATTTTTTTTATGCATTAATAGAACTCCAGCAGCCTTAAGAGAAAACATAAGTGCTCACAGAGCTGTCAGTAGCCTTGAAATTTCCCTTCCAGGGTTCTCAGAGATGGCACTGGACCTGAGGCCTATGTGACAATTTGCCTAATAAAACCTGGCCCTGAAGCTCGAACAGGAAAAAGCTTGAAACAGGTAGTAAAACATATTTTAAATGTTGCTGCATCTACCATTTAAAGTGAGATTCAAGAGATAGGTATTTCTAGAAATAGGGTTATCTGTGTGTCATTCATAATCACACCTGTTCCAGGACCGCATTTCCTTACCTGCACTGAAAAAAACTGAAATTAGTCTTCAACAAGACCCAAATATCTGCTACAAATCTCAAAGGGACAATACTGTCCCTTTAAAATGTTGGTTTGCCTTCCAGGGACCTCTCTCTCATGCCTCCAGATAACTGGAGACACTTCTGTTTAACATGGTGTTTAACATTTCGCTTAGTCCAGGTTCATATAACTTCACTTTTCTAGGGAACAGGCAGAGCTCCTGGATGTGTTGTCACTCATTCCTGTCTACCTAAGCCTCATGATTCTCTGGTCTCTATAAGGAGCTCTGAATGCCCCTGCAGAACAGCAGCCACCATAACCGCTTTGCACAGTATGTATGTAGTACAAAGCATAGTAAACAAAAGGGAAATGATGAAGAGTTCTGCGATGGCTTTGGAAATGGGTAAACAGACAACTACTACTATGAAAAATTATAAATACACCTGACCATAGAAAAGAGTAAATTGAAAAGGGATATGACAGAGTACTGTAAATTCTTGTGTGGTGTGGAGAAAGTGAGCAGAACTTGACTACTCACTATCTCTTCAAAACAAAGAAGGATAAGAAACAACACCTGAAATTAGAAGAAAAAAATTCTTTATAAAATTTCGATTAACCAGTACAACTCTTTGCCATAGGATACTGTGACTGTTAAAAGTTCACACATGTTCAGAAGGCAACTTGACAATTGGATAGAAAACGAATTCATTGGGGTCTCTTAAACCTGAAAATGTCTTCTTTGGCTTTGGAAGTCATTGAACTGCAAATTTCTCGTTGTTAGGAAAGTATTTTATAAACTACTGCTGCATGCTTGCCCTCTCCTGCTCTCTCCAATACCATCAGCTATTGTCTAGTGTTACAGGCGTGCAGAGCTGAATGGTCCTTTGGGTTATACCAAAAATGTATGGCTTCATAATAAAAGAAGATACTGTGAACAGTGTTGAAAAAACATGATCCATAAGATTTCCATGGCATCCTCAAATTCCAGAAGCTGGATATTATTTTTGGCAGAGGAATATGGTCTCCTCTTTTGCTCTTTCTTACCATGCTGCTGATTTTGACTATGTGATTATAATTTGTTTAATAAAAAGCATAACAATTTTTTCTTCCCCTCTTCAAAATATACTTGGGTGGAGAGATGTCCTCCTTATCCTGCTACCTGAATACCTTCTAACACGCACAGACTGATACACCTAGTGACCAAGGGTCGACTGGGAAAAAGGCTACACTTACTGTTTAGGCAAAGTCTTTAGTGTTTTTCTGTTCTGCCTTTCTTTTAGAGAAGGCCATCCAGAGAAGCTGCATAGCATAGGAGATTAGTGGTTGATGTGCTCTTCATTCTTGCAGATACTTACATTGGAGTCTTATAATAGAGATATTTAAATCCTTATGCAATGCCCTTAAGCTTCCTTTGAAAGACAGCTTGGGTTCTTTTGTTTATTCTCAGCCAATTCATATGCCTTTAAGTAAGTTTTTGCTTTGTGAAACACAGGTTTTTTTCTCCTCTCATGCATTTTCATGTTTCTGGCTTATTTTTTCAATTGTTCCACTACTGTCTCCAGGCACAAAGAGACAGTTTACTTTTCAATTTCTAATGAATTCAAGAGTGTTCTTTTTGTATTTTAACTTCATTTTATCCTTTCACTCACCATCCTATTTTTCATTCTGAAAAGGTGTCTCTTGCTCTTAAAAGTCCATCTATCACTCACCTTAGTCAATGGAGAGAGGCTAGGATATGCAGTGCACTTTAGGATGTATAACACACAAGCGAAGTACTTCATCTTTCTGGCAGCATTCTTGTTAAAGGAGCTTTAAGGAGGTATTATCAATACATGAACCAGACAGCTGGCTTATGCCCTCTGCTTCTTTCCTTGGCTACTCCAGCTGACAGCTTTGTGCTGCTGTTATGAATATAACAAGGTGCAGTCCAGTGTCCTGAAGTTTTTACAGCCTGAAGAAGGCTTGCATTGGATGGGGAAGCCACAGGTAAGTGGTGTCTGGTTTACTGTCTATTAAAGAAAATAACCCCTGAGAGGGCAGACTGGCTTGTAGACTCGATATCATGTTATCCTGGAGTAGAAAAAGCTAGAGCTGAACATTTACATACTCCTCAAGCCACACAAATACGGTCCTACTGGGGAATGGCATGGGCACAGTGAGGTTATATCATCAGCGCCAAGAAGTGAGTCTTGCTGCCCCAAAGAGTGCTTTCACCCCTTTACACCCTTAATACCTTGCTGCTGAGTTAGTTTGGCTTTTTGATGAGAGGAGTCTGCACACAGCCCTTACGGACAGTTTTAAAACAGGGTGAACCTATCTATGCTAATTGCTACAGTTGTCCAGAGCTCCACAGAACATTGTGGCCAGATCCCACCAAAGCACTGGCATCTAGCAGTGGTGATGAGCTTTAAGTCTAGATGCCTAGCTCCTTGAGCATAACGTCACGGAAGAAATGTCTCTCCTCTAGTAGGGTTGTGTCTGTGCTTTCAGTGAGCATTCGTCAGAGCCTGTGCTTTTCTTTGAAAGGAATTGGTGTGCCCTTTGGATAATGTCAGTGAACAAATTCTACAAATCTCCACACCTTTCTGTAGCAGATTGTCCCTGTCTCTATGTTAGGAACTCGTTGATGCCTTCTAAGCCTTTGTGCAGCTTCAGGACTGCGGGGAATGTATGCTGACTTATCCCAATTCCTGAAAGAATCCCTCCACTCCCAGTAATCAACTGGCATCAATTTTTGCACAAAGCACCTAAAGTAGGTCGCATAGCAGGAGCCAGACTTATGCTTCTCACGTTACTGTTGGAGAATCTATGACATTTGGGAATGTTGTCAGAAAAAACATTAATTTATTTTTTTAAGCAGGAAGTTTTAACTCCTCCACAGCCAAACCTGCAGTAACTGGACAGTGGATGAAGGCAGTTTCGTAGCTGACACTAGAAAGTAAGAGTTGTTGACAGTATGTAAGTCTTGAATGCATTTGTTAGTGGATTTAGAAAAGCACTCATTTACCTCTCAGGAAAGTTATAACATTATTTAATTTCTTCTGCTGCTCTCTAGCAATGTCCTATATGAACAGACTGGAGCTCAGCCATTTCTGCCATGATTCACTTCACTGTTGTAATATACAGATCTTTGAGAATGGTTAACTAAAAATTTTCAGAAAATGTTGCTGAAAAAAATGCAGAATATTTTTCTGTATGGTGAAAAACTAAAAATCAGAAGAAAAAGCCCAATTCCTGAAGTGTAAGTGCTTCCCTCACTCCTCCACCGATCTCTACTCCCCCATGTTTGCTTGGGGTTTTGTTTTTACTTAAAGAATGAGGGATTTACAAAATTATGCCTTTAACGTTCCGTTGATGGACATTTTTCTCTGACAGTTTCTGAAAAATTCTTTTGAGAATGAATGGTACATGTGAAAATTCATGCAGTAATTCAGTTTTGTACCCAGTTCTTGCAGAAATCGATGGCTGCTTTCTTCCAGCTCACAAACTTACTTCTTCTGTACGTTTCTACCACAACAGAGATCATTTAAGCTTGATAAGCAAACAGAAATGTAGAATTATGTGTATGAGCAGAAATGAAGCTGTAAATTTGGAAAGGATCATCAATTTGAGATTAGCCCTTTAATTTCCGTGACTTAGTGGGCTGGAGAGTTGTTGAAAATCTGGGGAAAAGGAAGATCTTTCAACACAGTTCACATGTACACAGAGTTTTTGACATGTTCACAACTTGCTTTCCGTTGCTCATATTTTTTTTTTATTACTCTAAGTAGAACAATGTGGAAATATCAATCCAGTCATGACTTTGTCTCAGTATATCAATGTGTAGAAATTGTTTGTGGGTCACAACTTCATAGTGTTAGTAGGAAGGAGACTGAAGATGCTGATGCCTGAGTGTGCACTTGCTTATGAGAATGTCCAGGGATGCTCCCATAATGTGATGTAAGGAATGCATTGGACATCTAGACCAAAGAAGGACAAATAAAATCAGGCTTTGTCATCAAGATTGCCAGTTTGGCAGAGGAACACAGGGGGAAAGTGTCCTTAGAGCAGACATTGACTCACTTGAATATGCGCAGTAGAAAACTTGTATGATGCAACCACATGAAACTATTACAACACTAACCAATCACCTGCAGAGGGAAGTACTTGGCGTGTATTCACTTTGTAACTTTTGTAATAAATTGAGTGTAGAGGCAATTGTTAGATGTGCTTGATCTGTGGAAAGCCACCGAGCACCTATACCTACACAACTCTGAAATAAAATCAATGTCTCAACTTGGCTGTTTGCACGCTGGGCAACAAATCTGACCTTTTGCATACAAGTAGCAGCACAGCTATAGATTCCCCTTTCACTGGCTCACGACTGTCTTTGGAGACATCCTAGGTGGGCTGAGGGAATGGGCCAGGAGAATAAAGTCTGTATTGCTGAATTCAGCATGGTCCAAAAAGAACGAAATGGACAACCTAACACTCGTCTCTTTTGAGATGAAAGTGTTTGATGGCTTTGGCTTGGAGAAGAGATGACCAATGAGTAATGTTGTTCATATTGGATTGCTGCCTGCCTGCAATTAGCCATGTGGAATCTCGGTATTTTCACATTTTAAAAAAAAAAGGAAAAAATTGTAATAAATCAATGAGGAAGCTTGTGGAGTGTAGATATCCCCCTCCCCCTCCAAAAAGCATCAAATCACTGCTGGATTCCCATTAGCAATTCTTATTAGATGAATGAAAGCTCTCATGAGATGCATAATGTAATTACAGACACATCTTTGCTGTCTGTAGGGACACAGACCCTGAAAAAGTTAAAAAGCTGACTATAGTATCAACCTTTTTGTTTTGTCTCTTGCAGCTCTTTTACATTTCAACACTTGAAAATCTGCTAAATTTGGCAGTGCCTTTGTCTTTGTGGAGGTGCCCAGCTGGTATCTCATGTTCTAAATTGACAAAGAGCTTTTTTCCTTTCAGTGCTGTCCCCTGCGTCTCTAACTCTAGGACTAAATGCACAGACAGGTTTTTATCTGTATGTGCATTGTCACAAAAAAAAATGTTGCCCAGTCCAGCTTCTGTCCTCAACAAAAATGCACATTATAGTTTCCTGCAGGGAAATCGCACATGAACAGAAAGCAGCAGCCTGGTTTTGCTCAGTGAACATGCAGAGGGAAGGAAAATGAGCCCCCAGGGAATATCTACTAGACCTGTCCATACTGGTGATCTCTCTCTTTGTTTACTGATACACCATGGAAGCCTGACAGCAGTATCACCTGTCAAAGATGTTGTTTTACTTCTTTGCTTGCATGTTCATGGAGGCTTTCATCCTCAGATATGCAGAGTAAGTCCCTATGACTTCACTGGACTCTCTATGTGAAGCTGGAAATTAGATCAATGTAATAGAGCAGGAAAGATGACCTTCCTAAATGCCTGAATGGCCTACGTGCCAGAAACAGATGCTTATTAAAAACCCTATTAAAAGGCTTAAGATATAATATATAAATCAGGCATCTGTTTCTAAATTTTATTTGCAAATAAAACTATTGTTGATACATTTGGTCTTTTTCCTGGTAGCTTATTTAAACCTCTTGAAGAAGATATGTTTGTATTTACTCTATTTTTAATACTGATAAGAAAAATATTTAAAAGCAAAAAATTAATGGAATTAACTTGCACCTCCAGCATAAGATTTTTCCACTTCAATAAAGAAATAAATAATTCTGATTTGCTGCTTCTGTTATAGTACTACGTAGATACGTTTTGTGAGAACAGTACTTCACCATGTAAGTTGTTGAAAACACATGGTAGGAATTACTTCAGAACAGAGAAGTTAAATGACTTAGTTGCTCTTCCTGTAAAAGAAACAAGGTTTTGAAAGAGGCTGTGGGATAATGACTGCAGCACCATGCCATGTTCCTCTAGTTAGCATGACAATGTGACAATAACGCTGAGATGAATCTTCAGCAGTGGTCCTGAGAGAGCAAGTTCCCAGCCACCTTGCTTATCCCCTTTCCTGAGGTGGATCCCCACCCAATTAGCTCAAAATTTTGGCTGCTCCAGCAGTTACTTTTGAAATGGTTTCACAGAACAACTGCTGTGGTGATGCCAGTCTATAGACACCAGGAAAGGTGTTCAGTCCTGCTAAAACACTATGATGGATGTGGTACCCAGCAGGGCTGATATAATGGACTCGGGGCATGGTAAAGATACAATCTTAGTGAACAACTCAGAAGGTGTTCTGCCACAAAGAAATGCCACCAGTTTTTATCTGTTGTTGAGTTTTGCTCCTGTAGTGGGCCAGCTAGATTGTATCACCTTGTTTATCACTCATCAGAACCTTCAAAGGCCCATGCTACAAGAAACAACTTTCACTGAAGTGGAACATCTACTTTTGCTTATAACCTGGTTTACTGCATTGTAGAGGTGGTTGGAAGAAAGAAGGTAATTTATCATCTTTCTGAGACTTACTATCAGATTTTATTACTGTCAGATGTAATTTGGACCCTAATATCCTAGCAATAAAGTTTTTTGAAGTATTTCAGTAGTCAGAATGAGACCAACACTTTGAACCACTTTTCCCGCCTGCTTCTTTATCTTTCAACTTCAGTTTGTGGAGGTTTTTCTGGACTATTTCTTTTGCACTATTAGAGCTGATCAGGCAATATTGCAAGAATTACTACACAAAAAACATAACTGCAGCACAGCGAGACATTCAGACAAGCTGATGATGATGATATACTAACTTCCTGAGGCTTTCAGGTGCACACAGAGCTTTTTATTTTACCTTCATTTGCCATCTGGATTATCAGCTGAGCAGTTCCTCTCTGATGCACAGAATTCAATATCATTCACAGAGCACTACCTTCTACATAAATAGGAGAAAGGAATGCTCTGCTAGCACCTGGAGCTGGTCTGAGGGACCTAAGGTAGGGAAAGGTAGCAGAAATTACAAAGAAAAGAGAGGGAGAACAGACTATTGTCTTCCACATCTTCAAGAGCTTTAGGACTGCTAGGATTGAACTACAGCTCTGACAACATCTATCTTAGTTCTTACCTCCTCCCTAGTGCCATTTTGGAGACAACACCTAGGTTTTGCCAGGAGAACAGAGATAAGAACTCATTATAATATCTCTATCACTATCTCTCTTGCTCCAAAATTTGCCTAATCTAAGTGAACCATTTCCAACAACAGGGCAAATATGCACAATCTTACCAATAACAAGGTTCCGACTGAGAACCAGATTTCACCTGGTTAGCACTCCTCATTTGGAGGTTGGTACTGGTTTCCTCATCCATTTCTCCTTGCAGACCCTTTTCTCAGTCAGGCATGCATCTTCAGAAAGACGGACTGCTTAGTCATTAGTTACTCCAGTTGCTGATTTATGTGCTTTGAAGAAAGAGAGTCAGTCTGGACAGAAGGAAACTCAATGTGACTGCGCCTGGTACAGCTGGGAGTCCAGATACTATGTTCTGTGGCTGATTATTTCCATGACATCCCAGCTGATGTGATTGACATTTTGCTGTACATTCGGTATCTTCTTCTCATGGAGGAAAACTACACGTGTAACTGAGGCCCACAGGCTGTAGCTACCAGGATTCTTAGCTCTCTCCAACACTTTGCTGTCAGCTAATAGCTGTATCGGGAAGACCGATCAGTGTCAGACATTGTTTTCTAATAAGACAGAATATTTTTCCAGGTCAGGATATCTGAGATATCACCAATTTCAAAGGGAAAAAAAAAAAGGAAAATTCTTAATAAGTTCCTTTTAAAATTCTGTAATGACAAAATTAAAAGAAGCATTTAATTTATGATTCATCCAATAATTCTTATGACCTTTCTCTGTTGTTTAAGCTAGTTAAAGCACTTTCCATCCTCTGTCACTGCTCTGCATCTTCACACAAGGCTTTAGTCATTTAGCAAGTCACATTGAAATTTTTATTGATCTGCTCCATGCTGTTCAATTCTAGAGCACAATTCCAATTCCCTGCTAGTCGTCTTGCCTTGTAAGCTTAAATCAGTTACAAGGATAATCTAGTACATCTATATGTTCTGTATATGTACTGTGCGATTGCTCTGAATACTGGTGGGTTTTATTTGACTTGTAATGGCAGAACTGCTTTCCCTACAGAATTTTAAGTTCTAAACATGTGCAAAAGAAGGTCAATTTATTCTTCCTTGTTTAAAGAATATTTGGGTTGGGTGCATTTGTGTTATTTAATAGCAGTGAGGAAAATCAAGCTAGTTGTGAAGACAAATTATTAACCAAAAAGCACAGCACTAGTCCTGGCTGCCTCAGTGGTTTTCCTTTCCCTGCCTAATCATGAGATGTTTTATGCCTTGCTTCCCCCCTCGGCTTGCTAATCCCCAGTTCCATCTCATGCAGAACAAACATATCTAGCCTATCACCCCTTTTCCTCTCCGGCTTTTCAGCCCCATGCTTCCACAGTGTTGCATGAGGGAGTATGTGTTACTTTACAAATGGCTTCTAGAAATGAGTTTATGGTATGGTGGAAACAACAAAACCTCAGTTGTAGCTTTTATGTTTGCTGTTTAACTAAATACTCACTGTGTTTTCTGTGTTTCCAATGTGAAAGAAAGGTGAAGGCATTCCTAATTTGCTGAAGGCATACATAAATGGCATCAGCTCTCTGCCAGAGCTGCAGTGAAAGGAGTTGGCAAAGTCCAGGAGGAAAGGTTACTTTTTTCTTGGCAAGAAGAGCTCATTCAAGATGCAAGGTCACACAGCAATCAGTGTAATGGATCGTAATAATTCTGGAAGATTAAAAATTCCTAGGAGAGCTGCTTCAGGGTTGTAACATTTGCCCATTCTTCTGTTCCATTTCTGTTTTCTGTGAAGAAAAATGTTCATTTTAAAATAATAATAATAATTTTAAAAGACAGATTTTTTTTTCCTTTCTTGTAGAACTACACAGTTCCACTATGCAGCACTTATCAACAAGACACTTTGCTTAATATGCTTTTAGAAATAATGGCTCTATTGAAAACTGAAGGGGAAGAAAGGCAAAATCTGATTTCTGGAATTGAAAGAATTCTCATAAAAGGCAGATCTCATCAGACTGAAATTACCTGAAACCATCTTTATTTTTCTGGCATTCAAGCAGTTAGTTTACCTGCTTTATAATTGCACACGCTTTAAGATATTCTTTCAATGTACTGCACAATTGGCTGCACAACTCCCCATCCAGTAACGTATTTTGCAGAGAATGAGATGCACCTAATATGCATCAAATCCAACTGGACATCAAATGACTCTGTACTACAAGCTAACCATTTAAAGGACTATTGCCAACTGGTATGCTTATACAACCCACACTATGCAACTGGAAGCTAATACATGTCTTAGAGGTTATTTAGAATCATACTGGTCATAATGGATTTGCCAGACTCTTGTATATGGATGAACAACCAGTAAATGGCTGATAATATCTAATACCTCCCAGGAATTTTCATTCAGGTTGTGCATCACTTTCATCTTCACTATGGTCCTGCATGGAATGGGAAGAAAGTAGTCACTGATGACACACGGCATGTAGACAAGGTGTGGAGTAGCAACTCAGATGAATCTGGACTAATAAAGCCAAACAGAAGAGTCAATCCATTCACTATGGATTCAATTAATTATATTAAGAAAAAGCGGCATCTAACAACTTCTAGGGATTCAAATGTATACAGAAATATAAAGAGAAACAGACACCAAATAATTGAAATTGGGTCTAATTAGGAAAATACATGGAAGGGGCAGTTAAGGGGAAGAGATTCCTGAGAAATTATTCTACCTCAAAGGCAGATGCCAGAAAAAGGCAGGGGAACTCTGCATTCTCTAGCCAGCACTCTGCTCTGCAGTCAGTATCAACACCTTTTTAGAAGTTATGAGCAGCACTTGAGAGAACAGTGCTATCCTTTGATACTCTGAATCTCTTTAAATAATCTGGCATTTGGGCAAGCATGGATCTTTTCTGCTTATGAGTGCACAGCTGAATTTATGAAGTGCAAGCTCCTACCTGCTTCCTCCTTCTGCCCCCTAATCTTAGACGCTGCACAGCTTTAAGCCTGCAGAGGCCAGTTCACACCAGGAGGATCAGCAGTGGGTGCTTCTTGCAGGCAGCAGCTGTTCTTACCACTCAGTCCTTAAGATGGAAATAGTGTCTCCAGCACCAGTACCTCCATGCTGTTCAAGCTAAGCAACTGCAGCTCCCTAGAGTAATAGGAAAACACTGCTGCTTGGTTTTGGACTGGTAGTGCTTTGGCATACTTACTGTCTTCCCATTCCCTATTCAAATGCCTGTAGTTAAATACCTGTTTGTTTTTTTTCCTGTGCCAAAATGCTTCCTAAGACAGAAGATCTCAATTTCTGGGACCTATGGTGTAAAAACAAATTAAGGCAGTTTTTTCTGCTGTTGGTCCAGCAGTTCCTTGTGAACACTTCCTGCCTGTTTGTTCTGCTGGTTTTCTATGTTGTTTTCTGAGCTCGCATCTGCCTGTAGTGTTCCAGTAGCATTTTTAAAATTCATTTTTCTTTTTTGTAGACACCACCATGGAGGTGGATCCAATCATTGTTTTCTGCAGATAGTTTTACCTCCAGACTTTTCCACCTTTTATGCATCCTACAACATGATGCGTCAGACCAACTGCACATTCCCAGGCTGTCAGGAGAACAAGAATGAATAGGCATCATCCTACTTTACTCTTCATCTCTAGAAAATACTATATCCATCATGGACAGCTTCTCTGCTCTCATTTCAGTGTTGTTCCCTCCTTGCTGTGTCCTGCTGGAGTGAGTCAGCGAGAACAGCTGTAAGACCTGGCAGAGGAGAATCTTCAGCGAAAAAGTCTTATTCAGGGTTTTATGGAGATCATGACAAGTGGTTGCTTTCTGCAGCTCTCCTACTCAGCCTGTCCCTGGAACTGGGAGCTTAAAGTTAAACTACGTGTTCATAAGTTTGTTGACAAGCAGACAGCAAATTCCAGCAAATTCCAGTTTATTCCCCACTGGGTTCTTTTACTGTTTTAGAACAATTTAATACAAATTGTTCCCCTTGCTCTAGGACTGTAGATCAGTTCTGCATTTACCTTGTATTTCATTATTTAGTAAACCTTCACGCAGTCCTCTCAGATTTCTCCTTTCTAAACTGAAGAGTTCCACTCTCTTCAGCCTCTTTCTCTAGAAGTCCACTACCTGATTGTTTTTAGCTGTTTGGGACTCACCACCACCCACTTAGAGAGAGAACAGGATTGCATAACAGAATTGGTTATGAGGTAGGTGTGCCCTCTTTTTATACGCAGAGGAATGAATTCTTCCATCTTTTTCTCCATCCTTCCCTTCTGGCACTTGGCATTCTTCTGCATTTTGTTCAACGATTGCAGAGACCTGTCTGCAGTGACTGACAGCTCTGTCCTGAGCTATACTTGCCAGTTCTGCTCATAATACCAAAATACCACATTGAAATGGCTTAGACTGATTTATCTGTAGGCACACTATCTTTTTTTATTGTTGTTTACTGTGGAGGACATCAGCCATTCTTTTGTCACTGAATCAGCTTTTGAGAGATCTTTGTAATGTGCCTCATCATTAACTGTACGATTTGACTACCTGAAAGGTTATTATGGGCAGGATTGGAGATTTCACTGTTCAGCTCCTTTGTAAGTTCCCTGATGAGGATGCTAACTAAAACCTGAGGGACATCATTACTGAATATTTTCCATCTAGAAAAAAAGTGACCATTAAACTTTCTTTCCTTTGACTAGAGTTCAGCCTCTGGAAGAATCTTGTTTTCTTTACAGTCATTAAAATCTTTGGTATTCCTTCTTTTTTGTCCCTCCATAGTGGATAAGTGATCCTCAGGAGAATTCCATGCTGCAGGGACTCTGTTTTTACTCAGTTTCATATCACCGAGTGTGGGATATTGGACTTATTCAGGCTTGCTGGTGCCAACAGCAGGGAGTAGCGAGGCTAGAAAAAGATGTTTATCTTGCAAAGTAGATGAGGCGGATTGTGGTGTAACACTTAATAAACTTAATGGTGTGTGGGGTGAAGCACAGGTCTCACGGCCAGGTTTTGCTACAGTAAAATCAGAGAAGACCACTACCCCCCACTTCGTACCTGTGTACCAAAACTCCTTTGTCCAGAAAGACACACTGAGCTGCTGAGTCCCGCTGGTGATGACACAACAGACTTTGCTAGGGCCAACTGGCAATCAATAATTGACATAGTCTCACCTCACTAAGAATCACCAGGAGTATATATCTGGCATTTAGAATCCTTTGTTTTGAGGAGGGAAACTCCAACTGTGGGATGGGCAAAAGGGCCTGAATTGCTCTCTCCTTCCCAAACAGGGACACCTTCTTGGTAAGATTTGCACCAGCAACAAAGTCAGATATTACACTGAAAATTATAGTTAATTTATAAGCATGTAATTTTTACATCTATTCTTATTTTGCGGTGCATGAGTTTATCACCAGCAATCTCAAACTTTTTATACCTGTCGCTTCAATAAATTGTTTTATTGATTCAACTTTGTGAAACTGATCAATGAGTAACGGGCTTTGAAAAACACAGGCCCTATAAACCTCATGAAACTGCTCAATGAGAGGCCTCCGTGCGTGCAGACAGGCCTGGCTGAGCAAGTTAAATTTCTGAGACTGTTCAGCAAAACTCCCTCTTCTGCTGCTGACAGGCAAGTTGACTCTGATGGGAAGGCTCACTTTTCTTAGCCTCATGTTGGATTCTTTAACGTGACACCAAATCCCTAACAGTAATTATGCAATACAGACAGGGTAGACCTCTTTTTCATAAGACTATGCCTGACTGCCTACTGCTCCATGCCTTAGCCCAAGACAGAATGTGTTATGAAGCTTTACCATCTGCAGTGATGCTGCGCCCTCCTCCTTGAATTTCTTACCACTCAGATATGTTGTTTGTTGGCAGTGAGATGGCCTAGATGAGCCAAAGGCGAGCCAGGTAGAGAAATTCCTTCTTACTGGCTGCCATAAAGATATAGCTCTCTGTGGTACTTCATACCACGTTGACAAGATGCTGCAACTGCAGTTTTACAGACTTACATAGCATATTGCATGGCCAGTGCTTACTGATAAGACCAATAGTAGAGTCTCTAAGGAAAGAGTAGATTCCTAGGATCTCATCCACCTGCTCTGACCTGATCTGTTCCACCACCCTCATGTAGAGGTCATTACTGTGGCCTGTGCTGGCCACCCAGGACTTTGGTCTTCTTCCTTATGAAACTTCCCAAGAGATGCAGCTGGAAGGTCTGGTTTAGGGGTCATCAGTCAGGCTAAGCTATGAATTACTCAGCTTCCTCCAAAAGGGGGTGTTTCTGGACAAGGTAATAGTTGGCAGAAGCCGTGGTGTTGAGAACAGTCTAGTGGAATGAACCTCAGCTCAGATGCGCTGGGGTCCCACTGCTCTGTATATAAGGGTCTCAACTTCATTCTCAGCTTACACTGTTACCATGCCTACCAGATTGCCAAAATTAAGTGCATAGTTTTCCCTCTGTATCCCTTAATGATGCCATATTCTCTTCTATTGTTTGACATGTGTTGCACAAGGACTTTAGCAGTCCTGTGGCAGAATGGGAAAACTCATTCTCCTTATTGTCTGTTTGCTGCTACAATGCAATTGCTATTAAACATTAATGCACAAACAGTTTCAGCCTTTCTTACTGACAGGAATAAAGCAAAACTGTTGGTATCTCTGTATGTTCTGGAAGGAGGAACATAATCTGTTTATTATGCAAAGAAATGAATGGATGTTCTCTGCACAAATTTTTTTCTACATTTGCTACAGGATAATTTACCATTGTTTTCTGTGGTGGTTATTTCTAAGCAGATGAACTATGAGCTTTCACTTCTTGCAATCTGTATGTGTTGCAATTTGTTGTGTAATACCGCTTGTAAATTTTGTACCTCCTTTATTATTTCTTACAGGAAAAATTTGTTTACAAACGTTATTCAATGCATAATGTTTCTCTCCTGCTGTGCTGTTGGTAGAGCTTTCTTCTGAAAGAATATCCTGAGAATATCCTGGCTTATTCTTGCAAATTCTCTTTACCTTCACTTCAGTGGGGGTTATTGGAGAGATCTATTTGTATATTCAGTGGCGCTAACATCTAAAAGCCTTTAAATAATAGTCTCTGGCAAGAAATACCTGTCTTTCTGCTTTTATGAGACTGTGAATGGACAGTTTGGCTGGAAAACACCTTGAACTTCACCCACAGAGAAAGGCATACAAGGAACTGCCAGGAGGCCAGCAGAGGCATTCACAGATGTTGGTAAGAGCAAGCAGGGATCTTTTGTCTCCAGAAAGTGCTTTTAAGAATGGACTACAATAAAGAAAGTAGAAAATAGTGATATTATTATTACCATCATCATCATTATCATCATTATTATTATTATTTTGCTTACATGGAATTATATCCTGATGTCTATGAACTACTGCTAAAGAAAATTTCAAACCTCCATCTGGTAAGGACAAAGTAGAAATGAAGAATTTGAACCCACCTTTCAGTACTTTACCTCACATTTTCTTTCAGTGAGGAACCCCACAGTGGGAAATAAAGCACTGCACTCAAGAGTTTCAGGGAACTATTACTACGAAAGTGTGAAATCCTCACTCCTTATTCCAGGGCCGGAATCAGACATCGTAAGCTCAAGGTCACTTGAAATACCAATGCAGAAGTGGTCGGGTGGAGATGGAGGAAATTACTGGGAAGTAGCAGAACCTACCCCTAATAAGAGCAGATTTCAGAACAAGTGAAAGAACAAGAAGAAGAACAAGAAAGAGAAAAAACCAAGAATTTTATAAATCCTGCAAAATGTTATACTTCTCCTTCAAGCACCAGGGGGACAGAAAGAGAAGTACCATAACTCAGATACTAAAAATATTGTTACTGTTCCTCAAATGTTCTGTTTTGTTGATAGATAGGGCTGCCTATATGCCCCATTTTTTTTTTAAGTATGGGCATGGTCATAGGGTTCTACAAAATATGACTGGAAAAATTAAAATCCGATGTTTATAATGCTCTTTTTCAAGAACCATTGTAAATTTGTGTCCCTTCCCTGGCCAGACCAAATGCTATTTTTACAAGCCAAGATGAAAAGGCATCTGGTTTTTAGGCAATGAGCTGGTGTCTCTCATTAACTGCAGTGTTATAATTGGGACTAATTGCTGCGTGAAGCTGGAGAGTCCCCTGCTCCTGAAGCATAGTTGCAAAGATTTCTGTTGCAGCACAGTGGTAAAAAATAGCAACTCTATCTGCAAATACACAGTCCGTCAGGGGTGTGTCTGAGAGTGAGAGGGGGTAGATGGGTGAACTCTTTGGGTTTAATGCATTAAAACAAACAGAAAACGTAGGACAGCCGCTAAAGGCTCATTCCATACAATATGATGAGTTTGAGGAAGCCTTCTCAGAGCTAGAGCTCTTGAGGTTTTTTGCTTAACATTTTGAGACCTGTTTGACTAGCAGCCTTGTCACACTTTTGCCCTGTTGCTTGTGTCCCTGGCTGTCTGGGAAAGCTGTGCTCACTTGTCCTTGCTTTCCCAAGGTAGCTGCATGCAAGCTGTGTTTCTCTGAGGGTTTTTTTGATTCAGCCAAGGACAAGTGTTTGACAAATGGCATAAACTCTAAATACGTAGCCAGAAAGAGACCACAGCAAAAGCCATGTTTTCAGAACATCAATTAAATAATCTGTGCTCAATGTCATAGAATCACCGAATCATTTATTTGGAAAAAAAATTTGAGATCATTGAATCCAAACATTCCTGTCCACTACTAAACCACACCCCTAAGAAACTCATCTACCCATCTTTTAAACACTCAACCATCTCCCTGGGCAGCCTGTTCCAATGCCTGACAGCCCTTTCAGAGAAGAAATTTTTTCCTAATGTCCAATTTGAACCTCCCCTGCTGCAACTTGAGGCCATTTCCTCTGATCCTATCACTTGTCACTTGAGAGAAGAGACCAACACCCACCTCACTGCAGTCTCCTTTCAGGCAGTTGTAGACAGTGATGAGGTCTCCCCTCAGTCTCCTCTTCTCTAGGACAAACAACTCCAGTTCCCTCAGCCACATCTCATAAAGCTTGCTCTACAGACCTTTCATCAGTGGATTGCCCTTCTCTGCACACGCTCCAGCCCCTCAGTGTCCTTCTTGTAGTGAGGGGCCCAAACCTGCACACAATATTTGAGGTGCTGCCTCACCAGTGCTGAGCACAGGGGCACAATCACCTCCCTGGACGCTACTTGTGCATCCATTTCCTTTACCATTTGTCCCAAGGTCCTGAAGCCCTTTGTACTACCCTCAGGTTTCTTGTTGGCGTTTCAGTACTGCCTACTTGTAAAATCAATCGTGGATAATAATCTGTGGGCCTAACCAGATTTGTGAGTTATCTTTCCACGTCTTTAACTGAGGCCTGGGTGGGCAGCAATGGGTCCCATGAAATGACTCTGGTCTGCATACCAGGCCTTCTCTTGCCTTCAGAAAGGAGTCCACTACGACAACAGCCCATCTTTTCTTCTTTTCAGAAGATGTTCTGATGGCTTAGAGTGTCTTAACCTTGGGAATGTTTCTAGGCTGTTATGGATAAAATTTTGGTCCATGACGGATAGATACGGTGCTGAAACAACAGAACACATAATCGGTTTATCTAAGTCTTGTTTATTGTAAAGCAATAAATCAATAAAGCCAAAGCAATACAAACAAAAAATTAACTTACACATGTGCTGCGAAACTAAATAATATTACCACATGTAGACCAAATTGTCTCTGATCTGGGTAACAGCAAGGCACAACTTCTTAGTGTCCCCGCGATGACAATGTGGGATGAAAGGTGTTACCACACCATAATCCCGCAGAGCAGCAATTTACCCCTGTCTGCATTCTGACATGTAGGACCAGTATGGGCCAGGAGGTGGTGAAGCCCATTACATTATCTCTTACTTAACTGCTCCTGCCCACCTCATGTTTGGTGGTCGTTTACTTCCTCTTATAGTCTTCTTCTCATATCCTCTAAGTGTCCTCTTTGAACTTCTGGGCATGCTCCTCTTTGCTGATTAAATTCCAGACCGCAGAGGCTGTTTGAATCAGTACCGGTCCTGAGAAGGTGTCATCATTCTTATCTATGCAGCCCTACAGGCATGCTTACCTCACTTATTGTTTTCTCAGGTCAGGCTGCAGCATTCCTCAGTATGGCCATTACTCACCTCTTGACATTGTTAAAACTTTTTAATCTTTTACTGTTTCTAACACCCAGCCTTCTATCAAGTCGTTTCTCACGCTTTGATACGAGCTACATGACCACCAACCTCCATCAACGATCAAGTAATTCTCCATGCTCAACACAGCTGTAAGAACACTGAGGTTCAGTTCCACTTGCAGAGCTTCATATCTGTTGTGCAAGGGAACCTAGCAGGCTGAGGTTGGTACAGGGGAGACACAGCTGCTGCACTGGACAGGAATGTGCTGCCATTCCCCTCCATCACATAAATTTCTCTGTTCAGTTGTATGGAGAGAGGATGTGGAGTCCTCTGTTGCACAAGGCATGCCAGCCTGTTAGGTTTGAGTTAAGGGTGTTGTTTCAGTACCCAATCTCCCTTTCACACTCCCTGATGTCAACCTGCCCACCTCCTCCCTGAGTTCTGTCACCAAGTAGAGGAGTTCCTCAACCCGAGCACATATCCCACAGGTGAATTCCCTGTTGCTGTCCTGTACCAGTACAAGAGGGGGGCATGCCCTGCAGCTTGACATCTGGGCAGCAGTGTGCATGAGTCACAGCTGATGCAGAGCTTGGAGAGCCCTTAATTTTCTGCCAAGCGGACACTATGGTTCCCTGGTGCTTCTGGCTGAGGTCCAGCACCCGGCCTACATGCCTTCCATGCACACCCTTGCCTCTTTGCCCTGCCTGCGTGAACTGTCTCGCAAACTGCCTCATCATGCGCTTCTGATGCCCTGTTTGCCTGTACCTGTTCACCATGCTCCTGGTCACTGTCACTCCATAGGGGCTGTTTAAATCTCCCACTGATGCTTCCAGAAATGTCTTCTCCACGTTAACTGCACCTGTGAGAGTTGCCACTTCCAGGAGGCAGGAATAGCCCACCTCAATCTAGCACTCAGCTGCAGAAGTTATCATCCCTGATTCTCGCTGATTGAGTGTTGTTGCTGGTTTTGCAACATTTGAATCATTAATATCAAATACAATTCTGTGGTGGGCAGGCAGGTAAGGGAATCACTGGCAAGCTAAAGCTATGGCTATGAACAGTTATAAGTGCTATAAATTTGATGTTTCCATTTCAACAATGTAGTTTGTCTTCAAGACATAATTCCTTTTTTTTGTAACTGCTATAACTACAAACTTGTAATTGTTCTGTTTATGTAAATCCAGGATAGCTCTATTGTTTCATTAGTAAAGCAATCTCAGTCTGAATAGATATGACTCCAGAAAGAGCTTTTTCTGTTGGCACAGTTATTACCTGAAAAATGAATTAATCTTTCAAACAAACAATGATGTAGCAGGCCTCCATGAATGGGTTGCTTATGCAGTTGTTTGCAAATGTACTACCTACATATTTTTCTTCCAAAAGGTCATTTCATCAGAATAAAAACTTTATGAAAAAATTCAATTCTCGTGAAATTTCTTTGATAGTAGAAGGATGGGGTGAAGTGCCCTTTTCAGGGCAGACTTTCAATTTTATGTGATGTATCATTGGTCTTAGTTTGCTTTGAATTTTTTTCTAAATAGTAGACAGAAAGAGTTCATTTTGGAAGGCAACCCTGTTATGATGCCAGAGCATTTGATATTCTGAGATATTTCTTTCTTTTCTCAAAAATTCTCCTCTGGGTGAGAATTAATCATTTTTCTACTTGTTTCTGATCCAAGAACCTGATATTTCTCATCTTATTTCTTACTCACACAGCCAAACAATTACTGGGTAGCCATGAGATGTTTATCTCCTCTCACTTCTTATTATTAATCCCTAGTAAGTGTTACCATGTTCCTAGGCAGTGATTAAGGAAAATTCTGTATTGTGACCTTTCAACTCAGACAAATATTTAAAATAAGTTAAAAAACCGCCTCTTTTTGTTTGTTACACCATTTCTGTCCCATGCCTGATAGGGTGCTTGAGGTTCAGTTGAAGCAAGGAGTCCTGTGCACTGCCTTGTGGCCAGCTAGAACAATTAGGAATGTACTTAAATGAGTTCATTTTCTGCAGGACGTTGGCCTGTGTGTTTTTAAGTACATTGAAGGAAGTTGCTGCGGAGATTTGCATGGCCAGCATGGAAACTCAGAGATACTGCAACCAGCTTTTGCTAGGTTAAGCTGCACTGTTCCTTCTTAAAGCGGAGTGCCCAACTGAGTGTTTGCTGTTGCAGCAAAGAACTCAGAGGATGCAAGGTGGTTGTTTGATCTTTGTGATTAACATGGGGCAGAAACTGGTCTTAGAATCATAGAATCATAAAATGGTTTGGGACTCTCAAAATCACCTAGGTCCAACACCACCACGCCCTCCACCCCTGCCATGGGCAGGGACACCCTCCACTAGATCAGGTTGCTCAAAGCCTCATCCAAACTGGCCTTGAATATCTCCAGGGATAGGGCATCCACTACATCTATGGAAAACCTGTTCCAGCACCTCACCACCCTCACAGTAAAAGCTTTCTTCTAGTATCTAGTCTAAAACTACTCTCTTCTAGCTTAAAACCATTACCCCCCACACTATCACTGCACTCACTGACAAAGAGCCCTTCCGCAGCTTTTCTGTAGTCCCTCTTAAAGTACTGGAAGGCTGCTATAAGACCCCTCTTGAGCCTTGTCATCTTGAGGCTGAACAAGCCCAACTCTCTCAGCCTGTGCTTGTATGGAAGGTGCTCCAAGCCCTCTGATCGTCTTCATGACCCTGCTCTGGACTCACTCTAACAGATTCATGTCCTTCCTGTGCTGAGGACTCCAGAATAGAACACAGTACGCCAGGTGGGGTCTCTTGAGAGCAGAGTAGAGGGAAAGAATCACAGCCCTTGACCTGCTGGTCACACTGCTATTGATGCAGCCTATGATACTGTTGACCTTTTGGGCTGCAAGCACACATTGCCAGCTCATATTGAGCTTCTGCTCTACCAGCGCTCCCAAGTCCTTCACTTCAGGGCTACTTTTAATCCATTTTGAATCTCTTACTTCAAATGTTTTCCAGGTTTTGAAGATACAGCCCAAGTGACGTGACAGAGCCTTGGGAAGATACAGTCGAGCTAGGAAAGCAGTCAGGGAAAGGTGACCATGCTGCTGCCCTCGAGCACATGCTTTCTTCTCACTCTTTGAGATCCAGCCTTGGCACTGGCACTTCTTCACTTCTGCTTGGAAAGGATCTGTCTTCAGCAGATGCTCAGCAGATGGGTGCCAAGCAGATGAGGATAGTGGGTTTGTCTAGTTTGGAGAAAAGGAGCCTTAGGGGCCACCTGTTGCTCCCTACAGCTTCCTGAGGAGAGGAAGTGGAGAGATGCTGATCCCTTCTTCCTGGGATCCACCAACAGGAAAAGTGGGAATGACTCAAAGCTATGCCAGGGAGGGTTCAGACTTGACATTCAGAAACCTTTCATTACCAAAAGGATGGTCAGAAACTGGAACAGGCTCCCTAAAGAGGTGGTTGATGCCCCAAGCCTGTCAGTGCCTGAAAAAGAGGCATTTGGACAATGTCCTTCATAACAGGCTTTAACTGTTGGTTAGCCGTGGAATGATACGGCACTTGGATGAGATGATTAATGTGGGGTGAGAAAAGAGCCTTTCTGAAAGGGATTGAATCTCATTAGAGGGTTTGTTAAGATCCAGATTTTTGAGAATGTTTCTTATAATAGTCAGTTTTGTTTATTTTGGAAGTTTTTTCCTGATTTTATTAAAGAAATCCTTTAAAAGCTTGCAATAAATATTGTGTGGCAGATCTATCGCCACACAAAAAAGCTGCATTGAAATATGAAAAGGGTCTGCCTGTTCTTGTTTGAAGCGTGCATATTGGATATATAAGTTTATAGGTTTGGGGGTTTTTTTAATGTGAGAGCACATGGGCAGTAAAGATAAAAGCTACAACTTTTGATTCTCCAATGATTTAATGTATTGTGTTGCTTCATGCTTCATCACTGACAGACTGCTTTATTCTTCTTATTATATTATTTATGTTCCCATGGCAACTAGGAGCCTTCCCCAAGGAGCCAGCCTTGTGTGTCTCCCTTTGAGACGTATCTCCCAGACAGTCCCTGGTCCAAGGAACTTAGAGGTTACTGGCCAGAGAGACGTGTGAATCAAAGGAAATCGTGCTAGCTGTGCACTCCATTTTTAATGCATCCAGGGTAAATATTCACTCACAGTGTGAGTGTACAGCTAACCATGGAGCTGCAGGACTGTTAGTGCTGGGGACTTGACAGGTGTGGCAATTGGAATCATTCATCAGTGGGATAATCTTTCCTGGCAATGTAAGTGTCCCCCTCCTTGTCAGTCAAGTTCAAAGGTGTTGTGTTGAAGGAGGAATTGAAAACAAGGAAACAGCAGCACAATGTTTGGAGGTTTTTTGGGAACATAAGATGTAGTTGCTTACAGAAAGTCTGAAAATAGGTTATGATTGGGTTTGGGTGTTGTTTGTTGGTTTGTTATGGGGTGGGAGGGTTGTGTGACATTGAATATCAGCTGAGTGCTTTCCAAAATGTACCAGGAGCACAGTAGTTCATACTGTTTTGTTCATGTTCTTGTAAATATCCCTAATGTGTTGAAAGACTGTAGGATTTCAGATGGGCTAATATAAACTTCTCTTTCTAATATTCATGCTATATCTGGCTGGAAACGTAGGAAAAAAAAAAACCCATTTGTTATACCCAAATGACCTTACATACCACTTTTTCGCTAGAGAATTAAAACAGCAGTAAAACTACACATCCTCTAAGAAAATGTCCATGGTGTAGAGGGACAAGTCACTTAAGTGGAAAAAATGACAATGTTATTTTATTTTTATTTGCTTTCTAGCTTTCTAAAGTTTTGTGTGTTTTAATAAACTAAAACATTTGAAACTAATGTGCTTATCTGCCATTAAAGTAGTCATGATTCTAGAAACTGAGGAAGGCAAATATACTCATAGGACATTAATCTGTTTTGTAACAGCCACCAGTGAACAGCTTCCGCTGTCTGCCCAGCCTTGCTGAGTTCTGCAAACGGTAGCATTGTTAACAAAAAGAACTATTTTACTAGCTCTTTAAATTCCCAGAGTCCCTTCTTGCAATTTATAATGTATTAGGAAACAGATTGCACTGATTTGACCTGGCCTGCATTAGCAGGGATCTTCAGCAAGTGGCTCCTTGAGATTCTGAACTACAGAACATCTTCCATGATGTAGGGGAATGAGACAGCCAAAATCTAAGCATTGTATCACAATGCAAGTGCCTGCTTTCTCCATCATCTCATTGCCTTTCCTATAATCGGATAGCCGAAAAGGAAACTTTCTAGCTATATCACAGGAGGTAGTTATTCTGTGTATTTGTTATAAACAGTTGAATCGGAAAGTCCACCACCAACGTATTATTTGGTTGCAGGACTTCAAAAAGACCGTGAAAGTACTAGTTAAAACAAAATACTTGTAGTGGGATAAATTTCCTTCACAAGTACATCAAAGAAACTTCTTGATCTGGACACTAAATTGCCAAGGTGAAAATATACTTAAGACAGCCCTGCTGAACTCGGTGGACCGTGCTTCCTTCTTGCTGTGGTATGTGGGTATACAGAAAGCCCTCTGGTAGATCCCATGAGGTACAGATGAGCTTCAGGTGTTTGTCAGACGTGGTTTATGCTGTAAGGTACCTCCATCTTGTGTGAAACCAAAGACCATGGCACCAGGGCTTGTGGAGGCACTTTGAGAAATGAGACAAAGTAGAAGGCAGGATCTGTCATCAATATGGACCTAGCAATCTGTTCCAGATCTGCTGTGATCCTTGCTGCATGTGTATTGATATTTTGGTGGTGATGCAGCATCTCTGAGTTAATTGTGGAAGAAATAATCACTTCCAGACTATTAATGCCGCGGGAATAAACAACTGCTTCCAGCGTATTAATGATGTTTCATGTGTGAAAGGATCTAGTTAACTGTAAGTCTTCTGTCCTTCTGCTGAACTGTGATGGAGAGAGAAACTATCCTCTGGAACCAAAAATTGAAAGTTCCTTGCAAACTAGTCTCGGAGGAGTTTTGTTGTACTGGAAAAGAACTGATGTTTATACACATCAGAGGGTCTGCTGAAAGTGCTTTAAGAAGAGAACTAAGATTGGTAACACAAGTAAGACCTTGTGTTCCAACCTGCTGTGAGAGGACTTTGGCTCAGCAAAGTACCCATCCTGGACCTAAAGCTACATACTCACATCATTTCTATCCTCTGACTATAAGAATAAAACAACTGTAAAATTCCTGTGCCAAGCTCGCCCTCATATAAAATATGACATTTGTAGCAGCAAGTTGCATGTAAATCAGAGTCTGCTGCGCGTAGCTGGATACCTGGACTGTCCAAATTAGATTCTACTCTGCTTCTGTCCATGCAGCTCATAAACCAGGAGACAAATGATGACCCTTCACCTGGGAAAGACACATATAAGTGATTTTCAAACAATTGCATGTATGAAAAATATGGCAAATTTGGCCCACATTTGTTGAGTCACAACATATGTAGTTGGTGGTATCTTAAAAAAATCCTAGGAAACAGAGCATAAAAAGAACCCTTAATTCATGCACTGTTTATGAAAATGTTCTGTGTTGCATGCTCTTACGCAGGGCTGTCATGCAAGAGTAAAGCTTCATGACTAGAGGCAGGGCAGGATTCTGCTTCTTGAGAACAAGAAATGACAGTGGGCTTCTATCCCAAATACAGCCAGAAGAGGTAGCAAGCCTGTTTATTGCACACTGGTTTCAGGCAGCAAATGAGACAGGAATTATTTCTCTGTATCGCTTATTATTATTTATCATCAGTTGTAAAAGAGCTGTGAATTTTCTTGGCCACACCACCATCTAATGGTTCCCATTTAAAATAATGTTTGGAAAGTTTCTTCAGACTGGATATTGATTGTATCTGTTACTCCCAAGCTGACCCCATTTTCAGTGAGAACTAGAGGAAAAGTCAGCTACCAGTGAACACAGAAACTTACACAGGAATTTCCAAAAGCCCAGTGCTTATGACCAAAGGGATACAATGCGTTTGCATACTTTCCTTGGAGATGCTGATTTTTGCTTGCTCATCTGCTGTCTACTCTTTTAAAAGTTCAGTTTTGAAAGCCAAGCTGGCAGCAGAACTTCTTCAAAAATGATTGTCCCCACTGCTCTCTAATTTGTGGTGATGAGTCCGTTGTTTCTAAGTATTACAGTCATGATGATTTTACTGACTTCAATTTCATGCTTAGTGTGTAGCCATTACTATTGTAGCCAATGGCAAGTTAAATAGGGTCCCACGTGGCAGGATTTCCACTTGGAGATGAAATTTAAGGATGGCTTTTGAATAATTTTTGTCAGAATTTTATTTGGATGTAATGCCACTCACTTTAATACATCTGGTTTTCTCATCCTTGCAGACTGGAAAAATGTGTCAGGAATGAATTTTAACACACCTGAGGTGTAAGAAAAACCCAGCAAAAGTTAAAGAAATGAAGATGTGTCAAAGACAATGTCATCTCCAGACAATTTAACATGTTTTAGCACTACTCGGGCATTTTCCTTGTTATATGTCTTACAGAATTCAGCTGAGAGTGGCAGGCAATGTGTTTCCCTGAACCTTTCAAAACAGTGTGCTTGCCACTTGTTCCCACAATATCATTCTTGACTGCTTTTCTGGTTTGGTTTTGTGCGAGAGAGAAGCAAAGCTTATCATGACATGGGGGCATGAATTTGGTCTCTACTGATGAAACACAGTTACTAGTAGTAACAAGTAGCTTCACTGAATCTCAATTTCTCTTTGCTTTGTCAGCAGCTCCCCTCCCTTCTTGTCTGCCTTCTCTTAACATCTCTTTTGGTCTCCCCTCCACACATCACCCCCATATCTTCCTATAGCTCACTAATATCCTGTCTTTTTTGGGAAATGATGTTGGAATAGGAGCAGAGTTGATACCAAAAATGCCAGCAAATAAGCTATCTAAGACTTCGTTTGGAATTTTAGCAAGCAAGCGTCCTTTATTAAAGCACTGGAGACACGGAGAAATAATTCCATCCATCATGCATCACAAGAGCTGCCTAGAGAATGTATTTCCCACTTGCATCCATATGTATAATATTTCCCATGCATATTCTATTACATCCTAAGAATAATTTTCATGTTAATATGGACTTCACAACAGCCACATCTCTACTAATTTGTATCAGTTCTCTGTCTGTCTGACCTTACTCTCTTTAGATAAGGAGGGACTATGAACAAACGGAAATGATGACAGAAAAGGACACATCTGTTCAGCACATATTATGCTTAACACAAAGCATTACCATTTCTCAAGAGAACAGTGTCTGTTTGCAAACAAGTTGTCTGAAAAACATGCTGCCTGAGAGACATGCTGCCTGAAAACCAGCATCCAACTTTCAAAAAATACGGTTACTTAAAGGAGACTTAGCTGAAGTTAGATAACAGATTGTACTTTAGCTCAGATCAGAATATTCCACCTTTGCAATAGTAACTACTTCTTGCATCAGAGAGGACATAGAGAACACTACAGGGGAGATGCTGGACTTGAAATTATTTGTCTCTCTCTTCAAAATAGCTAAAAGGTGGACAAATTAACAAAAGGCAAAATATTCCTTTTCTAACACATTATTTCTGTGATTAGGCCTCAATGTCTGGAATTTCTCTGTGAGTTTTTCTGTAAATTCATAATTGCAAATTCACAACTTAATTACACTTTAATCACAATTGTAAATTTACAACTGTGATCTCCAGTGCTGCTCTGATAAGGTGGGTCTTGTAACATTTCTTTCCTTATATCATTTTTGTTCTATTTGGGGGATCACAATGCTACTTCTGTTTTAGAAGAATACTGTCCAATTAACTACCCTCCTCAACACACCACGTTTTTTCTCAGTTCTCATAGGAACAATGGGGTGTCTGTGTTAGCTGCCAGAGCAAATCTAGGGGGCTGTGTGATCATGCCCTTCTTTTACATCTGTTTAACTTCTAGTCCTAATTCATTTGCACAACACAGAATCATGTCTATTCTGATTCACTGTAAAGAACAGAGCCATTTGACTTTTATCTCACGCTTTGTGGGAGTTAGGTAGTACTACCATCAGACCTCACCTCTTCTGTGTCCTTCAATTTTAGTCGGTTTGCACATCTGAAAAAAACAAAAGGAAAGATAAATGTGTTGGTGCACTGAATTCTAATCACAGTATTGAAAACAGCAAACTCTGATCTATTCAGATCTTATGAGGTTTTGTCCACCTGCAGTAATGGCTGAAGAGAACTCCTAAGTGTTCTGACCTGAGCAGTATAGATGGCAATGATGTTCTGCCTTCCTGGTTTGTGACAGACTTGAGAAACTGTTGTGTATACAGTGGCATTTTGCAATTGCAGGTGTTTGCAATGAGCGTTATAGCATGTGGCTTTCATTCAAGTTTTCCTTCTCCCCTTCTATTTAGCTGCTGAAAGTCTTTTATATGGAAAAGCCACATCTGGCAATTCTATAGACAATATTAAAGAGAGAGGGCAGAAAGCAGGAAGAAAGGGTCTGTTTAGACATCTGGAGCTGTTGTTGTTGGTCAGTCATCAGTTTTCCTTCAGACATGCACACTTAAGTGTATAAAGACAGCAAAGATAACAGGGTCTCTGACAGTGGTGCTGGCTTTAATTTGCAGCTTCACAGCTGGAGGTGCAGAGCCATTCCTTGTGACCAGTCACTTTGCAAAGCAAGAGATGGAACTGCATTACCTTCTCTTAAAATATTGCTCTTAACTTACATAACTATCTTAAAACAGTGATGGAAAAGGTAAAATTGCATGACTAAGAGACAAACTTAAGAATCAGAGCTTGAATGAGAGAATGTGCCATAAGAAGCAGGTGAAAGCACTGGAAATCTAAGGATCCCTCAAGTAATCATACTGAGGAATGGGACACATCATCTAATTTCTTTTTGTTTGTGGCATGGAGGTTTGGAGAAGATCTGTTTAGGAAGGGAGGAATGTAACTGAGGACAGGCTGATTGCAGAAGCCTTTCCCATATATACATGAACAAAGGCCCTGTTTTGTCAGCTGCTTGTGAATTTGAAACCATGTGTGAGACCACAATCTCAGTTCTTTTTGTCTTCTAAAACCTCTGAGCACTGTTGAACTGGAGCTAGGCTTCCAAAGACTGGGGGGAAGCTCTATCACAGCCTTTTTCAGGTTGTCTATTTCCTTCACAGGCTGGCCTATAAGTGATCTTTGAGTAACACTGTTTAGGTGGCCTGCTGGTGTCTTCATGCATTTGTCAGCCCCAAACCCAACATACACCTTTATAGCACCGTTTACAGGAAGCCTTTTAGCTTCATTCTGTCAAACTTAAGCAGCTGCAGCTTTGCCCAGCCATCCTGCCTCAAGCTTTTGTTAATCCTCGTCAAGAGTTTTATGGAACAGGTTGAGCTGGATTTTTGTTGCCATGGAAATAGTAAGCAGGCAGATCTTTGCACAGCAGGGGCCAAATAAAGCTTCTGAGAGCAACATAAATTTCTGCACCCCTCCTTTTTGCAATCTTTAATGTGATTTGTTTGTTTCACAGATGATGTAGGAATGGGTTTCTACACAAGTGAAATGTGTTTATGAATATGGAGCAGACTGCCTAATACTTTAGGTCAAAGATGATAAATGGCTTGCTGTATGCAGTTTTAGTTCGGATTTAACTAGTAAAAGACAAACTGGTGCATAGCATGATTCAGTGAGAAAAGAGCCTCAGGGAACAACTTTTTTTTGACAAGAGGTATATCCATGAAGAATTTCTCTGTGACTGTTCTAGGAATTAGACAACTCAAACCAGAATTCTCTGCTGCATGCAAGAGTGCTGGAAGAAATTATTTTTGAAGTCTAACAGCCATAATCATATAGGAGGTGTTCCTCATTTTGCTATTGATCTCTGTCAAGCCACCTTCTCTCCAAGGACCCCAGTTTCCTGCTCTATAAACAGAATAAACTCTCAGGTTCCTCTGCAAGCTGCTTTCAGCTTTACTGGTAAATATGTTATAAAACGATGATCCCTAGTTGGCCTTCCTTAAGGAACAGATTAGTGGGCTATTGTATTCATGTCAGACCTGTTGGAGGAGGATTTATTACAGGTGTTTATAAGAGTTGTAAGAGCTCTAGGACCACTGACACTTTCTCAAATGATCCAGTTTGTTGTGTGGGAGGAGAGAGTCCAACTGTGTATCCATTCACTCTTCTTTTTCCATTTGCAGTTTACACAGGAAAGGATTTTGTTAGACCACTCTTATTCTGGTGGAGGCTTATTAAGGCACTCAGGGAAGGGGTCTCAAAAGCATCAGTCTTTAAAAGCATTCTCAGAGTGAAACTCATGCCTTAAATGTGGCAGGCTTTTTAGCAGATCTTGCATAGTTTTCTTTTTTCTGTAAGCACACAGATCTCTCGTAACAATCTTCTATTTTTGTCAACCTTAAGCCTATTTTTAGCTCTCCCTATTTGTATGCAAGTTCATGAATGTCTTAAATATCACATATAATGAGGAGTTATTTTTCCCCATCATACTGATCACACAGCTGGTGGCAATCATTCCAGCTTCAAGCTATAGTCACCACAGTTAAAAATTCAACTGAGTTATTATTTATTAAAGAAAGATTCATAGCAATAGTCAAAGTTTTGCAAAGTCTACAGATCATAAGACCTCAGGTGAATTCTTGTTTATTGAAATATTCATGACTATTAATTCTGATTTTGATACCAATTTCCTGTCTGGGCTGTTGTTCTAATAGCCTATCACCAAATTCTTCAACTATCCTGATATTTCTTTGCAGAATTATCTTACATAACTCCCCTAAATTAAAGTCAATTAATCTGTGGCACAAGGAGCACAGCTGTTCAAGAGAAGTTTTCAATATTCACTTTCACTCGTGTTTTGTCTCCCCTAATGAAGTTTAATTTTCCATAGCTTCTGAAGTCCTTTTCAAAATGAACTACAGGTCTATCAGTCTCACCTTTGTGCCCAGCAAGATCATGGAATAGATCCTCTTGGAAAATCTGCTGAGGAACATGGAAAATAAGAAGGTCATTAGTGAAAGCCAACAAGAATTCACTAAGGACAAATCATGCTTGACGAATTTGGTGGCCTTCTACAATGGGGCTACAGCACTGGTGGATAAGGGAAGAGTAAATGACATAATCTACTTGGACTTGAGCAAAGCATTGGACACTGTCCTGCGTGACTTTCTGGTCTCTAAATTGGAGAGTTATGTAGATGACAGATGGACCACTAGGTGGATAAGGAATTGGCTGGATGATCGCAATCAAAGAGTTGTGTTCAACGGCTCAGATGCCAAGTGGAGACTTGGGTCCATATTGGGACTGGTGTTGTTTAACATCTTTGTTGGAGACATGGACAGAGGGATTGAGAGAACGCTCAACAAGTTTGCCAATGACATCAAGCTGTGTGGCACAGCTCACACGCTGGAGGGAAGGGATGCCATCGAGAGGGACCTTGACAGACTTGAGAGATGGGCCAGTGTGAAGCTCATGAAGTTCAACATGACCAAGCGCAAGGTCCTGCACCTTGGCCAGGGCAATCCCAAGGACAATTGAAGCTGGGTAGTGAAGGGATTGAGAGAAGACCTGAAGAGAAGGATCTGGGGGTGCTGGTAGAGGAGAAGTTCAATATGAGCTGGCAATGTGCACTTGCAGCCCAGAAGGCCAAAGGTATAGCGGGCTGCATCAAAACAGTTGTATCCAGCAGGTTGAGAGATGAGATTCTGCCCCTCTACTCCACTCTTGTGAGACCCCACCTGGAGTACCTTCTCCAGTTCTGGAATCCCCAGCATAAGAAGGATATGGAAAGGATATGGGGTGGCAGCACCTGCTGCTGCACCTCCTCCCCCTCAGCAGCACAGCCAGCTCATCAGGAGCCACAGTACTCAAACGATATTTAAGACAACTCAGAGGTCTCTTCCAACCTTCTGATTCTGTGATTCTATGAATACAAACAGAATCAGTCTTTACAGTGGCCAATTAGCTAAACAGATGCTTCTATCTGTGGACCTTACTTGTCCTAGGAGTTGAGAGGAACATCCTTCTTCCATGTTGGAGCGTGTAAATGTGGTTTTATCTCTTACAATACATTGATATAATTGATCGTTTTAGTTTTGCAGTTAGCAAAAGAATTACTTCAGGTCTAAGTTTCAGAAAACAAGAAATTTTTCCAAACCCTGGAACATATCTTCTGAATTCCTTCCTCCGTTGCTCAGAGCTTTGCCTTATCTTATGAAGGCCAGAACAAAATCCACTACCGCTTGATTATTATATGACGAGCAATACACATTTTTGTCGGCCTAAGACAACTCTGTGTTTTTCTTCAAACAAGATCAGATTGGGCAGAAAGTCTTGTACCTTGCCAAGTCTTCTGTCACTGGATTGCTGCATGATTTCAGAGGGAGGCAAGGGGGTGGGGGGGCACAATGTCTTCTAACTTCTCTTAAAACCTATTTGCAGAAAGTAAATAATCCAGAGATTAGTTCATTTTTCTCAAAGTATAGAGTTCCATGCTGAACACAATGCTGCAGTTAAAACCTTTTTCCTCTTTCCTATTAACACATCCCCATAGAGGCGCAGTAGCACCCTGCTGCTGTTTGTGAGCTACTTTCAACCACAAAAGCCCAAAATGCGTTAGCCATCTTGCTAAGTTTTTCTGTAACACTTTTGTTTTTCTGCTCAAAATGTATTATTTGACTTCAAGTCATTTTATGTTGTTGACCTGAGGCCATCTTTCCAATTTGTAAAGATCATTTTGAATTCTTATCCAGCCCTCCTGAGTGTCCTTTCCAGTTCTGTTTCATCAACGAATGCTCTAAGTGCACTTCACTCTCAAAATTCTCGGTCATTAAGGAAAGAATTGAGTAACACAAAGCATAGGACATACACCCCCCCACACACCATGGGAACCAATTTGTGTCTTACTCCACAAATAGCAGTGCAATATGATTAGCCATTCTGTCTTCTGAAAACCAGATAGAACACCCCCCAGGCAGATGTCTGTTCCCTAGATAGCTCATCAGAACCATAGGTCCTTTGTTTGCCAACAAGGAAGTTATGTGCAGGCTTACAGAAATTGATACATATTGCACCCAGTGACTACCCTTACAAGGGTGGGTATAGTGGGTATAATGGGTATAACGGATATATAGATATAAATGTAATATAGATATAGATAGATATAGATATATAGATATAGATGATATAGATATAGATATAAATTTACATATACATACATATACATGTATATATACATACACATATACATATACACACACATATACACACACATATACAGTCCTTGACAAATATCTGCTACTTGTCCTTGTCTTTTTTCCTCCACAGTGAGCTTTCTTTAGTCACAACTTCCGTGATTCATGGGGCTGAAGTTAGAGTTATCATTTCAGAGCTTTCTATAGTCTCCCTTCCCTTTTGCTAAAGTATGTTTGCCCTGCACTTTCATGGTGCTTTACTTTTCCTCTGCTAGCTCTCAGAAACTATTTTGGTTTTTTTCTTCAGTGCTCAAGAATGCATTTCTTCAGTGTTGGCCAGTTTTCCCAGTACTTTTATCCTGTTCTTCTCTTTACCCTAGATGGTGGGAGGTTTGTGCTTTCTAACATTGTTTAGTTACAGTTTTGTGAGAGCAAAACTTCTTCTTTGACAAAAAAAAAAAGCAGAATGTTTGCTCGTATCACCCATTGTTTGCTCTTGTATTGGTGAAGTAATACACCTGTGCTTCGCTTTCAACTGTTCTATTTTACTTAAAGAATGTTTTCTTATTACTTTTTCAGGTGTCTGATGCCTATTCTTCTGGTTTTAGACCCTGGTATTTTACCTTTTGTACATGTGGAGTATATGTTTGGACTTTTCTCCACCTTTTCTCCATCTGTGGAAAGGAAATCCCATGAAACTACACTACACCTGAATATAGGATATCAATAAAAAGCAGATGTGATGACATATAATGCCAAAATGTAATGAATTGATGAGGTTAATGCTAAATATAATAGGCAATATCATGATGGACTATCTTGTAAACTAACAGAACAGATGTATGAGAGCTAGGACTAGAACATAACCTCATTAGATTGTTCCTGTATTCCTTGTATCACCCTCATTAGGACGTGGGATAAGATAATCAGGGAATAGGTGGGAAAATAAGAGAACGTCAGGAATATGAAGAGTACACTTACTTTTCTGATGTTGTTCCTCTTCCAGCATCTTGTTTCTAGGCTACAAACTCAACTCCAGCCTGTTCACTATGGATATATCACATGTTGTTGCTCTCTGAAGAGAGCTGGATATCTTTAATGGCTTGAGGGCATAAACGTTTCATACATTTTCTGAATGATGATGTTTGAGGCTAATACATATTGCAGACTGTGGAATTTCAAGCACGAATTGTTAAGCTGAGTAGCACTGAGCAGTTAAGGACCATTATATTGATGGAGATGTAATTTCTGCAGTTTGTGGGATGAATTTAAGAAAATAAAAGCCACTGATTCTCAATGTTAAAAAGTAAAAACCCACACAGTGAAAGCACAGATAAGCTTGTGAGTCTTACATGAGAGTACTCAGCAAGGCTGAGCTGCCATTAGGAGCCTTCTCTCCCTAAAGTCTACAGCCTTGAAGCATTCATTTTCTTCCTTTTCTTCTTTCTTTTTTTATTTTTCCCCTATTTATACACCTTTTCTTTCTTCAAGCTTCACCAAGAATTTATGAAGTGGAACTGCAGTCCCATTCACCGTAAAGCAATTGGGTGGGAAAGTGCCAAGAAGGATTAACAGTTCTTCATAATAATATCATAATAGATGAAAAAAGCTATTCTGGAAATGTTCCACTTCCATTATATAACTTCATAATAACTGGTGAAGGCAAGACAAGGTTATCATGTATGCTTCAACAGGAAGAGAAGAAATTGAGAAGTGAATTTCAGAATTACAAAGTAGTCCTGCCTTGCAGATTGCCCATGTGCAACTACTAGGAATGTCTTTAGAATCAAACTAGAAGTGAAGTGGTATTACTGGTGAAAAATAAGATTGACAAAAACTTGCAGTTTCCAGAGAAGAAAATCATCTTCATGATTTTGCACCTCTTTGACAAATATCAAAAAAAAGAAAAGGGCATAAGAATTGAAGCAGCATTTTTAATCTTCAAGGGGTTTTTAAAGTTTGACTTTGATACCAAAAGTTGCAAAATAAAGCAAAGCACTAAGGCTATTTCTTTGTCACCACCTGACATGTCCAAAATCTAATGATCTTCTGTTGTAAAGAATAGAAAAATCAAGAGGAGTGGAATAGTGCTGTAGTTCCATCGTATTTGCTTCTTCGATTTTATTTCCTGCACAATAATTAAATTTTTTTCGCGTGAAAATAGCAAAACAAACTGATTTGTTTGACCACTATAATTTCAAAATATCCCACAAGCTTTGCACTGGTATTAAAGAAGGTACTGAGTGTATCATCTCAGAAACCAGCAACCTTGCAATAAGCTGTGCTTTGCCTGTATGCAGACCAGGGTGCTCGCTCCCAGTTTGCTGCTATGGGATCTGTTATCATTGCTTCTGAATTATTGCTCAAACTCAGAGTGACCTCTTTGGTGTGGACAGCTGGCAGGCGCATCTCTCCCATAGTTAAGTGTAATATTCATTTTATGAAGAGGACAGGGATGGGGGAGAGAAGATCAAAGATATCCCTTGATCAGCAGCTGCACTATGAGACTGTAGTTTTTTAGGGTTTTTTTCCTGTAGTCTCTGTGGCTGTGCTTACCTGTGAAGAGAGTTCACTTGCAGTGTTTACGCAGTACAGTTAGCTTTTGGTCACAAGCTTCTTGCAGCCTGCCTGTTGTGGGTAAACTTGTTAAGCTGCTGACGAGTCAAAACTTTGATCTCTCCTAAGAAGCTCTCAGTCCTACAGAAATACACATGAGCAGGGACTGAAAACTCATAGTCAACACAGAAATGCACTGCGGTTGTCACTTTGGCTATCCCATTCAATACCCACAGACCGCTTGTCCCTCATCAGAACATCACTATCTGTGGCTCAACTGCCTCATCATCTCTGGCTTCAGAGTGGTTTACTTCAACAAAATTTTCTCCTCAGAAACTTTTCATTATCTGCTTGAAAACAGATTTCAGCACTACAAAAGAACACCAATGTTTGTGCTTGGGAGGACCTTAGCCCTTGATCTCTTATTTGACCATACCAAGTTACAGCTCCTAAAATTTCAGGACTACTGAAGAGCCTAGGGTGACTCAAATGTGAACATTAATTTTGGTGCATAGAGATCCTGCAGTTCGTGAGCAGGAGCAAGGTCCACTCTCCATGTTCCACATCCAGACTATTTGCACACAGGGTTTTCTAGCATTCCTCTTGAATTTCTTTTTTTGGATTGTCTTCCTCATCCCAATGTGCAGGGAGTGAGAAATAGTCTGTGTGGTGCTTATCTGCTTACTAGGGTTAAACCACATCAGTAAATTTTGTGCAGTAGGCTTGCTTCTCTGTTCTGTTGTTCAGCTATGCCTGGAGTGGAGTTCAGAACCATCAAAATTTGTTCACTATGACCTTTCTGAAAGATGACTGGAGATGTCCCTGTGTAATAAAAAGAAAGATGCTCAAAAAAGTAGTCCATATGCAAGAAGGCAAACCAGACCTTTATTCAACAAGGAAAAAGTATCTTATGCTTAAGCCTTGTGAGGGGCAGCAGAGATCATGAAAAACGGGAGACCTGTGAACAGGCCAAAGAAATGGAAAACAGCACAAAGTGGTCCTGAGTCCTTAAAGCTATTGTTGTTTGCAACCTCCTTCTGAATGCATCTGTCCTCTGAGTGTCAAGTGTTCCTTAGGTTGCAGGAACACAACTCCCACCAATACATCTGCTGTTCCCAGTTGCTGGAAAGAATACCAGCTGTGAAAATACTAAGCAACATGATAATCACAGGAGATTTAAGGTACCAGGAGTCCATTCCGTTGATTGGCTTTCACACACGTACGGAGCACTAATGAGCACATGGGGAGAATACTTAAGCAGTGCCAAAGAGAGCAGCAGACATGGAGAAATGGCCAGGGTGGAAAAGTGAAAAAAAGTGGGAGGTGATAAACTGTCCAGTTCAGAAATATGATTGATAACCCTTGAGCGAATTGTTCCATCTCAAATCTTTCTTGGGTTTTCTGAAGGAAGAACTTTGCATTGTCTGGATTCAGCTAAGAGAGGAACACTCCTGAACTCATTGCCCTGTGTTATACAACTGCAATATAGCAGAGGATCAGCAAGTGTCCTACTGAAGTGCTTGGGGACAATTAATCTTCAAATTCTCAGCTCACTGTGACTGTGCCAGCAGACTATGACATAAGCTAAACACAGCAAATTCCTACTTTGTTTTCTTGTCAGTGCATGAGAAAGCTGACCTCACTAAATTATCTTCTCTGCGATTTTTTTGCAGTGGCTGTTTTTCAGCAACTCAGGCTTAGTAAAACACAAAGCTCACCAAAGATGTATTTCTTGGTGACAGATATTAATTTTTCACATATAATGGGCTGAAAATACAGTGATTATTTTCCTTAAATAAAAAAAAATAAAAAACTGATAAGCAAAAAGCACTAGAAATTTTCTTCCTGTAGCATCATTGCCAGTAGTAGATCATAGAGAACAGAAAATACTTTCCTGATGCTAGTCTTGTTGCTTTTTGAATAAGAAATTTAATGAGGCTAGGGTACATAAAATCTAGGACTATTTTCCAGCATTTGCTCCATTACTTTACTGTGCCTTCTGGAAACTTTACCTGTAATTTTGAGTGTTGTTAAACAGGGTGAATGACCAAACCATTTGATAAACCATTTGATCAGCATAATCAGGTGGGATGGGGCTCTGAGCAACATGATCTGGATGTCCTTGTTCATAGCTAGAAGGCTCGACTAAATGGACTTTAAAGGCTGCTTCCGATCCCAACTATTTGATGATCCTGTGACTCTATGGGTACTTGAAATAACTGGAATACATATTCCTGTCACTGTAAAATCTCTCTGTGAGAAATCATCAGATTCAGCTAGCCTTTCATATCGATTTGTAAGGTTATCTGTTGTCTGGAGGTATAGAAAAGGACTCCCCCAAGTGAAAAAAAATCAAATAATTATACATTCACAGCTTTAATTCAGCAAGAGTACAATGCAAGATCAAATGAGGACTCTAATGGACAACAAGTTTACTTCAGAAGTTGAATTTGTCAAAGATGACTTTTCTTTCGTCCTACAAAACTCAATGATCCTTTGAATATTTCATGTTTTCAATGAAGTTGCCCTCATTCTGTTAGAAATACATCAGTCATTGTTTCAACTTACCTACAAAGGCCATAGATACATACAAATTATAATCAAAACACTAATGTGAAAAGGTAACTTCATATAACTATCTGTAAAAATACCTGGAGGTAGTAAAACCCATTCAGAATGGTATTTCAAAACTCTAATTTTCAAAACTATCTAAGAAATGCTGAAGATTTTTTTCCTTGATTACTTGGCCTGAAAAATCTTTAAAGCTTCTTTCAAAATATCAGTAATCAGAGAAAAGGTGTGAAACAAGAGGATGATGAAGCTGACAACTGCTGTATGATTGAGGTGGATCATCACTCTTTCCCCTCACCTGTAGGGGGGAGAGTCTTTGTGATCTGGAAGTGAGAGAAGACACATACAAATTTATTCAAGTTATTGAAAGATTGTGGAACAAGGAAATTTAAGGCAACAAGTCTTTCCCACAAAGTAGTAGCTAGACCAGTTTGTTTGTTTTACATGCAGTCCATGGAGGACCAGTTAACAGGTATAAAATATGCAGTAGTCCTCATTTTTCAGAAGACAAGTGACTAACCACAGGGAATAGTTTTTCGAACTAGGCAGGCCACCAGTAGCAGCTACCGAGCTCTTCCAAAAACTCACCTTGTATCCCTTTGAACTTTCTGCCTGCAAGAGTCTGAGACCAAAACCTTGAAAACCAGAGGGGTCTGTTCATTGTCCTGAGAACTATGTAGAGTCTGGATTTCGGAGCACAGCCCTTGAAGCCACGTGTGTCTTGAGCACTGGTTTTTATCCTGTAAAACTATTTGCAGAGCAGTAGGAGAAGCAGGATAGATAAGCCAAGAGTGGGGAATTTGATAAGCAGCGACGGAGGAAGGATTTTTCTGTCTCAGGATCCAAAGTACAAGATATGGTTTCATCTCTCATTTTTTCCCAGGCATAGGATTTGTCCATATCTGAGTGCAGATTATAAACTTAAGCTAGAGTGCTCACCTCTTCTGGACCAAAGTGCCTCATGAAGGCAGATCAAAGTTTTTGCTTTTCTAAAATAAAAAATAATTAGTTTTATTTGACAATGAAAATACCAGTCCTTTCTATGGCGTTAAGACACTTCAAGTTGCTTTTTACATTCAAGTTTTGCCCTTACTGTAGCTTAGATGGAGAATTAATGCAGTGCATCAGTGCATAATGCAGAATATCATATAAACCTGCACCCTTCTGCTAGGAGAATGCTGCCCCTGCTACGCCTCATACAGCCTGCTTTTTCCTGGTAAGACCATTAGCATGATTGACTGAAAATTAGTCAGTCTAAAAATATACTGTTTTAAAAATCTTCTTGCAAATTCAAGAGAATTTAATAATGCAAATACATCACTGTGACAAATTTAATTAAAAAATTATTAAGCTAGAACTTGGAGAAAATGTTCTCATCTGTGATGAAACACAACCCTTTCAACTCCAGTTTAAAGCTATAGTTTTTATAGTACCAGAGGGCTGATGCTGCTTCTTTGTGGAACTGCACTGCAGAAATGCATTCAACCTTCTAAGAGCTAAACATCCCTACTAAATTTATTTTCATGTATTTACAGATTCTAGTGCTCCAGTGTACCCTCTGAAAGTCATCTCAGCTAGGGCATTATGCTGGACTGACCTTGGCAGCATGCTGTGCTGGTTTGCTTTACAAGAGCTAACTCTTCCTCCTGTTGTGGAATGAGAAGTCAGTACAGATACGGAATTAACTTAGTCTTCGCTGCTTAGCCCAGCAAGATCCAAAGCAATGCTAAATCCTCAGAAAACTAGGACTGAAAGAAAAAACAGACCAGCAAATGACAGAAACTGTACTTTTAGTAAGCCATCACGCATTATACCATAAGAAAGCAGGGCTAAAAAGGTATTTGAGAAAGGGCACATGGCAGACTTGAAGGCAGGAGAGTGAGAGCTGCTCAGACAGGAGACAGTGTGAGCAGTGTCTGCTGGAAGTGCTGGGACTATCAGCTCAGAGAATTGCAGCCAAGGTAAGGCATGTAAGATTGGCACTACATGAACCTGCACCAAATTCTCTTGCAGAAAAGAAGCTCCGAAAAGCAATGAAGAATTACAATTCTTTAATTGGTTACAAGCTTTCTGATTTTGCACTCCATACCCAGGTCATAGCCTATTAATTCCTGATCCTAGCTTTGTTCGGCTGCACTTTAGCTGTGTAACTCTTTCTGTATTGTAGTATTGTCACCAAATTAAAATAGTACTGTCGTATCTCAATATGCATCACACTTCAGTGTATGATAAGCATGTGGTCAAAACTCAGCAGTAAAGTTTTTGACTGATTGTGAATCTCTCTTTTTAAAATATTCTTAACATTATTGATTAATGACCTAAACTTCATGCTTTCATTGTTTTGTAGAAATCCTATCTTTCAGCATGTTAGTAGCATAAAGATGATAGAACAACATTTCTCCAGATCTGGAACCTTTTCCTTGAACTTTTTTTGCTAGAATTTTGAAATCTTCATTTATTTTACATTTACAATTCATGAAATTTTCATATTTTAGGCAGAAATCTATAAACAACCTGTTTCTGGGTCTCTGTAGAAAGAAAACTCCACAGGTTGTTTTTTTCTTGCAAGAGGAATCTAATCATTAATCCATACAGTAGGATTTAAACACGTAATTTCTATGTATTTAAATTTGTTTTATTTTTAAATCAAGTTCAGCTCTGTCTTGACAGTTAGCTTCTTCAACGTAAAGATACATCTATATCATGATTATATTCTGGGAGTATCTCACAGTCTCAGGCATGCAGAGACACAGAGGCATCGAATACTTGAACAAAAATATCTAAGTGAAATTTCTAGCTTCTAGGTGGAAAGAGTCAGAGAAAAGCCACCCTAAACCCTAGTCTGGCAACCTAGTTCCCAGCCTACTTGTTTCTCTCCAAACCACTGACACTCCAGCATCCTCACTCTAGGATCAAGACCACCACCACAAGAAGTCAGTTCTTTCCCAGGGCATAAAGTAGTGAACACTGTACACCTTTCACTCCTGATCTTATTTAGATTGTTTTGGTCTCAGCCATACAGTGCTCTGAGAGCTGGATTAGAGAAAAAGCACCAAATACTTGCCTTATTCTAGTCTTACCTTTCGCCAGACAGGTCTCAAAGCCAATAAACTGTTAGAGGAAAAGTAAACACTCATCTCAATTTTGCTAATGTGAAAGGAGACTATTTCAAGCAAAGAACATGATGTTTATGATATAACTCTATGAAGTTTTTGTGGGCTATGATAGTGGTTCTGGGAGCTGTGTGTGTGCGCGTGTGTGTCTGGGTACCTGTGTGAGTTTGATTGTACACCCATAGCAGTATTTTGTCTCAGGAACTCAGTATGCTTTGTGGACTTGCTGAGCAATTTTAATAGGTCAAACTCACTGACAGCCAGCTCCAACAAGTGCTCTCAACCACAGCTTGCGACAGTGTCGTGATCCAGCCTGGACAGTTCAGGCACCACCAGGGTTAGACCGCAGGTCTTCCCATAAAATGTGTGGGTTCAGTGCCCACTGGGCTAAATAAAAGCAAAACAATGTCAAATGATTGGTCCAAAAAGGAATGTATTTGTACAGGGAGGGAGAGAGAGGGAGGAAGCAATGGATGGACTGACGGATGGGAGGGAGGGAGGGACAGATGGACAGATGGGAGGGAGAAAGGGAGGGAGAAAGGGAGGGACAGAGGGAGGGACAGAGAAAGGGAAGGAGAAAGAAGGGAGAAAGGAGGGAGAAAGGGACGGAGGGATGGCAAAAGGGAAGGAGAGAGGGAGGAAGGAAGGAAGGAAGGAAGGAAGGAAGGAAGGAAGGAAGGAAGGAAGGAAGGAAGGAAGGAAGGAAGGAAGGAAGGAAGGAAGGAAGGAAGGAAGGAAGGAAGGAAGGAAGGAAGGAAGGAAGGAAGGAAGGAAGGAAGGAAGGAAGGAAGGAAGGAAGGAAGGAAGACTACCCAGGCTTCAGTCCTCATCTTATCTCTCCCAGGATGCCAGGCTCACTGCAAATGTCCCTCTTGCAGAGTATTATTTATAGGTTTTGATGGGCCTACGAGGGCTTAGGAGGGCTCTGGCGTCCACGATACAGTATGGAGAGCTCCTGCTCTCCCTACCACCAAGACTGCAGCATGACCTCTCTGAGCAGCAAGTGCAGCTGGTGAGAGTGAGATAAGGTGTTGAAGAACATTGTCTCTGCTGCAGCCTCAACAGTAGTTTAAGGCAATAAAACAAGTGGTTTAAGGCAGTCAAAAAGAATCAGTCTCTTACAGATAGTCAGTTAATCTTCCAGCAGTCAGGCAGCCTTGTCTCACCAAGGGACAAAGGTTTGAAGGCTATGTTTATTGCTGTGGGATTAGTTCCTCCGCTGCTCTCATCAGCTGCAATTGTTACTTTCATGTAGTCACTTGATAGTGACAAAACCACGTTTTCCATCTACAAAGCTGTAATGATGAAGAACACCAGACCTGGTTTTTTGTGCTCTTTAGTTTTGGGGATTTTTTCTTGACTAGCTTGAGTTTTACTCAGATTCAGAAGCAACTACTTTTTTTTTTCCTTTATAGTCTTGATGAGTGCTAATGCCACACTTCAAAGTAATACCTACTTTGAATGTTGGTCCCACTAGGTTCTTTCCTGTGGTGATTCCTATCAAAATATCTGTGCTTTGTAGTGGCTATTTTGTTTGTGACTTACTGTAAAGTAGAGTGGACACAGATTGGTTATTGTGTATTACCAATACTCTCACTGTGAGTAAACATTGACTTTTTACTGTGGGGCTTGTGTGTGGGAGAAATTTAAGACAGAGGTTAAACAAATGGCCATTATTTCAACCTGCACTTTCAGTTAAGCATGAGTTCAAGGTAAAGTTGGTGAGTAATTGCTAAATAGATTGTTACATCTGGTCTTTGGGGAGATGGTAGGGAAAGCATTGCTAAATGGGGCTTGAGTTTGCTACTTCTTATCTTTATGGGATGTGTTCACAGAAAATATGCAGACTCTAAGGATACCTTGAATATCCTCATCCTCTGCTCTGTCCAATCTTATATTCCCTTGGAAGACATTCGCTGCTCCAAACGATGAGGTCTGGTTTCTCTGCTTCCTGGGCCTCTTTGTGTCAAAGAAGACCCAGACTGAATCTGGTAACCCACAGACACATACAGATGTGTATTCTCTTCCTAATAAAACTCACTTCCACAGCAAGCCTGACCACAAGGGAAAATTAATAGCATAGAGCTATAGAGGGAATCCCTTCTGTGTGGAGTCATGTCTCAACGGTGTAGCAGAGTGACTGGAGAGCAGTCAGGCAGAAAGCAACTTGGGAGTGCTGGTAGACAGGAAACTCAACATGAGCCAGCAGTGTGGCCAAGAAAGTCAATGGTAACCTGGCCTGCATCAGGAATAGTGTGGCCAGCAGGACTAGAGAGGTCATCATCCCCTTATACTCGGCACTGGTCAGGCCGCACCTTGAGTGCTGTGTCCAGTTCTGGGCCCCTCAGTTTAAGAAAGATGTCAAGATGCTGGAGTGCGTCCAGAGGACAGTGATGAGGATGGTGAAGGGGCTGGAGCACAAGCCCTGTGAGGAAGGACTGAGGGAGTTGGGGTTGTTTAGCCTGGAGAAGAGGAGGCTCAGGGGAGACCTTATTGCTCTCTACAACTACCTAAAGGGAGGTTGTAGTCAGGCTCTTCTCTCAGGGGACCGGTGACAGAACAAGAGGATAGAGTCTCAAGTTTTGTCAGGGGAAGTTTAGGCTTGATATTAGGAGAAAATTCTTCACTGAAAGAGTGATTGGTCATTGGAATGCACTGCCCAGAGAGGTGGCGGTGTCACCATCTTTGGAGGTGTTTAAGAGGAGATTGGATGAGGCACTTAGTGCCATAGTTTAGATGATGAGTAGGTGTTGGTGTTGGGTCATAGGCATTTGATGATCTCAAAGGTCCCTGCCAACTTTGTATTACTGTGATACTGTGATAGCTGTTCGTCTTCTGCCTAAACCATTCACACCAACTCATCCTGCTGCACATCGATACGACACAGTTGGAGGACATTCAGTGGCAACATGTTCTTGGAAGTGTGTTGTCCTCAACAGGTAACCTGCAAAAGCTAGTAGTCTCCTAGTGCAGTCTGGTCCTCCTTCTTCTTGTCTGGTTACACTGGTATTTGTACTACATTCTGCCCCACAGAGCTCCTGCCACAGGGTAGTAGGTGTTCAGCCACAGATCTTGGACTTTTTGACACAAGGATATGCTACAGTCAAATAGTGTCCATGGCCATGCAGGAATGTGTTTCTCCATAAACTCAAGGAGTCAAGAAAGGCTGAGAACTAGTAAGACTGACGATGATCCTCAGACAAGCATTTATGTTCTGCTACCACTTGCAGGGGAAATGTTGTACATGTAGTTTGGAGTATGCAGTAGAAACAGTCAGTTCCAGAGACAATACAAGATGATTTTCCAAGATTGTCTTCCACCAATATGTTTGTCAGCCAAACATATGACACATTACACTGGCATCTAGCAGTATTCTTTGTTCTTAATAGTGTCCCTTAGGTGGCATCTCAGTTGCTCCATCAGCAACAAAAAGTGTTTCTGCTAAAATTGGGCAAGAGTGTTGGAAAGTCATCATTACAAGGTATGAGTAGAGGGAAGAAATAAGGACGTCACTCTGGACTCCACTAAGGCCACAGTAGGGAGTGCCTTAAGGGAACTTGTGCTACGTTTTAATTAAACTCTGCTAAAGGAACTCCGCTCAACTGAAAGGAAAACACAGTCATAATGAGGTGTTCCCTGCTGACACGACTCTGGTGCTGCTCAGAGCAGCTTTGAACTTAAAGACCTGGCTTTGAATGCAGTGTATTTTTTATTTAGACAAATCAAAGTTTTAGGCATTGGCGGGGTTTATAAGATCACTTTCGCTTTGAATCCATTAGGAAATTGTAGGGAGAGACCATTCTTTGATGAATCCATTAAAATTAATTTCCCAACAACCAAGGCAACTTCAGGCTCACTAGTATGGGTCTCTGATTTTCATTACATTTTTATAGCAGCTTGGTAACAGCATGGAGAGCATAAGTACAATCAATTCTATTGAAGAAAGTTGTTGCTTTCTTTCCCCTCCCTAGATCACAGAGGTCTTTCTACAACAAGCATTAATAGAGTTTCTTTACTGTCACCTGCTTGAGTCAATTGGCAATAGCAAGAAGGTCTGTGAAAGATGTAAGCTTTAGTCTCCACCAATTAATGAACCACAGTGGTATTACATCTATGTAGAGACTTTGGGTAGACCGAAGGCAGATGTTCTCCGCCAAAAAGCAATACACTGGGGAAAGGTTGTGCATTTCCTCCAGATAAAAGCTAACATGATGAGAGATGGTGCGGTAATTTTTCTTATCTGAACACTCTCTGGTGCCTGTACTCAGGAGAACTATCTAGACCCCTAGGCATAAGGAATGTCTGGCATTTTTGCCTATCAGCATGGAAGCTCAGTGAAGAGATTTGGGGTTATATTTGAGAGCAAGGATTTCAAATCTCACTTCCTGGACCTTTTGATCCCCGGAAGTTGGAGGAGATCCCTGTTCTCACTCAACATGTTGGTAATCAAAAGGTCAGGGTGCCATTAGGCAGACCAATGAATTAAGTGCAGAAGGGTAGTAGGGAAGGAGGTATGGAAGCAGAGAGTAAAGTATGGAAGTCCTGCATACTGTCACTGACCTTCCATATTCCAGTGACATTTCGGTCACCTCCTGGTGCAGTGTGCAGTCTCTGAAGAGGTCTCTCAGAAAAGATTTGGACATGAGCTTGCACAGCTGCCAGCAAAGGCCAAGCAGAGATGTCGGCTTCAATCTCTGAAGCTGTTTCTTCACTAACTTCTCTGCCTGGGAAAAGTTTCTCAGCATCCCCAGATGACTGGCATAAGGGACAAGGGAAAAAAGAAGCTACTAATTTTATAAACTAGCCACAGGACAGTAGGGGTTCCAGCTCTACATCAGCAGACAGGCACATTGCAAACAATGTGGCAATGGAGACACAAGAGCCATTTAATGCAAGGGAACAGATGGTAAAAAAATACATTTGCCTGGATATGTCTCATACTTTCACTTTCCAGATAAAAAGGAGAGGAGTTTGAAAAGAGAATATGTGGGCTTTAGGCACCTGTGCTTTAGAGAAGGCCATGTGTCGGGTTGCTGTCACCAGGCAGAACTGAGAATGAGCCTTCTTTGCTGGACAAGGAAAGCAATTGTTTTTTCTGACAGAGTTTAATTGCCTCCCCAGAGCACCTCAAGGGTCCCTCAGGGTTGTTGTGCAGCCCATCATGTGACATACCATTGTTAGTATCTATTTGTGCCCTTTCTCACACATTTTGTTTCTATTTTAGTCATAAACCACAGGTAGTGTCTTTGGCTAGAAGAACATAAGAGATTTACAAGCCAGGACAGACAGGATTTAAGGAGCCTTTTACAGCCATCACAGTATAAATATGTTTCAGCACAGTAACTCAGTGCAATGCTTGTTCTTCACTCTGACCTCTTGACCAGACAACAGTGTTCTGGCAGAGATCTGTTGGAAGCAGGCCCCTGCTGCCAAGCCTGTGCCTGACAGCAGCCATGCCCAAGACTCCAAGTGTAGCCTAACTTGCTTCCGTGGAGAATCCAATCTTAACCAGAGACTTCCAGCCATCTGACAGTCCCAGCCAAAGGACTATGGGACATCACTCACAATGAACATTTGCTCACCCATTGCTTTCCATGCTGACTATAACCTCTCCTGAGCCCTCACTTCCAGCTACTAGTGGGAAAGAGGCCCAAAGAGGACTTACACAATTTTTGCTCTTCATTAATCTCCTACATTACTTACTAATATGTAAAGTCCTAAGAAATTTTATTCTTGATTTAACATCCAGGCAATATCGGCTGAATGCCTTGAGTGAGACAAGACTCTTTTCTCAGCATTTGAGAAAGAAGTTGAAGCAAAAAGGAATATTTTGAGTGGAAAACACAAGTCTCTGAGAAACCAAAAAATAACATGAAGTGAAGAATGGCCACTCTATGGTCAGTTTTAAAGAGGTTTAGATCCATTCATGAAGGGAAAAAAATCAACAGCAGGAAAGTTTTATCCTTGATGAACATTTAAATAAATAAACGTGACTATGTCTCCCATCTGCTGAGCTGCTTGTGAAGCAGAGTTAGTTTGTCCACTTTTGTAAGCATGGAGTGGACTTCATAGCAGGTAAATAAATTTCCATCTGAAAAATAAATACAGTTCAATATCTAAGTGTCACCTACACTGCTATAACCAATTTTAGTTGCTGTCATGGCTTACAGTAACATTTGGTAAGCCACATCTTATTCACTTGTAACATCATAACATTTGTGTGGACTGCCTAGGAAATTTCCACTGAATTGTTCTATTCTCATTTTTCTACCCTTGAAGGTAGTGCAGAGCTGTGTTAGGAAGACCTAAAAAACCCATGAGCAATCACCATCTGCCAGCCCATGATTTTAACTAAGTAGTGGACATTCTATTTTTTCTTGCTGTTATAGCTTATTAAACTAGTCTGTGAAAAACCTCCAAATGCTTTGCATCTCATCCCTATTTAGTACTGTAAAATACAATTTCATTAATCATCTAAATAAGAAAAGCTTCCAATTCATAATATCTCCTAACAGTCGACAATATATGTGCTGGAACTTCTTCAAATATTACTTAGAAAGAAACTGTGGGTTTGTCCCCAGGTTTCCTAGATGAGTACAAAAATATACTTTCAGAGAATCAATCTCTAATAATATATTTATTTGTAAATATATTCACTTTTACATGTGTAGCTGTTGATAAGATAGGGAAACCTGGAAAATTGTCTCATTTTCAATAGTTTCGAGCCAGCCACTAGATATTGGGTTCACATATGCAGAAAATTAAAGCTTGTTAGGCTATCAAACTGGAATATGAAAGAGTCCCACCACAACCATACATGGGCTTCAGCATGGTGGCTTACATAACGAAATTTGAAGTGATTGCATATATAATTTAGCTATTTTATTACAATTTAAATAGAACTGAGCTACATTTTCAGTTAGAAGGCTACTGCTTGCCACGATCTAAAGCTGTCATAGCCCAGCTCATCTGTTCATCACATAAGTTTTGAAGAGGTCTTTTTTGGACTCAAAACACACCTAGCTGCTGCAGATTGAGCTTGTCAAAAAGTCTGCTGTTTCTGACTCTCTAGTATAGAATAGATTTTTTCAGAAAAGTAAGTCTCAAATGAAAAAATTATTTCTATCCCACAGTGCTAGCAGAACTCTGCTTCCCTTTAGATACTGAAGGTTCAAGAAAGCATGGGTGTTAGACATCACGTGCTTCAGCCATTTGTCTTTCTCAGTTGTACTTTCTCAAACTGTCTGTAAAATCACCAGAGACAGGCTGCAGCACAGCTTTCTTCAAAAAGCAATATCCCACAGCAGTCATAACCTTTTTTGTCTTGAAGATAGGGAACACAGTTGGAGAGGGAGAATTAAAAATCTTGGTTGAGATTTTTTTTTATCTGGGGCTATTGATGCTTGCCACAAACATCCTGAGATGAAAATACACAGCAAAGCATTGCGCCAGCACTGTCCAAGAGCCTCCGTTTAAGCCTCATTTTCCGTAAGAGCTTTATTAGGCCTAAATTGTTCATGGTACTTCAGGAAGAAAATGAAATGAAGCCACTAGAATGGACTTACTCAAGACAACTAGTGGTGAGTATCATTGCACCCAGCTCTTAATTTTTAAGTTTGATATCTGCCCCAGGCATGTAGTCTGTGCCTCCATTGCTGTCACTGAAGGTTGAGAACTTGCAGTAGGGGAAATCATTGCATCGCAGGACCAGTGTCTGAGACGCAGATTACTAATCCTTCTCTGTAACTGGAGTGATTTTTCACCAGAACCTCTCACAAATCGCCTGCTGATTTATTTTTGTCTTGTTCTCTTCTAGAGAATGTTTTACCTGACAAAACATACTTTTAAAGTGGAAAAATGTAGATTCCACCAGCTTAACCACTGGAATTATTGTTCTATACTTTATTTAATAACAAGGCAGATGCTAGTCCCAAAGAATAATTTATCTCCATTGCAAAATGAAGCCTGTCAAAATGACCTGTTTTCTGTCTTTGGTATCTATTCCCTCTCCTCTGACCAGACTGGTCTGATATGATTATTCTTGTTCCCTTGATCTGACTGATTCTTAGGGGAACCAGTGAAAAACACTTTTTTGCCCTGTTATTTTCTTCAAACACGGAGCTCGCCTGGAACTTAAAAGTAAATTAAGAGCCTGCCCTTGAAATCACAAGCTGCAGCATCTTTAGCGAGTCTGGGCCTTAGCAATGCTGGGCTCAAAGTCCAAGTAGATGTTAGGGGTTGCAAATAATATGAGTAGATTCCCTGTGACAGTCTTGTGCCTGTTTCTCTGGGTGGGAAAACAAAACAAAACAAAACAAAACGAAACCCAAAAAAATCCAACACAACTGACATCACCATGCAATGGTCTTAAGGAAGAGTTTTCTAGGGGAAAAGCTATCAGCATTTCCTATGAGATGTGTTTCTAACATAATGCAATGCTTTTATGCTGAACATAACAACTACTGATTTGTCCCTGAGCAGGTAAAACAAGGCTTAGCAGTGTGCAACTTGCCACCCAAAGAGTTTTATATACATAACAAATTCTGAATCCAGAGATGCATTTGATTTCATTGCAAAACAGTTTTTTATCTTTTTCATTTTAAGATCCAAATATATCCTCAATAAACCATAGTTAGATGCCTATGTTTGTTTCACAAGAAAGCATTGCAAAAATGTCTGAAATAACTTTTTTATTGGCTGTGATTCCATTTTAAAAGAACATCATACCATTTACCCACATCATGCAGGAAAAAGTAGCAAGCAAATAACAAATGAAATTCACATTCACAAAGTATCTGCTTTAAATCGTCTTCTAGCTGCTTGGAGACTACTGCATGCATCTGAAAAAAGTGCATGACTAAGCTTAATTTTGGATTGCGTGTGTGAGAGAGAGAAAACAAGCAATTTTTAAATGACAGTAATGAAACATTTTACTAACTCAGCATTTGAAGAAACAGTTATCTTGACAACATATTCAGAACAGATACAGACAACTTTCAGATACATAAGACGCCGCACTAAGGTCACAACAACTAATTTCTAACAATGTTTATTCTAGCACAAAAAAAGATGTATTCAGCCACATTGGTATGGTCTTTCTTGACAAAGGAGAGAGGCTGGGAGGGACCTAAGTTAACACGTGATACTAGAAACATAGAGGAACTCCAAAGTGATTTCGCACATAATCTTATATTTTGTTTTATTTATTTTAAACACAGGAGTAGCATCCATAATTAATATTGCAGTCTGATTTCATATGGCTTTCTCTAAAGACAGATGTGAGTGCACAAGGTCAATGGCAAACTAAATCATTTACCTCCAAATGTGGAGGCCCTTTAACTTTTTTTTACTAACTAGTAAGGTCTTGGAGCTGTGAAGGAAAATGGCTACAGTGTCTAGCCACCAAACTTTCTGTGAAAATAAAAAACTAATTAAAAAAACCAAAAGACCTCATTTACCTGAGATTAAACAGACCAGTGACACAAATAAAACAATGGATGGAAAGACAAAGAGATATTCAGAATCCAAACAAAGAACCATGCTTCTCTTTGGTCTTGTTTAAGTGCTTCAACACCTGCTTGAGTGCTGAGGGGGGAAGTGCTTCTCACATCCATACATGAGGCCAATGTGTCTGTGTCACACGCTGCCAGTTCAGAGTGGGAAGGGAAATGGATGGGCAGAAGGGAGCAAAGAGTGCCTGCTCTCGAGTCTGTCCGTCATAGTTTAGGCACTTCAGTGACAGAGGCATGACTTGAGAGGTCCAGAACTCAAGCAAGGTGCCAGAAGTTACATAAGGAAAAAAACAAGAAAAACCTGTCCAGTACCTGTCATAGATCTGTTCTTTATTGAAAGGAAAGGAAAATTAAAATGGGAGCTCCCAGCTTCACACCTGGCTAAATTCTCTGTTGTCCAGGGAGAAAGGGCTGCTGTGGCTGCAGAGAGCCGAGGAATAGAAGTATTAACATGGCTGGGCTGGGAAGCTGTTACCAGGAAAAATATTCAGCAAACCTTTTTTAATAAACCCTTTCCCTCCTACTAAGTGAGCCTGGCAAGAGGCCTAATAAATTCGGCACAGAGTTCTCTTCAGGGTTTGGATCCAGGTACACGTGCAGCTCAAGAACTCAGCTCTCAGAAGGAGTATTTTTTTGCTCTGAGCCCAAGGATCGCACTACCTGCTTATGAAATTTGAGCACAGACCACACAGACACAGATTTAGACTAGTCATTCATGATGCCGAAGCACAGTTAGAAAAAGTAATACCAAACACTATTGCCTTCTTTCTCTTCTCCCTCCTCCTCCCTGTTCCTCATATTCCATGCATTTGTGCACACACATTGCACATCAAGCTGTCAGGAAGACTGTGAAAACAGACAGATAAGTAATGGACAGTATCATGTACAAGGAGGACACCAGGCAGAATATTCTGATTCTATGCCAGAAACATTATTCGGCTGGGTGAGGAAGTGAGTCCATGATGGGGTTTAGTGAAAGATCAACAAGCAAGTGATAGAGGAAGGCCAAAGCAAAGTGGAATGAGCTCATTCTCTTCATTTGTTTGTTTACTTGAAGAGTTTTCCAGCACAAGGCTAGGGGAAAACATGAATGGATGCATTCATTTTAGCAGGGACACATTTATGCTATTTCTAGTTAGTTATTAGAGGATGCAGGTCACAGAGCTTAGTCAGAGCATTTCAAAAGTATTTTTGTTAATGTATCAGTATGATCCAGGCTAGAAGATTTCACTACCGATGAGAAGCAAAGAGGAAGCCTCTGCTTTTCACCTTTCAGGAGTGTTTGATTTAGTTCTGTCTGTGGCAGAGCATCAAAACCAGCTGCTACGTTTGTGACAGAAGGAGAGTTTTCAGTTCTTTGAGCTTTACTTAAATAAGGTCAAATTACTAGTTGCTGGATTTGCATGGGGTGAGTAGGACACTCCCCCTAGGAAATGATAAATTTCTTAGCACTGCTCTGCGTCCTTAAATGTGTTAGTTGGAGAGATGTTCATTTTGCATTACATGAAAGTTAGGGCAAAACCCATTGACATTATCTCAAAGAGTAAAACCTGACTTTTCTTCCCTCTAGGAAGCCCTTGGCAGCTTGTGCTTGAATGAAAATGTCTTGTTTGTAGATCTAGCCTGAAATAATTTGCAGTCTCTATCAGCTGATTCAGATTTGTAGGTCTGAGGTATTTGCCTAAACTCAGTTCCACTGAACAAGTGCATCAAAGAAGTTCCATTGAAGAAAAATGCTTAATTCAGGTACATAATGAAGTGCCCTAGATTGCTTTCCTTTTTGTAGAAAGCACACATTTGCCTTCAAATCTCCCGCCAGGTACTTAAGAAACTTTTGTTGTTCCCATGTCATGGCCAAGCAATGCTAGTTCTGCCAGGCAAATTCTCATTCTCTTACAGGATTGTGAGACTGAGAGGGCATGATGCTCTTGCAGCACTCACTACAGACCTAGCCAAGTGCAAAATCTCCAGGATCAGCTCTTCAGATGACAAGACAGACTCCTGATTATCAGAGTCTATATTCAAAATAAGTCTATGTATGTGAGTCTGTTTATGAACTAGCAAGTCAACAACCCCAGCAGAATTTGGCTTATTTTACGCAGTTAGTCAATAGTTAGACTGTGTCGTATTGGGAAGCCCTCTGTACCTGCATCTAATAAAGGCAACAAAGATAACAGTGAGAGAGATTTCCTCCCATCTTACCAGCATCAAGGGATGCCACATGCTGTTACAGTATTACTTAGCTCTTGCACAGCACTGGTGCAGCATCCTCACTTTACGCCTTTATAGAAGCCAGAGACTGAAACCTACATTTTAGAGATGAAGAAGCTGGGTGGAGCAGAAAAATAAGTGACCTCACCAAGGCAACACAGTATTTTAGCATGATACTTAACAAGCATATTCAGGATTTCTGGATCTCCAGGGTCATGGCTAACATTCAGGGCACCAAACTCTCCCACACACTGCAGGAAGGGGTAGGCAGGACACAGCCACAATAATATACTAGAAACAAACTGTCCATCCTTCAAGCACTGCTAGGAATGGGACAGTTGAACATGGCACTGGGCAGAAAGAAGAAGGTCAATCAGACCAGTCTTCAGACCTAGGCTTCAAAGGGGTTGGGAAGGTGTCTACCAGAGCACCATGCACTGTCCATGGTTTCATCTCTCTATATGGCAACTCTCTGTCCAAATCTAATCTTTCAAGTTAAGTATATGGCTAATTCCCAAAGTAACATGACTCTTGCTTGGATTCTGAGCCATTTAACTTCTACCACCATCTGATGGCAGATGACTCACTACTTTACACAGTTTTGAGTGATGTCAGCTGTGCAAGTCATCCATGATTTATCTTCTGTTCATGTCAGTGATGAAATTAAAACAGAATAGCTCTATTTCCACAGGAGAACTGAGATATCGCTTTCAAGGGCAGATGTGCTCAACAACAAATGGCTAGTTGAGTCAATTAACAAGAACATTAATAATAATGACTAGTAATTCTTATCAGTAATAAAAAGAGAATTAAAAAAAATAAAGAGGCCACTGTTCACACTTTGTGAACACTCCTTCCTGCTTTGGAGGGAAATGCATGCGAGGTTTTTCCTTTTCTATGCTTAATGTACAGTTGTCTTATTTAACATATACTATGGCTTGTAAGAAAAGTTATATAGTCTGCAGCTTTTTAATCTTTACATCCATTCAGAGGCATCTACTGGATGTGACTATGTACAAAAAAGGAATGGATGAGTCTTAGGGTGGAGAGAAGGGAAAGAGGCAGTCAGAAGGGAATGGGAAGCGAAGGGACTCCTAGTGAGCAGTAGAAGGAAGAGGTGGGCAGGGCTGTGTGATAGATGGCAAGATTGTAAATCCCCATTGGGCAAAAGAGAAATCCTTTGCAGTACTATTTATGCCCTTTTAACAGTCTGCAGCTATTACTTCTTGAACATGTCCTGCAGGGGCCCTGGTAGGTATTTGATGACTGTGTCTAAAATGCTCTCTTCTTCCTCCTCCTCTTCATCCCCACAGCCAGGAGGGATAGCCTTCTTTGGGCGTGTCAGACTCCCTTCAGCATTAGCTTCCAGCGCGGCCTGGGCCTCTGCTTCCTTTTCTTCCTTCTTCTTTATTCCATACTGCAGAGGAGAGATAACACATTGTCAGTCACCCACTGAACAGGATGACTGCTGAAGCCAGCCATCACACACGGTGCCACATATTCTGCAATATGAACAACCTGTTAATGCTCTGCTTTTGCTCTTTTACAGTTCTCACAAGACAAGATGGTCAGATGCTCAGATAGCTCAGAAAAAAGAACCAGAGGGAATCTGAGAATACACAGTTGTGGCCCTAGCAAGTTCTGTGTTAGAAAAGTTTTGGGGTGGTATTCTGCTGGTGTTGATTCTCCTGTTTTCTGTTTTGAAATTCCGCCTGCAGTATTTTATAGTACAGATCTATGGATATGGCAAAACTCCAGGAAAAAAATAACTATCAACAAAATAAAGCAAACAGGACAGGACAGGACAGACAGGCAGACTGCGGTGAAAATGACACAGTTTTAGATATTCTTATGCAGGACATACTCTACATAACTCCACCCCTGTTGTTTTGCATAAGTAGAACAGAAATACCTCTTTGAACCTTCATGAGAAACGCTCTATTTGCACACTGATCTCTGCAATTCTAGTAGTAAAATTGACTGATACTGCCTGAAGAGAAACATCCTTAAGCCTACAAGTAGAATGTATACCTGAAATTTACTAATGTCATTGAGAATTAAAGGCACATCACTAACCCTCATTACTCCTCAACCTTCATACATTTCAGTAATTCTCAGGTTTTGTTGCTATTTCCATAAGCACGGAAATTATGGAGCTTATATTGATACATGATAAAAAAAAAATCATCTCAAGTGTCATATGCATATCTACAGCAACCAGGATACTTTCAAGCTACCCTCCTTGTTACTTACAATCATTTCATTTCAGCTAATTAGGGAGGCATTTGACCTCTGTGAGGAAGAGGAAAGGCATTCAGGTCTGTTGTAGCAGCTATTAGCTTCAAAATAATTGTTCTGTAAAAGCTATTCCTTTATTTATGCCTAAATTTTAATTACAGTACCAAATGGAATTACAACTGCTCTCAGTACATGAGAACCATAAAGTAACTAACCTAAATCCAGGCAAAGGCCAGCAAAACATTTCGCATGAATAAGCTTGAAAAGGACTTTGAAAGAAAAATTAGATATGGTTTCAGAAATATCAAAGAACTGTTGGTACAAAATACTCAGTAGTTTCTAGTATCAACAGTATGGTACTGCTGAATTAGACATGAAGTAGATGACCTTTTCATGATTTTTCTCTTTTCATGCTTTTCATTAAGAACAGATCAAATTGTTTACCAGTAAAGCAAAACAAGCCCTCCTGCTGCTATGACTTTTGAATTTTGAGGGCTCTTGGGTTTGACAAGAAACACCTAAACATTTCTGAGCAAAGGTAATATTTTTGCTTCCTTTCTCCATCATCATTAAGATTTAGAATGACAGTCTGCAAGGCTTAAACCTGTAACTTCTAATCCCTCATAGTACTCTAAATAAACCCTTCGAAGCCAAAATGTTCATTCATGACACTTGCTTTATGATTTTTATACCTAGTTGATGCCAATCTTGCCAGATTTCATGCAGCAGATGTCCAAAACAAGTAATGTGTCCATTCACTTCAGAGCAAAAGAAGTATTGGATCAATAAGGCTGAACATGAGAAAAAAGGTCTAACATAGGACCAGCGATCACTGCAGGGGGAATGACGTATGAGGTCTGACACAAAAAAAGATAAATAAAAAAAAGAGAGAGATGCTGTCTGTAACTCTTTTGATTTAACAAATCAAGAAAATCAACTACAATCACCTTCAGAATAGTTTTCTTCTGAACTGACACACAGCTGCATACAATGCTGCCAACATTAAAAGCAATTCCACAGACCATTTTGTGAAGGCTGTTGAGGGTCTCTGTTGGCTTTGCTTTCACATCTCCTATCAATAAAAAATAGGTTCCTTTGAGCACCAGCCCCTTGGGATCTCTTCACTATAAGCCTCACACAATAACTGAAAAGTTTCCACCATGGATTTCTTCAGTTTCACAAGAAACGTTTTGTTAACTTACTGTTCACTCCTGCACACTGACATTTGCTGACCAAGGGTAAGAAAGCGACTGTATTTGAAAACACAGCCGCTCATACTGAGTGAAGCAATTGAGTTGAGTCTTATCTCACTGTGATAGGTTTAGAATATGTTCTATAACCATCTCTTTGTCACTCCCCTCCCATTCTTGGTTCCCAAGCTATACGGTTAGTTGGGATTTTTTTGTGTCAGACCTCATACACTGCTAGGCTGTAAGCAATCTGTATTGCTGACTGATATTTACTCTCCCTCTTAATCACAGCTAGATGTCTCTAGGTGATTCCCAGATAAATTACAGACTTTATCCTCCTTTGCCAGCTAGAGGAGAAGTGGTGGACACAACACAAATCATAGTAACACACAGAACCCCAGCATGCTTTCAAACCCTCCATCTCAAAACAAGTATCAGCTCACAGCAGATTGATCCTCTAGCTCACGAACTTGTAGAACAAATACCCAGGCCTACTGAATTTTATTCACATTTCAATCCACAAAACAATTTAAAAAAGGAAAAAACTGTCGGGCTTGAGAGTGTATGGTTAGAGAAGACAATGAGAACATCATTTGCCCACCCTTCCAGCTCAAAGGTCAATTTGACCTGAACCAGTCTTTTTATTAGAGACCTCAGCTGGTGAAGAACTTCAATCTGCTCTAGGAGTTAACTACCCTTTACAATTAAAATATTTTTCCTCATGTCTGACCTGATTCTTTCTCAAATGCCCTTTTAAGAGAAAAAAAATGTGGAAAAGTGAAAAGACACAGGTATTGCAAAAAGATTTATTTTTCATCTGTCCTTTTGGGCTTCATTTTGTTATGTGTGCTATTATTTTTTTCTTCTCCATTATCAGAGTACCAGACAATTAATATCTTTCTTTTATTACCTCATAGAACCTTCTGCCAGAACTATATGTAGGACTGACGTAAATTGAGAGCAATAGGCAGGATTTAGCACTGACCTTTAGCTCCACAACTGTGAGGGTACATAAAAAGGCTCTATGTATATTTTATTTATACCAGTCTGAAACCTTTCTATGTGATTTCTTTGTTCTCCCTGTGAGTGAACAGGCTGCTAAGCCTACCTTTGGCTTTAAGATTCAGTGAAGACGAAGCAGTTTTCCATCAGAGGGAAGTATCTGCCATTGTGATGGGCTATGGTCTTTCTACTGATGCTTCGTCTCCCTGTTATAAGAGTGCTGGGGTGTGTTTCTGTGGTAATGGCAACAGCATATTTTTCTTCCCTTACATCTGTTACTTCTGATACCCTATGTTGGGGATGTTGCTTAACGAAAGAAGGTATTTCCTACAGGAGACGAGAATACTGAAACCCAGAGCCCTGAGTACTCTGTTCGCAGCAAACAGAGCTTGCTTTGATGTCAGTCTGTCTCAGCAATGTGCACTGGCTTTTCTTCCACTGCAAATTAGGGATCTCTTGATTTTATTTGTGTGTGAACCTTGGCTCTTGTTTGTTTGTTTTTGTTGGTCCACTTGTCTTTCTGATCTATTCATTTATCTCTGACTTCATGTTCAAGGAGTTGCCATGGAGAGGGGGAGAGGATCAGTCTCCAGAAAACTTCTGAGGAAGTCTTTTAATATATTTGAAAGGAGGACTATCTTTGCCCCTCAATTTATCCATGTAAGTCTAAGATCTGCCACACACTGTTAGAATTACCCAGATTGCCTCAGGCAGCTCAGCCATGCTGACCCTGGATGATCTCTGTATTTTGAGAAGAATAATAAAGAGCACAGCCTGCCACATGGGGAACCGCATAACCTTCCAGCTGTGGTAGAGAATGAATGGTGATTGAGAGTGTTCTGTGTGTCCCAATCCCTGAAACTCCCTGCTTGGGGGTGTGTCTCTGTGTCCGAGCGTTCTTGTCACCATATGCTGCTGCATGGCTCTGCTGAATAAGACCTTGCCACCATGTTAGTGGAAGAGATATGATTAATAACGGAAAAGAAAAAAGGAAAAGTCTGGAAACTGCAGTTCTATATTACATTGTCCAATTGCATGTGATCCAAATAGGAGCACAACTCAGGAGAGAGGTGGCAGAGAGAGAGAAATGAGGGCAATAAACCTTCAGGAAGCAAGCACTTAAAATGCCAAGACAGAGCTATAGATACATGAGCAGTTTCTGCTTCATGCCTCTTCTTTCCTGGAACAGACTTTCCCAAGCCACCCCATTGGGGACCATCAAGAGTTTTTCAGCCAGCTTTCCTGCAGATAATATTTGTAGAGATGTTAGTTTCTGTCTTTTGAGTCCTTTACCTCACCCAAGGCCATCTCCCCACAAACTCACTGCACATGTGCTTTGCTCCTCTCTTCCAGCACAGGCTGTCGGCTCTATCAAAATTACAGCATCATCTATCTTGGTTCAGGTCTTCCAGCATATGTTTCAACCTTATCCCCTCTTTCTCTCATGGGGCTCCCATGGCAGGTACACACAGGTCTGTGGTTTTCAGCTTGCATCATATGCACAGATCAGATTCAGACCTCGATCTCAAAGATCTTCATATGCCTCCCATCAGCATCTTTTTCTGGTGACACTAGGGGAGTCTGACAGTTACTTCCTTCTCGTGCACAGCAATATCGTTGCCCAAGAACTACACACCTGTTTTCCATTCTGATTAGCTGCAGGACTGCAACACATTCCTACAGCAATACTCACTGCCCCAGCATCCAAGAGTAGTGCTGCTCAATCTATAGATTTGAAATTTGCTTTTTTTACTGCCTTATAATGGAGACAGTGGAAGACAAATCACTGCTCTCCTGAGGAGATCATATTAGTACTCAACAAGCCTTGCTACTTTACCATGATTGGAAGCAACATTACAGCTCTCTAATGCTTGGTGTTGGCATAACTGCAAGTGAAAAACAGAGCTGCACCTGGTTCCCGTTTGCAGAGGACACTATGAATTTGCTGCAAACTCAGATCAAGGGGAATCTTTTCATTTGTCTCAATGGAGATGGGACCTGACACATATGGTTAAAAGAGTTAGATGAGAAACATATTTTGACTTGATCCACTATGGATACTGACGCTATGCTGAAACAAATTGGGTATTCTTCTCAACGCCCAGCTGCCTGGACTCTGATAGGTTGTCAGAGACAAAATGCTTCTTTCCCTTTACTACATTCGTGGAGTAAACTACAATGTGTGAACAATTTTGGCCCTCTTTGGGAAGCAAGAATCTACGAGAAAGGCCAGGCACAGGTATCATATATGATGATTTTTTTCAGAATACGTAGCAAAAAAACATATTTCCTCTTTCTCTATGTTTGCAAATATGCTAATTTGCTCTCTCTTTAGTATGCTGCTTTCCTATTAAAAGAATGCCTTACTGCATAATGGTCAGTCTCACTGAAAGGGAATGAGGTTTAGAAAGTTTTGGGAGTGGAAGTAATTAAATTACTGCTAAAGCAGCAAAGACTTCCTTCTTGTAATCAGACAAGAAACCTCCAGACTAAGAGGAGAATATCTGACTCATGGAGAAGAACGTAGGATCAGAGGCTCCAAAATACTGGGGTTTAGGTACTTGGAGGTTGACTGAAATCCTCCTATCTGACTCACAACCATAGGGTCCAAGATAAGTACTGTACATATTATACTACTAAGCCTGTTAGGTCCTTTGGAAAATGTGCCCCCAGAACTTAAATTGCAGTTGCAGTTACAAAAACCTGGGTCCTTTCTATTCTTATGAGTTGCTGAAACAGGACAAGAAGAAAGAAAAGTTACATATTCCACATTAAAAATTACAGTTCAATTGCTTACATGTTACAGTGAAAATTTAGTTTTGCTCCATGATCACCAGGATAAGGTTTAGCTGCAAGAACATATGAAAGAAACATAGAATCATTGAAGTTGGAAAAGATCACCATGTCCAACCATCATCCCAACACCACTATGCCTTCTAAAGCATGTCCCGAAGTGCCATATCTACATATTTTTTAACACCTCCAGGGCTGGTGACTCAACCAGTTCCCTGGGCAGCCTGTTCCAAGCCTCACCATTCTTTCAGTAAATACATTTTTCCTAATTTCTGATCTAAATCTCCCCAAGGTAACTTAAGGCCATTTTTTCTCATCCTATCGCTTGTCACTTGTGAGAAGAGATCAGCACCCACCCCACCACAACCGTCTTTCAGGCAGTCGTAGACAGTGATGAGGTCTCCCCTCAGCTTCCTCTTCTCCAGATTAAACAACCCCAGTTACCTCAGCTGCTCCTTGTAACACTTGTACTCTAGACCTTCCCCCAGCTCTGTTATCCTTCTATCCTTCTACCTCAATGTCCTTCTTCCAGTGAGGGGCCCAAAACCGAACACGGTATTCAACGTGTGGCCTCACCAGCAGTGAGTAGAGGGACACAATCACCACCCTAGTCCTGCTGGCCACGCCATTTCTGATACAAGCCAGGATGCTGTTGGGCTTCTTGGCCACCTGGGCACACTGCTGGCTCCCATTCAGCTGGCTGTCAACCAGCACCTCCAGGATGTTTTCTGCCAGGCAGCTTCCCAACTACTCTTCCCCAGGTCTGTAGTGTTGCATGAGGTTGTTGTGACCCAAGTTCAGAAGACAGCACTTGGCTTTGGTAAACCTCATACAATTGTCCTTAACCCACTTATCCAGCATGTCCAGATCCCTCTGCAGAACCTTCCTGCCCTCAAGGAGACTGACACTCCTGCCCAATTGGGTGTCATCTGCAAGCTTCCTGAGGGAGTACTCAATCCCCTCATCCAGATTATTGGTAAAGTTATTAATGGAGACTGTCACCAATACTGAGGCCTAGGGAACACCTCTTGTTACCGATTGTCAACTGTATTTAACTCCGTTCACAAGTCTCTCAGCTTGACCTTCCAGCCAGTTTTTAACCCAGCAAAAAGTACATGAGAGTTCTCATGTTTCCATGAGAACTGAGGCATTTTCCAACAATGCAGAGCATGTGTGCTCCTAGCCAAAGCAGGATACAATTTCTTGTGCTTACAATTTCAGCATTTAGTTTTTGCAAGAAAAACCTCCCAGAAGCCAATGGCAGTGACCCTGAAATGCACAAATGCAGTCATGTGTGTAAGTTCAGAAGAATTTGTGTTAGGACTATGTATATCACAGCATAAATAAATCCATAGGATATATGTGTGCTTAAGTGGTCACTTCGCAAGATCAGAACATGTAGTATAAGTTGCTCCTCCTAGTTCCTGCCTCTTGCAAATTTTTCCTTTGCCAAATGAAAGCCACCCTTTTAGTACAAGGCTGAGAAAATTAATTGCCACAGGATGCTACAGTAATTTAGATTAGAAACAGCTATTTTTTTTCCCATAGCCTCTGTTTACCATATGTGAAAACAATTATTTTTACATTATTTCATCTTATTTTGAAAGCTCTCGTCCACTTAGTGTTGGTGTGGTCTTGTGTTTCTACAAGAATCTAATATAAGTGTTCCAGAGGACTGGTTTGCTGCAGGATGAGGAGTCAGCTTTGTTGTGTGGTGCAAATTATGATAAAGAGGCAGATAACTGCCAAAAGAAATATTGTTTCTCCTTTCCAGAGGGATGCGATTGACTGCTCATGAGATTTAGAAATTATTATCCTCCTGCATTGCTAGCTTTGTGCTTCCTAGAGTTCATTATTTCATTGCCTTTATGATCACAAGAACTTTGGCAGACTGGAGGTTGAAGCCAGCTGAAAATAGTTTGAGTTTCGTTTTTAGCAAGTGCATTCACTTTTCTTTGAATATGTCAGCCTTGCTATGATGAGCTTTAGGTTGTCCTTGGAATTTTGTAGTCCACTAAAAAGTGCTCTTGAATACGTAGGAGTGTTACCAGCAAAGAACAGTGGCAGGTAACAGAGCTCATCATGGCAAATCAAGAAGGAACTCGGAATGCATTCTGGAAAGGCTATCATTGTACATGATTGAAAATACGCTCCAGCTAAATTTATGTTCCCTACTGTAGTTCCTCACTGTGAAGGACAGTGGCATTAAAATGTGTTCTTCTATTAGTATTGTGGTTTAGTCTTGGTCAGCAAAACAAGTAACCATAACCATGTGGAGCTCAGGTGGCAAGAAAACACCATGCAGCTGCTCATGCACCCCTCCCCTGTCCTGGATGGAGTAGAGAAGAGAAACAGAAAGAAAAGGTAAAATTCATGGTTTGGGATTTAAAAAAAGGTTAACAGTAGAAAAGGAAGAGAGAATACAACAATAATAACAATAAAAGAATATACAAAACAGGTGATACACAACACAAAGTGCTCACTGCTGGGAAACTGACAACCGTGTGTGCTTCCAATCCAGAAAAAATGCACCGTGCTCCACAGCTGCAATACCTGAATCTGCATCACGGAAACCCTGGGCCTCCATTACCACATTGCTGACCTTGCCAGAGGCACCACGAATCCAGCCAAGCCTTCCAGAGCTGCCCCTCTAACCACCCTCCTTATAACCTAAGCATGACCTCATGGTATCAGTTTGGTCAGTCTGGGTTTGGTTCAGCTGCCTTGGCTGTGTCCCTTGCCAGCCATCTTGTGAAAATTAATTCTTTCCCTGCCAAAACCAGGAAACTGATTCTTTCCTGACTGGAACCAGGACATGATCCAGCCCTGATTCGTTTTCATCAACGTCATGCCCAAGTCCCAAGTTTCCAATTAATTACTACCATTTTTTCCTGTCTTTTGAGCTATATCACACAGAAGTATCACTCCTCTGGTCTATGGGTCACACCTGCAAAACAGTTATAGAGTTCATTTAGTCTATGACTTTGGGCTTCAGCTGTTATAACAGTCTGTCAGGGCAGTAAGGATGGTGTGTGGCATTGGACTGTTGTATGTTCCATTTGGAGCTCACAGCTGGTGCATTGAGAGCTTGCAGTTAGTGTATGTCCGTGATCTGCATGTTGAAGACATCTGTTTTGAGGAGGTTCCTTGCACACCAGTTCCTGAACCCAGTTCTGGTTTCACCACTGCTGTATTTTGCTCCTTTTCATTGAAGTTCGTTCAATAGTCTGGGTCATCCTCACTGTAACAACTTTGATACGACACATGGCAATAATAGCAGTGATGACATTTACTATCACATAGAAATTAACTTCATACAGTACAAATCATTGGCTATTCTCACCCAAAATCAAATACCCCTGATTTGGGGGTCACACCTCCCCATCCTTCTGCATCACCCACCAAGGGCACCTCTGTCCTTGAGCAAAAGGAATTCCACAAGTGGGTTTTGCTTTGCCTGAAGCAGGAATAACCCAAACTGTATTCCCTAGCATATTTTTTATGTGCTCTATAGGGAATTTAGCCCCTTCTACAGTACATAAAAGTTTTGACTGGGCAAGACCAGCTCCTTTGGTGTATCCCCTAGCGTTAACTAACCAGATGGCTTTTGATAAAGTGTATCTATCCCAATGTTTGGGTAATCCCATTGCTCTTCAGCGTAGTTTTTAGCAGTCCATTGCATCATTCTGTTTTTCCGCAGGCTGCTGCATGGTAGGGGTTGTGATATACCCACTCAATGCTATGCTCTTTGGCCCAAGTGTTTATAAGACTGTTCCTGAAATGAGTTCTGGGGTGCCACGTCACTACAAGACCTGCTTTTTGAGGCTCAAGATAGTATTCCAGGCAGTGGCACAGGGCTCAGGATATATTTCCAGTCATCCAATGGTAGCTTCCACCATTGTAAGCATATAGTGCTTGCCTTGCCAGGTTTGTGTGAGTGTGATAAAACCAACTTGCCAGGCCTCCCCATATGTATGTTTCAACCATTGTCCCTCATATCAAGGATGCTTTACCCATTTGGTTTGCTTGATTGCAGTGCATATTTTATATTTGTGGATAATCTGTGCAATAGAGTCCATGGTCAAGTCCACCCCTCAGTCACAAGCCCATCTATATGTTGCATTTCTTCCCTGATGGCCTGAGGTGTCATGGGCCTACTGAGCTATAAATAACTCATCCTTACCTTGCCAGCCCAGATGCACCTGCTGGTCGTTTTGATATTCTTCAGATGACCAAATCTTGTGTACATGAGCATCTATGTGACGTACTTTTACAGTCAGATTCTCTACCCAGGCAGTAACGTCTTGTCACAGTACAGCGCTGCTAGTTGTTCTGCTTCCTTTGCTGCCACCATTCTCAGTGCACACTGGCCACCATCACAGATATAAAGTACTGGCCATTTTTCTCGTTCAACACCATCTAAAGCCAGCTGAATCATGTTCACCTCTGCAAACTGATTCAGTTCATCTCGTCACACAGCAGATTCTGCAGTTCCTCTCATAGGACTCCACATGTAGGAATAGGATATTGAAAATTGACCTATAATCAATTAGGTTGTGAATTTGGTGATCAACCTTATATTAGTAATAGATTGTTTTATATTTTGCGATCTCATAAGAAGCTAAAAATTAAGCAACTGATAGGAGCTGGGGAAATGGGGAAAATATATTAAAGGAGTACCTAACTGTGTATTACCTTAAAAGGAGAAGACTACAGACCTTGGAAGAATAGAGTATTCAAAGAATACAGTCAAGCAAATAAAGATTAAGATAAAGTAAAGTAACCAAGATACCGAACTGGATGAGACTGGTAACTGCAGAACTAGCAGTAAGAAGAGCGTTGGAAGTTGCCCAGCTCTAGAAAGGTGAAAAGTTCTGCCCTGAGGAAGACCACTTACTTCATCCCCACGACCACGGACAACCACCACCAGGAGGCATTGCGCAGACGCAAAGGGGAGGAGACTTAATTAACATGAGAAGCGGGATAGGTGATACATATGTATAGGCGAATGATGTAATATAAGTATATGTATGTGATTGTGAAATCGCTTAAGGTTCCTCGGCCTCAAATAAAGCACCACATATAACCTCTACCCTGAGTGTTATGTGTCTCTGATACCCCATCAACACACGCAACAGCTTTCCACCTTCAGTGAGCTCCTACAATACAACGGGACCCATCAGTGAACAGATGATATTGCTTCTCATTTGCCAATAGCTGGTTATATGGTGGGGCCTTTACAGCATATTGTCTCCTCTTCTGGCGATATTTGAAATTTTTGCCTTCTGGCCAGTCCATGATCACTTCCAAAATTCCTGGGTGACTAGTGTTCCCCATATGAGCCTCCTGCATCATCAGTGTGACCCACTCACTCCATGTGGCACTGGTTGTATGATGCGTAGTGGAGACCCTCCCTTTGAATACCCAGTCCAGCAGCAGCAGTCAAGGTGCTAAGAGGAGCTGTGCTTTACTACCAGTCATTTTCGAAGCAGCTCAAACTCCTTCATATCCTACCAACATCTCTTTTTCAGTTTGAGTACAGTGGGCCTTGGAACCTCTATATCTCCAACTCCAAAACCCTGGGGTTCAGTCTCAAGACTCCTCTGGTGCTTTCTGCCAGCAGCTCCAGGAGGAGCAGCTGAGAGAACTGGGGCTCTTTAGTGTGGAGAAAAGGGGGCTGAGAGGAGACCTTATCACTCTTTACAGTTACCTGAAGGGAAGTTATAGGTAGGCAGATGTTGGTCTCTTCTCCCAAGTAACAAGTGATAGGATGTGAGGAAGTGGCCTCAACTTGTACCAGGGGAGGTTTAGGCTAGATATTTGGAAATATTCCTTCACTGAAAGGGTTATTAAGCACTGGAACAGGCTGCTCAGGGAAGTGGTTGAATCATCATCCCTGGAAGTATTTTAGTGGTGGTCTTGGCAGTGTTAAGTTTATGGTTGGACTCAATGATCTTTTTCAATCTAAACAATTCTACAATTTTGTGATTCTCTCTGGCTCCAGTATAGAAAACATTCTTTATGTGTTCTGCCCAGACTGGCTAAAGGGCTAGCACATGAAAAATCTCCCATTTATTCATTTAAAAGGATTGTTGTTGCTCAGGGTCCCATTTGAAATCCTTCTTCTTCCAGGCCACATGATAGAAAGGGCTTACAATCAGGCTGCAATTTGGAACATGCAACCGCCAAAAACCCACAATGCCCAAGAAAGTTTGTTTCATTCTGCTGGTTGGTGGAGACATAGCTGCTGTATTGTTCATCACAACCATTGGGAACTGACAATGTCCATCTTGACTCTTTATTCCTAAAATCTGCATGTCCCGTGCAGGTCCCTGGGCCTTACTTCATTTTATGGCAAAACCAGCTTTCAGAAGGATTTGAAATACTCTCTCCCCTTTCTCAAAAAGTTCTGCTGTGTTGCCCCACACAATGATGTCATCAATGGGCAGTAGCTTTTCCAGGGCTCCATCCTCTTCCAGTGCAGTCTAGATCAGTCCATGGCAAATGGTAAGGCTATGTTACCACACACTGGGGCAATGGATTGCAGGTGTACTGGACGCCTCCCCAAGTGAAAGCAAACTCTGCACTCTGCTGCTAAAGGAATAGAGAAAAATCCATTCGTGTTATCAGTTGTGGCATGCCACTTGGCTGCTTTGGATTTCAGTTCGTACTGAAGTTCTAGCAAGTCTGGCAAAGAAGCACTCAGCAGCATGACTTCTTTCAGTCTCCACTATCCCTTAGCTTTTCACATTGGTCATATGGGACTACTAAAGGGTGAGCAAGTCTTGCTGATCACTCCGTGGCCCTCCAGTTGATGAATCAGTTTATGAATGGGAACCCGAGAGTTTCATTTGTTGAGAAATTTCTTCTGATGCACCACTACGGTAATGATCAGCATTTGTTAGCCTTCACCCCTCAGCAGCCCCATAATGGAAGTGTCCTCTGAGAGACCACAGAAGACAGACAGCTGTTTCATTTCTTCCTTTTCCACAGCTATACCAAAAGCCCATCGATATCCTTGTGCATCCTTGAAATATCCTCTCTTGAGCTAATCTATGCCAAACATGGACAAAGACTCTGGGCCAGTCCCAATGGGGTGCTTTTGCTACTCATTCCCAGTTAGGCTTACTTCAGCTTCCAGCACAGTCAACTTGGGATCTTTCTGCCAATCCAGAAATACAGACAGGTTCTGCCCATTATAGTTTGATGGCATTAGGATACATTGTGCACTAGCGTCCACTACAGCCTTAAACTCTTGCTGTTCTGACATGTCAGGCCATCAAATCCACACAGTCCAATAAACCTAGTTTTCCCTACCCTCCACCTGACTGGAGGCAGGGTCCCTCTAATCCTGGTCATAGTACTCATTACTCACTTCTGGTGAAAATTACTTAGAAATCCCTTCAGAGGACCAGAAGCAAGATCAAGCCTTCTACTTTGTCTGGGGAATTGCCCACTGAAATCTGGAGTGGTATTTTTCCTGGAAAAATCCCTTTCTGTGATTATAATTCCAACTCACGTGCTCATGCCTGTAGAGTCGACCTAGGTTTTCCATTCCACTTCCTCATATCCTCTCTGGGGTCACAGAGGCAAAATAACAAGATGCCTCATGGTGTGTAACCTCTCTCTTGAGCAGAGTGAAAATTAGTCCTAATAGTGGAGACACTGATCCGTACAGGTAGGAAGTAGGATCCATCCTCTTAGAGGTGCTGGACCTGCCCAGACAGTCTCTCCTCACTCACCTCTTTGAGTTGCTGGAATTCATGGGACACATTTTCAAACACATTTCCGCATTCTTCACAGAGTCCTTCCAAGGTGAAATGCAAGCCCATATGGAAAGATTTCCTTTGCCTTGCTGTAGTTGGCCAGCCAATTTGTCCCTCACTTTCTTTCCAGGACATTACTGCCAATGGGTTGACATACAATGATGGTGCACTGTGTAGAAACTTCCACCACACAGGCTGTATGCATTAGACTTCATCTGTATCTGTGGCTAACTGCTCGTTATTTGAATCATTATAAAACATCTCCAACACGGCTAATTCCCTCAGGTACTGGATACCTCTCTCCATGGTGGTCCGCTTGCCTGGGTGACATGTAGCATCTTCCCTGAAGGGCTACCTTTCCCTCACACCTGACAGAAGTCATCTCCAGAGGGCGAGGGTTTGAGACTTTTTTTCAATTGCCTTGTCAATGCCCAATCCCGGCTGCTTGTCTTCCCTACCCTCTAATTCCAAGCTACTGGCCCCACTTTCCCAGCATCACAGCAGAAGGTAACAACATGCTCACCTGAGTGAGCAGCTGAAATGTTTTTGTGTATCTCACAGCTCACTCAGGAATAGGGGTCGGGTGATTATATCTGGTTCTGCCTTTTTCTCCCATTCTTGTGATGGACCTGGTTCATGATCGTCTCCCACTAAGTGAACTGATTTGTTTATTAATTTCTTTTTCTTTATAGGGCTAACCAGAATGGAACGATTCTCTGCTTCAGCAGCAGCAGCTGTCACTGGGGTTTGAATTGACCACGCGGTCTGTTGCCTGGACTAGAGTAGCTGCAGTGTCTGTTTGTCTCTTTTCCTTCTCTTCCCCCTGAGGACGCTGCATAATATCTAGCAGTGTTTGGTAGATACCAGCCAGGGCACAGAACAATATGGTGAATTATGCTTCTTTAGAATAGCCACGGCATTTTGCTTTCAAATGTTCTACCCCTACATTAGGGCTCTGCAGCTGTTTGGAAGTGAAGTTTCAAACCACTAGGGGACAGAAATTCTCTAGATACTCCCTCCTTTTCTCCCACATGACATGCTACCCATGCCTCGGCAGCCTCGAGGCAGATGTCTGGGTGATATGTTTAAATAGCTGTTTGACCCTGAACAAGACCTGAAACAGGGGACATAACAATAAGAGTATACTGGCTTGAACATCTCACGGATACTCAAAATTCTCAAAAATCATTGATACTAACTTGAGGAAGAAAGGGGAGGTGAAACAGTGCAGGAAAGGACTGCCATCTTCCCCACAGATTGGGTATGATTACTAACAAACTCAAAGACATGGTGGCCAAGGTACAGAAATGACAGCAATGCTGCATATAAGTACCACAATAATCTTATTGTCAATGATGGTATCATATCACAGGCTAATATTAAACAGTACAGCAAAACAATGATCACGATCTTTCTCCCAGAAGTGACAAACAAGATTACAGGGAATACGTCGAGCATGTAACGATTCACATAACACAACCACATGATCAAGTACAACACTGTGACCATCAACTATTAAATTAATATATTGAATGCACATAACAAACTTGTTTTAATAGGCTCTGGTCAATTCTGTTGTTATCTCAACCTTTGTGCTCCATGTTGGGCACCAGAAAGGACTGTTGTGGTTTAGTTTCAGCCAGCAAAATAAAGAACCACCAGAAGCTCAGGTGGAAACAACAACAGAAAAAAAAACCCTCCTGGACAGAGTAGAGAAGAAAACTGGAAAGAAAACTGGGGTGGGGGGAGAAAGTTTAACTGAACAGAAAAGGAAAAGAGAATGCAACAAAAATAATAACACAAGAATACTCTAAACAGATGATACACAATGTAAAATGTTCACTGCTTGGAACTGACAACCATGCATGGTCCTGAACAGGAAAACCCACACCCTGCTCTGCAGCTGCAAAACCTGAAATGGTGCCATGGAAACCAGCTGTGAAATCAGACCACCACAGTGCCAAACTTAACAACTGCACCAGCACCACGAACCCAGGGAAGTTCCCTCACCAGCCACTCTCCTGAAAATCTGAGCATGACCTCATGGTACCAAAAATCCCTTTGGTGGTGTCAGCTGCCCTGACTGTGTTCTTTTCCAGATTTCTTCTGAAAAGTAACTCTTTCTCTGCCAAAACCAGAAAATTAACCCTTTCACAACTGGAACCAGGACAATTAGATGGCAGATTTGAGGGAAATTAAGAAGATTAACTTCTATCTCAACAAAGACAGCAGATCATAAACATAACAAGCAAAAAAACCAAAAATTATTCCAAAATATTAGAAGAGAGCCAACTAAGAGTCCCAGACACAAAAAGAACACTCAAATGACCACTGCTAGGAACTAACCTGCAAGGAAAATAGTACCCTAGACTGGCATTTAGGTATGCATCTGCACTTTTTCCCCAGCTTTTTCAGTGTGACCTTTATGAGAGAGAATTAATTTCTTCTCGGTAGACAGAGAAGGTTTACCTTCCCAAAGGGTCTGCATTGACAGAGTCCGGTCTGAGACACAGTCATTGCTTATATAACGATGCCACACTGAAATACAACAAATTGCTTCCACACTATCCTCATAAGGTTATTCTGTCCTCAGTAACTCACTTGGATTGATAGGATGAGTTTGACAAGACATAAGGCTCCCTCAAACTTCTCACTAAAAATTTTTTTCCTTCAGTAGCGTACACCAATGTTTTCAATGCTGACTTTCTTGACAGCACAAGACAATGTAATTCTGCAATAGGAAGAGCTCAGAAAAAAATATTTAGGTGATTACCTTTGGTATTTGCTGTGAGACTATTTAATTTTTGTTGTCAGCTCCTTGAGAACTCTTTTATGTAGAATAAATCCCGCTATTCTCCATTGTGGGACCTAATTAGCAAACCCACCCAACAATACGTCTGTAGAGAGCAAGGCATTGCCATAAGCTCAGAGCCAACACTCTGTAAAATCAAAGGTCGTTAATCAATTAGTTTCAAACCTCTGACATACACTTCCCTCTGAAGTACAAAATGTACTTCTCAATCCCATTAGCCAGCAACAGAGAGGGGAACTCTGACATCAAAAGCTTTGAAGATGGGAAGAACACTTTCAACACTCAAAAAGAGCAAGTAGGAACATATGAATATTTATTCACATACTGTAGCCCTTCACAGGGACATGAAAAAAATGAAGGGCAAGTCATTTGTCTTTCTCTAGCCCTTTTCGATCTGGCATATCAGCCTCTCACTTTCGTAATTCAAGGTAGTTTTCTTGCTTCCCAAAAGGCTGTGGTAATCATGTTTGTAGTGAATGAAAGTTAGTAAGGGAGAATATCTGGTGCACCTTAACAATCCAGCTGAATTGTATTAATGGTGTTACAGCACTTGAGAGAGCCACTCAGACTCTATAGCACTGCAGGGTTGGTTTGCTATTACAAATTTGGAGAGCTGCTGTCACCTGTGAACAACTGCATAATAAATCTCCCATCATTGCCACAGTCTGCAATCGGCTTGGGCTGATAGCTCAAAACTCACACTAGACATGAGGTGCATGTTTCACATTTCTTCCAGGTGGAATCAGCTATTAACCTTTTCTTGGCCTTTCTGTTGACTTAACGGATGTTTAGCATGTTCAGTAATATGTGATCATGGGCAGGATTCCATGAAGCTCACAACCCACATCAAGCTGAGCTGTACAGGTAAAGGGAGAGACAAATCTTGTATAGAAGAGCTTGCAGACTCTACTATATATTTCCCGTAGGTATGCCTTTGTTTTATGACATCAAGAGAAAAAATTTTCATCTCAGACCTACTAGCTTCTGCTTACTGAAGTAAGAACCCTTTAAGTAAGAGCCTTTTCAAGGGAACACAATTACTATAACCATTTTCAAAGTTCTTGACCTCTTGGTTGTGACCTGCAGTTTTTCTTGCCCTCTCCATATTTGCAGGGCCTCATTGCAATTCAGACAGGAGGGAACAGCTGAAACATTAACTCTTTGCCAGGTGGAGGCATTCATCCTCTAGATAGTGAGTCAGAACAAGAGTCACAAGCCCATTTTCTTTCTCTATCTCAATCTGACTGGGTGTTTTTTTCTGACACGGTAATGATTGGGATCTTCTGCAGTAATGGATTGGCTCTTTGTTGTTTCTATTTCAAAAAGCAGCAGCTCTAAGTACTCACTTATTGGATAAGTGATATGCAGCCATGCTCATGTCATCTTTCTCAAGCCTGGCAAATGAAGGCTGGCTCTCCTTTTTTGTGTTGTCTTAGCACTTTGGCATCATTAATGAGACTTCCAGTACTCTTGTCAAGGTTGAGAGAAAGTTGAGAGAGAGAGACCTTACAATCACACCGAAATTGAGCCGTGGGTGGTGTGAAGTGGCAGGGAGCTTTGAAAGGAAACACATCAGTAATTGAGCCTACACATGCATGTGACCACAAACATCAAAAGCAGCTGATCCAAAGCGTTCCATGCTCCCAACCACTATTTAGTACCTTCTTATAATTTTCCCTTTGTGAAATATCTGTGCCTGCCTAACAGAGTCATGAACCAACGGGAATGCTATCTCTTCAGAAAATTCCATCTCTTCAGGCTATTAATGAACAGTTATTCTTTAAATGTAACAAGATTAATTAAGAAGAACAACTAACAATACACTTCACCGAAACATACATGAGCTTTTCTGCATCAGCCAAGATTTTTTTTTTTGTGGCTAAAGCCTCAGCACTTTTAGGTAAATGCCCTAGCTATCCAAATTGCTGTTAAAACCTGAAATCTTTCCACATAATTTTTGCTGAAAAGCAGGGAGAAAAACCCTTTCAAATTTCAGTGTTTACTGCCAGAAAAGAAGTCCTGTGTTAATGAAAGTGTCTGTTTTACTATTAGTAGAATCGTTAAAAAATTACTACAGTACACACAGAATAATGCAGAAATGCACTGAGAAAAAATAAATTCTGATATTACCTTTCAGATCCTGCTTCAGATGCTGAGGTATGTGTTTGAGTTCTGGCACTTGTTGCTTTTGAAGTGATGTGCTTTGTGGGTGAAAATCCCCCATCCGCAGTATTTCTGCCATAAGGGTTTGTTGGCATGGTAGAATAGGAAGTTTGCGCAGCGGCAAAAAAAACTGTGCAGATTTTTAAGCTGGGAACAACCTTCTAATTCTGGTGTACTTTACAGCAGAGTGAGAAATATGGTGTGCCTTTCCTTGCTGATAGAAAATTTCCCTCTTTTCTATGTATTCATACATTCTGGGCATGCTTACTGGTAACAGCTTGCTTGTCACTCTCCCAGTGTGGCAAGGTCCTTGGTCCCAGTTCTTGCTCTTGTCTGACTTGGTTCTCTCCCCAGAAAGAAAACAGTTCCTCCCACAGGCATGATAGGACCAAAAAGCAGAAGTCTTAGAGACACATAGTCTCTGATAATCTGAAAAGAGAACAACTCACTGACAGCATGTTCATAGCTGGTTGTAAAAGCACTCTGCTTGCTCTCTAGATTACTGGTTGATATTTCATCACGTACCTGCTTCCCACTGCAGCACAGCAACTTGAGGACACTGTGTTTTTTATTCAGTAATGCTGTTTGAAAATATTACTTGCCTGGCTGTTCAGGCTTGTGTTTGGAAAACTACTTTTCTGGGGTGCTAACTTCATCAGCCTTTATGAGAAGAGGCAGAGAGAGAAGGTGCCAGCTTGGAGGAGGGACAGTAACACTGCAAACAATGAAGAACACATGAAGCAGAAAGCTGCTTTGTTTCAATGAATTTCACTAGAAGATATTAACAATATTTTTCTGACTTTGCCCTTTGGCTTTTCTTGCTGGGATGTAGTTTGGAAAGTATATTCAAAACAATGAGCAAAACCACCAGATGCTAGAGGAGTTTCCCTCTGCATTATGCTTCAAAAACACAGAGTGAAATGCTCTACAGCACAAAGGACAAAGAAGCACTAGAAAGAAAGGGCAAAACAGAGAACCCAGCAACCAGCCCAGCCCAATCTAGAGCCAGGGCAAGACCAGCAAAAAGGACAAGTAGAAATGATGCTCTATGTCTGAGCTGGCTAAGTTGCAGGACTGAAAGGAGATGCAACTGATGGGCAGTCACACTTTATTGGGTTTACATGTCCAGGCGCTGGCTGCAAGGTTGTACATGAGTGGCCTCTGTCCGAAGAGGCCAAGAGTTGTGCTGTGCCAGACAAAGCCAGTACCAGCCCCAAAGAGATGTACGGACTGCAAACTGGTAGTTTGTTTAAGGCCACGATTAAGAGGAACTATGCTGATTATTTAGCAAGATGTTCCCCCATTTGGAGTCTTCCTCCCCACAGAGGCTTTGTAAGCAATCTGATAATAGAAGAAGAGGCTCTCCATGACTGTCTTACCCAGTTTGATAGCTACAAGCATCTGCTCTGAACTTTTGTAGTTACTGGGGAAAGACGTACACTGGGATACCAACACCTCCTGCCACAAGGCAGGCACCTAGAACATCATCCTTTGAGGTACTCATGTCTCCCTGTTGAGTGCTGAGGAGAAATTGTCTCAGATGGAGACAATCAACACTTTTGATAACTAAAGCTTAGTAAACCAAACTCACTTCATGAATCTGGTTATCTCAAAATACTTGCAGGGCTCCCCCTCAGCTGAACTGATTTTGCTCTTACTCTGAACTCTACAGGTGTCTGTTGTGAAATTTGTTAATTTTTTAAAAATAGCTGCTTAATTACCCATTCTCATTCTGATTCTCTAAATTAGCAAGCAGCAAGGTTCCTCTCTGTTCTTTTTTTCCGCTCTCTCTTTCTCCATCTCTCTTTCTTTAGGTATAATCAATTCCTTCTGCAGAAATAGAAACAGCCTGGGTATATATTTGGGTTCTGCTAATGAAAGCTAGCAATAGCTGTGAGATTCACCGTACCATATCCCAGCTTGTTCCAATGTATATAATGTCACAAACTATCACTTCACAACTAACAGCCAACACAAAGAAAAAAACAGAATTTTTTTAAATTAAGTTCAAATTACCTTCATTTAATGCTGATTGCGCATACTTCTTGGCTTATTCACACACTAATTCAATTTAAATGTAGTTTTAGTATAACCTTCCTGCAATTCTCATTTTCTTACAACCAGACTTATTTTGTCACATGCCAGATCTTAGTTCTTTTTAAGTGTGGGGCCTATCCCTTTCAGGAACAAAAGATCAGCTTCACTAGATCCTGACTGATACGAATGAGCTTCTATATAGTAGTTAATGGCTTCCCAGTCAGGATGACAATACTCACTACCTGCCCCTCAATTGAGAGATCATGCACAAAATGGGTATTTCAGCTGGGGAATGTACAGTAGCAATAGATGAGCTTTTGAAATGCTAGGCCTGATGTCCCACCTCATTAACTATCTCTGTTTTCCTCAGTGACCTGTCAAGTTTTTTCAAGATGTTGCTAAGCTGGAGAGTTCCTACAGGGAAAATTTCAGGGTACAAGCTTTGGCTGTTTTTCTCTGCACATCCTGAGCCACGGTGCAGTAGGGTCACCTCCCAGCTGCTCTTTTCCTTGGGTACTGGTCTGCCACCACTACTCTCCTGCAATGTGAGGCCTTCCCAGATGGATTCCTTGGAGACAGCTAGTGGATCTTAAGCTTTGAATGGCTGAAGGTACTTAGATCTCATTGGACAGTCAGATTTCCAGAGAACATTTTCTGTTTCCAGGGAGAATTAAGATTTTGCTGTAAGGATGACGTTACACTTTATGACAGTCTGAAGAGATGATGTGAGTAGTTGTGTGTTAGGACAACCTGTGAAGTTAAGCACCATACATTTCTTGCAGCAGAGATGGGGAATTAATAGGTACAGGGACAAGACCGGAAGAGAAAGGAGCCTTGAGCAGAGTGTGTGGAGGTCCATAGTCGGTGGAGTCAAGTGCAGAAGGATAGAGCACAATGCTGTGTGAATATCTCATCCCCAGGGGATTTTTCTGGCTTACAGTATCTAGAAAACTACAATGACTTTGTCTGTCCTTCAGCCAATACCCTCAGATTTCCACAACCCTGTCCCAGGGTCCCAACCAGACCTGGCACTCCTCTAGCAACAGCTCCTTTCACTGCAGAAGATTAAAATAATAACATAGTCTCCTGCTGGGCTTTGAGTAGAATAGCTGTGCTGTGAATTTGAACAATGGACTCTATGCAGGCTCCTTCTGCTTTCCAGTATGACAAAAGGTCCAGACCTATCACCTAGCGTTAGGATGAATCACGATGAATTTTGAAGTAGAAAGAAACTTCTCACTGCACACAAGAATCACTTCTGACCTGAGATTATCAAACGCAGGCTCACTGGTATTATCTTATCCGTATTTCTTTTTCTGATGCACCCACCTAACTGGCTCAGTCTCTACTAACTACAGTATAAATCATCTCAGTTTTCTATTTGTGTCAGAGCTGTTACCTAACATCATTTTGCCCAGGAAGGTGGTGGAGTCACCATCCCTGGAGGTGTTTAAAAGACGGGTAGATGAGTTTCTTAGGGACATGGTTTAGTAGGGAGACAGGTGCAGTTGGACTTGATGATCTCGAAGGTCTCTTCCAACCTTATGATTCTATGATTCTATGATCTCTGGCTGTGAATTAGTTTTTAAAATTTTCTTTTCATATGCATTGTCTGTGTCTCCAAAAAACCAAAACCAGCATTATTGGCCATTATGGAGAATTCATTTAATCACAGATTAATATTATTTGAAATATTTTTCTTGCTGTAGTTTTGGAAAAAGTAATCATTTTGTTACCTTCAATTCTGCCAATTCTGCTTCAGCTTTTTCCCTTCCTTTATAAGTTCTGGTAATTTTTACCATCTTGATTGTATTATTCTTCCACAATGTCTTCAATCCAGTGTGTATTCTATTTTTAACACTGACTTTTGTTCCCACCAAGGCTATCAGAATTTTCTGTTACAACATAGGCATGCACCCTGGTTAAATATTATCTCCTAGCTCCTTTAGTCTATCATTGGCTTGAAATTTCTAAAGTCACCCATCAAAAATACCAAACAGTTATCCGCTTATTTAAATTTAGCTTTGCAAATATACTTAAGCCATGACTGGTTTCCTCTGAGAATCACCCACCCTGAAGTACTGAGATTGATCTCTAGTTATTTGTCAAGATGAGGTCTAATATCGAATTCTCCTCTGAAGGCATCTCCTGAGCTAGGAAAAATATTTTCAAAGATGATTTTAGTACTCGCCGTAGCAGCTATGCAGCATACTTAATTTCATTTGAAGTCTCATGTGATAAAGAAGATATTTTCCTACGCTTTCTAGGTAGTATTTTAGATTCTTGAAGAGCTGGGTGTGCAGTTCTGTGTTGAAACATAGTTAGCCAAAGTAGACATCAATTTACAGCCCATTCTGTACATGAGGTATAAGCATATATATCCGTTTGGAAGTATTTGAGATCACTTGCCTCAGAGCTGCCCCAGAAAGCACAGGCGACTCACCATGTCAGAGCAAGAGCGGGGAATTCAGCATGGTGCCAGGGAAGGACTGGCCAGGGTTTAAGCTTACATGTTCTCCGCCTGATAGCAGAGACCATTTCTGTTCCTAGACAGCTTAGACAGACATAGCAAGTCCTTTGGCACATTGTCCAAGCTGCTTCCTTGCACCACAGCAGTGTGGAAATACTCTGGCTAATTAGGAACAAAGATGTTTGGCACTGTTTTCACATTAGTTCATAAGCACTACTACTGTTTCTACACATAGCACAATGGAGAGCCAGGAACTGCTGGGTAGCACAGGAGACTGCAGACACACGGAAGGAGCTCATGTTCCTGACTTTCCATGGAGTAAAGGAGACCATGTTATCATCATGCCCACGGTCTGAAGTACATCTATAGGATACTTTACACCTCAGGACTGTAAGCTGAAAGGTATCATCAGAGCCTCTGTTGTGTTCAGGCTCTGCCATTCCTGCACCTGACAGAACCCAGCAGCTCATGTTATACACAAGCCTGCTGTCCAGACTAGATGTGACTGGCAGCTGCGTAACTGGCCTTGGGAACAGGTGGCAGAGGTCTGCCACCTGTGGAGGCAATGCCTTCAAATCTTGGCTTGACTTTCACTTTTTCACCCCTTTAACTTGAGTAAACTAATGACAGAAGTTAAGCAAAAATTAAGTTATGACTTACAGAGTCAAAGAACAGAGAAAAGATAGTCAACTCCACGTCACACATAGTGCATGTTTTCTAATCATGCAAGAAGATATAACATATAATGTTAGGTTCTGACATTTTCTTATCAGTTGACAGTAATACTATTCCACAAAAGAAAAACCACCTACAGGCTGTGTCAAAAGCAGTCATGGAGCAGAAAGGCTGATATCTTGGGTCAGATAATCTATAAACAACCATCCCATGCGCACATAACAAACAGAACAAGTGTAACTATTCACACAGACAGCACTGCAAAGTTTCCTCCTTTAGTATGTGCAATATCTAAGGCAAAACAACCCCACATTTTTCCCAAAGAATACTTTCATTGGTTCAGAACAAAGAATCAGAGCACACCAGCTGTTATAGAAGCAAAAGAAAGGGAAAATCAGCCTTTAGTGAAAAAGATGAAAAATGTTGTGATTAGCATAACAATATCACTATTCCCATATTAATCTGTAAATCTGCATTTAAACAAGTTAAATACTCTAGGACATTTCTGTGTATATTTTAAAATAAAATTGCCAGTTACTTAAACTTGTAGCTAATACTTTAAGTGATTTTTTTTAAGTGTGGAAAAAAAAATCATGTATATATTATCCTGTTTAAGCTTATAATCAGCAGCCTACTGTGACTTTGAATTAAGTTTCTTTTTTTTTCTTTTTGCTCTGGGGGTAGGAGGCAAAGGTTTGGTGTGGAATCCAAATTCAATAGGGGATGTAAACTCAAAAGAACATTGAATCTGTTCGTACTATGCTCTGTAACAATCTTTACAGTAGGATGGTTCCTTAAGCGAATGGTGTAGCACAAGTGATAGGAATTACGACAGGTATCTGCAGTCATCATTAGGACAGCAATCTACAGAAGAATCATTAACAACACTTCTCTACCACAGGGTATTTTACTCCTAGCTGTGGTATCATGTTCCTAAAATCTTCTGTACCCTCAGCTAAAGACAACTGTCTGAGTAAAGGAGCCAGACAAAGACCTGCAGTACCATTAACCAATTTTTCAAGCAGGATAGAGGAAACCACACAACAGTCTGCGACAAGGGCCCTGTCACATACCTAGCCCACACCATACCTCCTCTCTGCATCTGCTTTTCCTTTCACTTTGGCACATCTGCCTAGCAGTGTCCTCAGGATAGGGTTAATTGTGACACTAAGTGCACACTGCCCTTCCCAAACCAGGAAGCATGAGAATTTTTAGCCACCTGTGATCAGGATTATTTCATCACATATAACATGCTATATAACATATAAAGATGTTAGTTCATGAAAGACAGGAGGTTTGACACTGTCTCCCATAGTAGACTACTGGACAAGCTGGCAGCCCGTGGCATGGACGGGAATGTACTGTGCTGGGTTAGGAATTGGTTGGATGGCCGAGCCCAAAGGGTGGTAGTGAATGGTGCCCCATCCAGCTGGCGGCCGGTCACTAGTGGCGTCCCCCAGGGTTCGGTGCTGGGCCCGGTCCTGTTTAATGTCTTTATTGATGATCTGGATGAGGGGATTGAGTCCTTCCTCAGCAAGTTCGCAGATGACACCAAGCTGGGAGGAAGTGTCGATCTGCTAGAAGGTCGGAGGGCCCTACAGAGGGACCTTGACAGGCTAGAGAGATGGGCTGACTCTTGCGAGAGTTGTTGCGAGATAGCTGCAATAGGAAGAGTCATAGCTTTGATTTTGTGGGGTTCTTGCCAAACTCCTTATCTAGTGGTGAAGATTCAAACCTTTTATTTCAGGCTTCTTTATCAGAGTTGTGTAGAAATTTGTAAGTGCACAACAGTGCAGGGCTTACCACGTTGTTTCTGAGTCATCACTGAGCAAATGTCAAGAAATTCTCCTCAAAAAGCAGAGTTATATTTTGTGTTAAAACCTTGCAGGGTGTATGCATGAGATACAGGAATGTATTTCCGACTATTCGAATTTATGAGGACAGACCTTTAGTGGTCTCTTTGCACCTGAATTACCCCCATCCTCCATAAACCAATAGCTGGTTCCTGAACTCCATTTCATATATAATTTGGGATAAACTGAAGAATTTTTACATTAGATTTTGAATGAAAAATTCAAATTCTTTCTAACCTACCTCAGGTCGCTATAAGAAAACAGTCCATTTCAGTCAAATAAATAATTTTTCTAAGCTTTAAGTATACTTTTTAAATTTCTGGGCATCCTTACTAACAGCAGATGACAAACCACAGGCAACCTTTCATAGAGCTACTGAGGTTATGCTGGTACTCTTATTCACAGTGCTTTGTGATGAAGACACTTGCCAAGATATATGCTATAGAAATAGACAGGGAGGAGCTTTGAATTACTGTCTCCTGCTAGGATATCAAGTATCTGTCTACCTGCCTAACTAGTATATTAAAAAAATACAGGAAAAACACACAGGGTGCCCAAATCACTGGGCCTGGCAAAAAAGGATGTTTCAAAACTTCCAAGTGGTGAGACTTCCTAAAAATATATCACTGAGCCTAAAACATTTTACCAAAGAAGTTTTATCAAGAGTATGGTTTAATAATTTTCTTATTATTTCTATGGGTTCAAACTCCATGTTTTTGCCAAATATTTGCTCTTGTTACCTGTCGTGTGGTACCTCTAACATTCATGTGTCCATGTTGATCATTAAACTGAAAAGAAGAGGCAGAAAGATTTTAGGCAGGTCAGTTCCCACTTCTGACACTGTGGTAGTGGTAGTGCTGAATCTAAGGCAAAGCACTCTGCCTTCTCTGCTTTGCCTCATTCATTTGTAAGTGCTCTCAGTATTCAAAAATCCCAGATTTGCTTTTGAGAAGTAGCTGTATCTTGCAGAGAAGCTGCCTTTTGGAAACTTGGAACCAGTCAATGGAAGGAGAACACAGTCTTGTTTACTTGGTTTAAAATCTGATTTTTGCATTTGTAAGTCCAGCAAAGATAAAAAGCAGTGCTGAGTGAAGTGAACATCCAGAAAGTAGAAGAGAAAAGTCAATACAGGTGTTGGTATTTTGAGTTCTCCCATAACCTATGATTGCTTTTGCCCCATCACTGTGATTGCTTTTGACAAAAAAATTCACTTAGACATTTTTTTCCAAAAATGCTGATGAACAGACCTGTGAGTGTAGCCTCTGGAAGTCACACCACAGGAGGGTGCAGAGTGCCTTTTGCATAAGTGACATATCAGAGTGAGAGGCAGATTACCACTAGCATTAAGTGACAGGCCTTTCTCCTTAAGTGGCACTCATCCACAAGCCAATCGCTGTTTTTCCATTTGTTTCTATTTGCAGATCACCTTTCCCTAGCAAAGCTCTTGGAGGAGGATGGGACTCTTTCATCATGCATTGAAACAGCATATTATTTTCCTTTGTGACAACCTGTAAGAAATAGAACATAACTGAAAACCATTGATACGGGGATGGAATGATCACTTCTCAAATGTCTGTAGAGAGTTGAGTCCACAGCACCCTCACTGTCGAAGTCAGACTTCTCCAGCAGGAATTCAACATAAAGCCTCCCTTGCAGCTCTCAGCTTGATCTGTGGTCCTCAGCTTCACTGCAATCCTGCCTCCCTTCTCAAGACATAGGAAAGGAAAATGAAGAATGAAAGCACCTATCAAGACTGAGAGACTGTTTCAAGAGCACATACAGGTTATTGCCTCTTTTATTAAAGGAAACAGCACAGTCAGGAATAAGAACTGGCTCTGTAAACTAGAAAGAACAGATTTGCAAAGGCTGGAAGACCATCTGACATATGAAGGCGTCAGTGTTGTAATTCCTGACTTACAAAGCACTGTCAAACTTTTAGGAGTTAACTAAAGTAAGTGTACTTCTGTCAAACAGTGTCAGACTGACATGGACCTCTGCGAAGGCAGGGAACTGTTCTTTCAGATTTCCAGATGGCTCTGCATTGTGTCCAAGGCTTTGTGGAGATCTGAGCATGGCTCAGAAACAACGTTATCTGTTTCTGCTTTAAATCTTCTCATTCATTTCTCCTGGCAGAGCTGGCCAGGAGCAAAAAACACCTTAGGGGAGAGTTGTAGTAGCAGCAATGAGGTATGGACAGAGATTATCCCAGAAGCCTTGCTCTCCTAAAACTCCCAGCCTCAATTTCAGATCAAAATCGAGCTACATTCAAGTCACAGAACTAAGCTATAAAACATGTTATATGAAGGATACTAACTTAAAGTGGGCAGGCACAGAAAAGTCTTACTTTTCATTCAACCAGTGAAGAACTGCAGAAAGTGGAGGTTCTGTCCACCTCCCTGAAGACACTTTACTAGCTTCTTCTCTTCTAAACAAATGTAGTACCTAATGCAAGTCACAGTGCACAGAAATCTGGGATTACATTAGAAATGGGATTACAATCTGGGATCTCATTAGAAAGACAAGAGAAATGCTTTCTGCACCATTCGCTTGTCAACAAACATGGATTAATCAGAAACATCAAAATGTGACAAAATATTTTAGGGATTTTAAAGAGAGGCACACTGGGATGTCTCCATCCCCAAAAGTCCTTGGCAACTGCCAGAATAAACTTCCAAGAAGGAAATCAGACATATAAATCCTGACTAAAAACCACCTACAAGCCCAATTGTGCTTTCTGTATTTGAGTGGATGAAGAGTTCTATTTAAGTGGCAATTTGTCAGCTGCCTTTCCCACACCAGGACTTTGCTTGGACTGCCTTTCTGTTTTGTTCTCAGTTTGAAGAATCCTTTCTTGAATTTAAAGTCAGCCTGTTTAACAAGGAGACAGAATTTACATCTCTATTACTAGGCTTGACAGAAATAATCCAGCAGTTGTAAAATGACTAAAGAGATCCTACAGACTTGTACAGTGCCAGTTTAAAAAGTCAGCTCAGCCTTATTATGATCCTAATTTTCTAATGGGCTGCTTGGAGTTCTGGCTAGGACCAAGAGCCTAAAAGCACTGTAGCTGTTCCACAGCACTTGGCTAACGGATAACGGCTCAACCTAAAGGCTGATGATCTTGTGAAGACCATGCCAACAGTTCCAGGAAATGCTGGGGAATTTGAATGTGGTGGCCTAGTGCTGATGGGCTACCTGTCAGGCTGCGTTCTTCCTCCTTTCTTCCTAACTGAGGAAAAACAACTCCTTTTTGAAGTTTCCCTCTCAGTAGATAGTGAATAACCTGAGTCTGTGCTCCCTGGCAGTAGGAGGAGGCAAAAGGGGGAGGTCTACGGCAGAGACAGGACCCAAGATTGTGCTTAAAGGAAAAGGAAAAGGAGGAAACCTCAAGAAATGGCATCCAGTGGAAATGATGAAAGGGCAAATGTTTCCTCAGACCCTGCTTCTGCTACAGCAGAAGTGTAGAGTCTTCCTCAGACTCTGGCATGCTCAAAGGAAGGCCATAGTCCTTCTCTGCATCAGCAAGAGGGCTTTCCTGGCCTGGAGCTCCAAACTGGGAACCTGGTACTGGAGTGTGGTAAGACTTAGTCAGCTCTACTCATGACTGCCTCAAAGCTGGCCAGTGAGGAAGGGAAGAGAACTCTCAAGGCCTGTTTCAAACCCTCAGGAAGGCCATACGAATTGGCACTCACTAGGAACGTGACATGCAAACCCTCCTTTCTTTTCCCATAAGCAACAAGCATCCATGGGGAGCAAAGACACACAGCTGGCAAAGGCTGTAGAACCGCCACAAGCAAAGCATGCCCCAAACTCCATCACCATGTGCCATGCACGAACCCAAATCTGGCCTTTTTTCAGCACTTCACCTTTCATTTATGTGGGGTGGTTGGTTCTCCCTGACAGTCATATCCCAGGCTGATGAAACTGAAAGCAATGTCAGAACAGATGCAGTACTTTATGGTGAGGCCAGCGCAAAGTCACATCCTTCTCTAAGGAAGCAGCAGCACTTCAAAGGCTGAGCCTGGCTCTGATGTCTTTTAATAGAAGAGAATGGTGTATCCCTTAGCTGAGCCATAAAGGTGTAAGGCTGCATTCTCAAGCTGGTGTAACTCCACTGGTCTCATCAAGTCCTGGTGAGATATCTGATGGTTCAAGACTCAGATAACAAATTGCCACTATAGGAAACATAATATGGCTGATGCTTAATATTAAGCAGTAATGGGAGCTGTTTTGCTGCAGCAAAAAGGGAACTGGCTTTTAAATCCTGTTTGGTGACCTTCACAGTCCTTGAATTAGCGTGACATAAAAAAGAACCAAGGTCTTCCCCTTGTATCTGATTTGTAAGCTAGGAAAACAAAAATAAGTTATGTGAAAAAAATGGTGTAGTTGTACTTACTACAGGCAAAGGTATTGATCAAATTACTCTCATGCTATTGTCTGCACTTTAAAGCTGACGCAAGCAGCATGATCCAGAACAGAACTGCTTGCCTTTAAAGATAAGATTCATCAAAAGACCTGGGGATGATGTGTTGGAAAAAACCTCATAGATCCTCCAGCTACTTAGCCAAATTTTCTACCACTCTAACTAAAGACTTTTTCCACTGTGTAAAAAATATTTTATTCCCCAAAGCAGCAGAGCAGCACATAAGCTGTTCTGCCTTTCAGTGCAGATGGATGCATTCATGCCCTACTTGGGATTTAGCCGAGAAATGATTCCATGTGGTTTTGGCTCTATTAGCTAAAGAAATTGAAAGTGAAGAGTGTGGACACCGCAGTCACTTCTAGAGAGCAGCACCAATGGGAATGTTAGTCATTCAGGCTCTGGGATGGTCCTAAAGTTCTGCCATGAGGTGTTGCCCAAGAAGTTATCCAAGTCTTGGAAAGAAGAAGAAACCTCATTTACACGAGGATCAGACTACCTCTAGGCCTCCAGCTCAGGAAACTGATTCACTATTCAACCACTGCATGATTTTGGGCAAGTCACTCAACTTCTCCATCTGTAAATCACAAGCAGTAATGCTAAATAAAAATTAATACAAATTAAATTATATAATTAATATTTAATATACATATTATATATAATTAAATTAAATAATCCTAATTTTAAAATTAGGTTTCGGAGGTCTTTCAAGAAAAAGCCCTTCCTCTGTACAGTCTTTTAAAGGTTTATTAGAAAACTATTGTAGAACCTATCATCTTGCTAAATCTGGTGGTGCAGGTGAAGAGTGTATTCTGATGTTGTACATTTATAACATTAGTCAGCTCTGTTCAGAATTTTGACATGAAACGGCCATGATCCCAAGTCCATATCAAATATATAGGAAGTATGGGAATGCATTCCAGCAATAGCAAAGCTAAGTTTAGCCACTGTTGTTATATGTGGAACTGAAATATGTTCAGAATGTGAATAGGGTTGGGATGAAGAGGAACAGGTTCTCTCTTTGACAGGAAAAACTGGAGAAGAAATCAAAGTAGAGCACACAGTAATGAACGGGCTGTATGACAGGGGTATGATGAGCCTTCTAAAATTACAGTATCTGATAGTGTAACAAACCTAAGAAAAAAAAGCTGCAAGACCTTACGCCACTAAAATATGGGACTGCTGGCATGATTTCACTTTGGTTAAATCAGTTTCTGTGGTATGCCTTTGGCACGATAAAACTCCAGGACTGACATTCAGGTTTAAGATGCGGACAAATCTAACTCAAATGGCTCATTTAGAAGAACACACGGTAAAGAAAAAAATTCTGGTGAGAATTTGAAATAAAGGTCCCAAGCAACCCACAAATTTTTTAAATTGAACAATAACTAGCCAGAAACATGAGTCAACAAAATATGCTGTTTAACACATCATGATCTCTCAAATGAGTGGAACAATTGATGAAAATTAGTATCTCCACAATCAAATTGGCCTGCTCACCATTCTTAAATACGTCCTATGCTGGATGGTTAGTTTGGCTACACGGACAAACTATGTCCTCTCCAAAATGAATCAGGAGGCATGTGACTGGTATCACAGGGACAGGATTGGGGGTCCTAAACGGTATAGATGCTGAAGTACTGGCAAATAAAGTTAGCACAACAAGAGATTTAAATAAATTGGAACATCTATTATGGTCTCCTCTACTAGCATTGGGAAACAACCAATGGCTCATATCTGATATATTGCCTCGTATATTGCCTCAGTGGGAAAGAATTAATGAAAAAGACCATTGATTGACTGTGGATGCACTTGGTGTAGCCCAAAATAGTGTTTCTTTAGCTCTTAGCTCTCTCAAGTCAATTGCTTGGTGCTGTTTCACCCTAATTTGATCCGGGGGAATCCATGAACTTCAGAGGCCCGGGGTCCCTTTGGCAGCACCTGGACAGGCCAGTATGGGCGTCAACAGGGCTGTACTGAAGAGTCTCTTATTACTAAAAGAGAAGAATTTATATATTAAAATATCTGGATATTTGTTTCCAAACAGATCTTCTGGTAATGGGACACCCTGGTATGAGGATCAGAAGTGTAGATTGACTAGTAAGGTGGCAGAACAGCAACTCCAGCATAGTAGTAATGTCCGGCTGTTTCAAACACAGATGCTCAGCTGCAATAGTACTGGAAGAGAACTTTCAAAAGGACATTTGTTGTCCTTTATTTCCTGTCCTACCAAGCAGGTGGGCCAAATGCTTGGAGTTTCAATAAGTTACAGCCAGGAAGGCTTGAGACACATTTAGATGTCCTTCCTAGCAAAATTCTAGCACTAATTCCTATATGTCATCTGCTTGGGTTTATTTTGCACCAAGTCCTGAGTGGGTGAATCTGCTCAGCTTCATGCCAGCAATGTGTAAATGCTTTGCCAGCCAGCTCAGTGAGGCAGAAATTGTTTAAAAGAGGATTTAAGCTGAATGACTCTATTATACACCTTGGTCAGTCCATAACAAAGAGATTGCATTTCAAGAGACATTTCAGTAACTCTAGAAGTATCATCCAGCGGGATCTTGTTAGCCAGTATCCAAAGTGACATCTACTGGTGTAGATTTGGATGAGCATGAAGCATAGAAATTAAGTTAGAGCAAGGCAGAGCTGCACAAAGAAGCTGACTAATGAGCTGCAAATGTATTAGTGGGGGAATCAGCCATTGGAAACTGAACCTACTGAGTTCTGCTACATAATGGAGTCTCTAACTACTACAGAAGCAGATGAAAAAAATGTCAGTTTGCTTCCAAGCTCCAGCGGTTTGCTAATGGTGATTCCCCTTTCTGAATTTTAAAAATGACTTAAAGCTACAGCACAGGAAGTAACCCATGCGGCTTTTCCCATCAGGGAAGCTCTGTTATTTTAATGCCACACACAATGTTATTTTGATGGCACACAAACTTCCATTCAGATCACCTAGAGGATGCTACACACGTAGGCAGCTGGATTCACAAAGACCAAGACACGTTGCTTATCTTGGAACATCCAAGACAATATAAAGACGAAACTACAGGAGTTAGGTAGGAACAGATTTCCTAGAATCACAAAGATCACTATGTTTAATAACGGACCTAGAGGTCCTTAGCAGCTACATCAATCCTTTTTCTGTGCTGAAAAGCACATACAGGAAGGCTCTGTTCCCTCTCTCAGCCTTCAAGACAGACTGCTGAACTTAGGCATTCAGAGATAATTTTGTTAACCTTTGGCTTTCTAATTGTATTTCCCCTTACTGGAGGAGACTGGGTTTTTTCACCTTTTCACAAAATACAGTAACCGTACCACAGATAAGGGGACTTTTTGGGAAATAGAAAGCACAACATTAAACCTGGCTGGAATTTCCAGTGTTTAATAGTGTTTGAGAAGAGAAGTGGGTGATTTAATAGAATTGCATATGATTGTAGTCCAGAAACAAGTCTGATGCTAAAGATCTGTACTCTAAGCTATGGAGAAAACTTGCACACAAACTCAAGGTACCTGGCTCAGAGGCAGCAGAGGCCATTCAGGACCTCCTTACATACGGCTGGTAGGGGCACAAGTTCCAGCAGAAACTTGGAAGTCTAGCTCTGCTCAAATCACTTTATCCACTTGGATGCCTCCAAATACCAATATGAAATTTTTTGTGGGGTTATAGCACTCTTCAATCACTCTGCAAATGTCCTTTTTTACTTCTGACTTCGTTTAGGCTTCTGCCAGCTTCCATGTTCCTCAGAAACCAAGGAATTAAATGTGTCTGGAGCACAGTAAACACCACAGGGCGCTGCCCTTGCAGCCTTCTTCACCTAGAATAGCCCGTGATTTAATTGCTGCAAAGAGTGCAGTTCTTCTCGGTTGTCATCGTTACTGGCATTATGACTGTTCTCACCCACTCCAAATCTGACTTCTTGGAAGGCATAATATAATCCCTGCCTTGTAAAACATCGCACTGGGACCATCACAGCCAGGCCTATTGCTTTCTTGTAGCCAGAGGGCCTGTGTCCCAGGTTTGAATACTCTTTGGTCTATAGCACAAAGAGTATCTGCAGTGAAATAAACAAAGCAAGGATGTTCTTTGTTTCTTTTTAATCTTAATTATAAAAAACCACTGTGAAAGCAGAGAAAAAGTCAAGTTAATGATATCTCTCCTTCTGTGCAATACATATACATCTCTGAAATTTCAACCTATTCTAAGACCCAAACACTGAAACTCTGACATGCAAAGAACACATTGTCTGCGCTTTTTTCAGTTCTCAGTAATAGTTAATGAAAAATGTACTATCTATTTCTTCCTCACAAAGAACACTACACTTTCAAAATTGCATTTTCAGGTAGCCAGATTTCATTTCTTTCCAGAGAAATTTTTAAAGCTCTTGGCAATATCTGCATCTGAACTTAGACAAGAATGAAACCTCATAGATCTACTAACACTGAAGAGTTTGGCTAACATTGTGAAGCTAGTCTATACAAAAAAAGTTTTACCGAAGTTAAGTTTTCAATTCTGAGCTTGGAGCTTAGTTTCAAAGGTCTGATATTGCTGGAGAAGACAGCCAATTCACATTCCAGTAATTTTCCTGCCCAAAGATAGAATTTTCACAGCTATGCACCAGTTACATACAGAAATATGTAAATGAGATATTAAAAGTAAATAATTATATTATGTTGTATGTTGATTATCTCATATAAGAACCTAGTTTGCAGCTATAAATTCTGATGGCAGTTTTGTCTAAGTGATTTAGTGCCAAAAGGGAGCTCAGCAATCAGTTTTAAAAATAAATAAAAAAGGAAAAATAAGCAATGTTGTGAGACTACTTTCCACTGGAAGAATAAAGGCTCTAACTTAGGACTTTTTCCATTGCCAGCAACCCAAATGTTCTCTCTTTCCTAAATGAAAATTACAGCACCACCTACCTTAAACCATGGAAGACCTGGAAATTACATATCTTAAATATCCACAAAGAACTGAATAGTTTTCATGGTTTTCCTGGGACATGGACAATTATAAACACTGTAGAGAATCTTACTGCCTAACCACTAAGAGAATTTAATGGCCCAGTAAGTAAAATGGGAAGAATTAATGGCACACATTCAGAGACGGAAGGACTCACATTCAAACAGAACAAGGACTGCACATTCTCCTGTTGTGTGATATGCTGCCTACAGGAACAAACATCAAAACACAGACTCCACCATTTCCCTACTGCAGCAAAGGGACAAGGAAGTCTAGACCATTTCTTACTGTGCCATAGAGGCTCACACATGCAACAAGACAGTAACAACCTGTCTCAGTTTAAGGAAACTAAAATGTCTATATGGACTAGACAAGGGGCCCCTTCCCAAAAACCACCACAACCTTTGAACTTAATAGACCTTAATCAGAAAATGTATAGAGAAGGATAACAGTTCTTAACTACAAATATATATACACACATATATATATATATATAACCAAATCAGAACAGAAAACAGCAACACCGTAACCAAAACCTTTAAACGCATTAAGTTCTATCCCTGTCCCTTTCAGTGCAGTTATATTTATGGACAATAGGACACAATGTCACATCTCAGGAGGCAGCGGTTGCAAAAGTCACCTCCAAGCTCCGGTGAGGCCCTCTCCTCATCCTCTTGTCCCAACGCGTTGGAGGGGGTGGGGGTGTAGGGGATAGCAACTCCTCTGCAGGTGACATTGGCCCCCAGGGAGTCTGCAGCAATTCCAGGTAGTGATGACCACTCTCTCACTGAAGGACAGCATGAGGAGCATGGAGTTGGGGGCTGAGCTCCCTCCAAGACACCTCCACCAACCCAGCAAAACAGTGGCTCCCGCTCACAGTAGCCGTCGAGACAAAAAAGTGGTGCCAATCAGGAGAAAACTCTCACCACCCTCCCCCCTCACCTCTGCCCAACCACCAAACTGGAATTCAGAGCAATCAGACACTCCTATGCCAACTGCCCTGTCTCTGTAGCTCCCAAAACCTTCTGCGTTGGCAAGGGAGAGAAAAATTCCCTGAAAGATTTTGAAATTATAACACATCTTTTTGCCACCAAGGATTTAATCACATACAGTGAGCCTCTTGCTTTTGTACTTTGCAAACAGAAAAAATCAACTAAACTGTTTTGTCTCCCACCCAGATAAATCTCAGAAGAAACCATGTTAGGATGAACTCATCAACTATGTTAGCGAAAGCATAATAATAACAATGAAGAATTAAACCCTCAAACAAGGAGGTTAATTATATTGTCATCAGAATTGAGGTACTGCATAGTAAGTGAGCTTGAGAAGACTCATTGTAAGATATGACAGAGATGAAATACTGAACATCTGCTTATTAAGTAAACAGTTGACCTCATCTTGTGCAGTGGGAGAGCTAAGGTTCCTAGAAGCATAAACATATGACGATGCGATTAAGCACTGCACCACAACCTTTATGCAGCATCCAGCGGGGTCAATTACCACTGTAGAGAAAATCTTAGTTCGTTCACCATTTCAATTTTTCATTTCCTACATTTCCATACTTCTCATGCAGATTTCATACTCAATTTGGAGGGTAGGAACACTCATTAATACAACTAAATTTCTGCCATAGCACTTAAGTCACATAAACCTAGTCAAAGACAAGTGGGCCACTCTGAGCCCTAAGTATACAATAGCTACTGAAGGATTTCATGCTCCATCTCATGCATAGCCTAAATAAAAACTTCTATTTTCTCTATTAAAGCCCAGCCGTCCGGACAGAGGACCATGCTTGCATTGGTTTTGGTTGAAACCCATTATTGTGAGAATAGGTTTGAGCTCTTACTAATTTTCAGCCTGGGCTCAGCAATGGCACCCCTGTAAAGCACATGTAATATTTGCAGAAATTCAAACCGCACTCATTGTCTCAAACTACAGTCCACTGTCTTAGCAGCCAAGACATGTAAGGTGTTAAGTCCAGAGCATGTACTAGCACTCTGTCCAGCCTAGGTTCTACCCTAGTTGTGGAAATAATGAATTATGTAAATAAGTAACTATAAACCTTCACATAAAGAAAGTAACTGTCGTTCACTGCTGAGGTATGCAGGTATATAAAACAAACAAGGTTATCTGCTTATGGAAGCCTGTATTCCACCCAAAAGCAATGGAAACAAGACACTGCCGTGGGATGGCAAGCAACTGTACTTGGTCTTAGCAAGGTAACAGGGAGAGTAGCTATCCACATCCTCACCATCAGTGTTCTGGCAACAGGCCCTGACTTAGCAGGCACAAGGGCACTCAAGTCGTCTAAGCAGTCTTGCCTATGTTTGTCAGGTGTGGCACTTCTCCCCAGAGACAGGTCTGTTAGGGCCCACATTTCCTGAAGCCCTAAACAAGACAGTGTATTCACCACATTTGCTCATAAGCCAATGTAAAAAGTCCAAAACAACAAACATGTTGAGCCTAGGATAGGCTGTAGCCCTCACAAATTCTTTAACTGATGAATCTGTGATTCCCTGGCTTGTTTCCCTGACATCCTGCAGCAGCACTAACGCTTTGTGGATTCATGACTCAGGGCATGCACTTCCAATTTTTATTCTGCATGAATAGTCTGTTCTTACTTACACTCAGCTCATGCTCATTTCTCACTCTTATGTGAGAAACAGCAAATACATCGTTCGGGAAATCTGTAATACTTAAAACTTCTTGGATTGAATTCATATCTCCTAATAACAATGTGTGTATGTATACATAGCAGATAGAATCTGTTTCACAGAATCATTTAGGTTGGAAGACCTTTAAGTTCTTTGAGTCCAACAGTTAAAGTAACATTGCCAAGTCCACATCAAACCATGTCCCTAAGTACCACACCTGCCTCCAGGGAGTTTTCTCCTTCTCTATATTTCTGCTTACACTGGAGTTGGAATGAAGATAATTTCTAAATAAACAAGTAATAGAGAAAATAATCCGGTCCTTTTTTCTTCTTTTTTCAATATTTGTTTCAGATTTCTAGCCTTCAATTCACAATGCCTGGAGACACAGTCTTTTATATCACTAGATTAATCTCTTTGTCAGGACAAAGCAATTGCTCTCTTTCATGAAACTCTCAAAGGAAAAAAATACCTCTCCTGTCTACAGCTTTATCCACCCTTCTTGATTCTGCAGAAAACAGCTTCATCTTTCAAATGAAGCTACTTGGGATTATCCCCAGAAGAAAGAAAACCAAGGGAACTGAACTCCTGCATCTTCACAAACCAGGTGTACTTCTAGAACAGGACTTGCTGTTGCTAATCTCAAAGGTAACCTACCACTTCACTAGAAAAATCTGCAATCCAGAGCTTTGACTGAGGTCAAATCACATTATTCCAAGTATCCCCGTTTAACTCCCTGCAGAGCCAACCCTTTCCCATATGGCTCAGCAGTCAACACCTTTCCAAGAGACTTCACCACCCAGTACTCAGCCTGATTCAGCAAATCTAGATAGCTGATGGTATCCAGGGAAATCCCTGTTGGCTGAATGTTTCATCCAATCTCAGGTTGTATGCATCCTCCTCATGAATTCTAGTCTGGAATTTGTAACACAGGGCATCTCAATTTTTTTAAATGTTTTAATAGCAGTTTGCCAAACAGCAAGAAAAATGCAGTCACCACTGCAGTGGAAAAGAGACAGTGATGAGTGAACACACAGCATTAGCCCATCTGCCTGCAATTCTCAAATTTATTACTTTTTTTTCCCTCATATCTAATGCAGGCCTATGCCATTGTTCAGAAACAGTTCCGCCTATAAACACACATTAAACATATATTGCATACATTGATATGTTCATATTAATATATTAGACCATCTAGACATATATTCACTGAATGCATTATATAAACAACAAAATTTTAACCAGGTAGGGGTTCAGAATCTGTCTGGTAACTTTCAAATGATCTTATGAATATATTTCTCTGACAGTGCCACAGGTAAACAACTCCTTCTAAGTACTTTCTATTCTTAGAAGCATAACCCCAAATTTCTACAGTTGCAGAACAATTCTCAATACCTCCTTAGAATGCACTGTGCCACCAGAGCAAATCATCCTTAGCCATGCTTATCTCCTGATTATTAGGATTGGGTCAGGAGTTCGACCCAGTGCAGACATAGTTTACTTTGTGGACAGCAACTCTCAATTCTGTGGTAAGACTTTGAAGCTTTTTCCTATACATGTTCTTCGGGCACTGTAACTTACACAGTGGTAGGCACTGCACAGGAAACATCTCTTGTACTGAACAGAACTTCCCCACTCTATCTGCAGATATTTTCTGTGGTACTTTGGGATGTGATATAATTCAAAACACAGGCCTTCAAGATCAGAAACCACTTCACCAATCATTACTTACATCTCTTTCCAAGTTGTCTGAGCTCAGGTTATTCTAAAGAGATAATTTTCACCTGGTCTTGAGGGTGAGGCAGCAAAACTTCCTACTCCCTCCACACATCAATCCCTAAAAGCTAATGTATGGTAACTATGAGTTCAGCTACCTTAAATTAATTTCTCTAGTACATTTCAATCTCATTCTGAATCTTCACATTTATTTGTTTCTTTCTCAGGCCACATTATATCATTATAAGAATCAGAGTAAGCAGAAGAGAGTGCTTCCCAAAGATTAAGTCCCTCAGATAAATGAAACTCACTTTCTTTCAGATGAATCCCATGCGAGTAGTGGAAGCCTAAATATGAAAAGTAGAGTAGATTTGTCCCATTTCACCTGTCAACACAAAGAAAGCCTTGGAAGCAATACAGAAGGTACTTGGACTGTATCTCTCAGAAATACACTGAATTATGATCCTTCCCACAAATCACAAATGCAAGCTTGGAAAGCACACATGTAGCCTCTAAGAAAGAAGCCTCTAACATTTAAAATAAAGTAAGTATTTAATAGATTATGAGAAAAATAGACATTTTTCTTCCCTCAACTCTCTATTTCAACTTTGCAGGGCTTTTCAGTGTGGGAGGTGTGTTGAAACAGGGACAGAGCTCAAGGGACATATGATGAGGAAATTCACTGTGGCAAAGTAATTATCTGACTCTATCCAGGTTCTCAGAGAACTGGTCACAAACCAGATGAAAACAGTAGCTCTACACTGAGCATTATGAGTTGCAAAATATATGCTGAAAGCTGGTTCCCTACCTTGTCTCGAATCCCTTGTCGCATAACTTCTCTTTCCGCCTCCATCTTGGCATATTTGGCTTTCCTCTCTTCCTCTTGTTGCCTGAGGGCTTCCTGTCTTTCTTCTTCTTTCTTGGCAGCATCTGGATCTTTCTCCTCATCCCCACCCAGCATCTTTCCCATGTCCTTGGTAGCCCCTAGAGAAGGCACAAGAGAAAGTCAGCCCTGTAAGAACGTGGGAAAACCACCATGATGCCAGTTCTCTGCTTCCCACACTCAGGTCTTCCCTATGCATCTATAAAGATTTCTGCTTCCATTGAGGAAGAGGCACACTCTTCACAGAGGCAGGAGGTGAGCAAAGCACCCAGCCTGACTAGGTGAGCTGGCACTGGTGGGAGAAGCATGGCAGCAAGAATGACAGACTACATCTGCAGGCTTGCAGGACAGCAACACAATGGGTTGGCAGTCTGAAGGGTGCAAGCTGTCATCCACACAGTGTTTTCACTCCATTAGCTCAGACAAATGACTGAAGATTCACATTGGAAGGTCTTTCATGTAATAGGCAGGTAATACATCCAGAAAGAAATGACACCAGGGCTAGGAAAAGAATTTGAAATCTCAATTACTGGGTTGAGTAATCACAGTTTGAACTGTTGCCAGAAAATACGTATCTCATGAGCACACATCATTAGCAAACATTTGGTGTTGATGACTTCTGGGTTCAGAAAGAAGTAGCATCTCTGCATGTCTCTTATCAACCCTTGGACACCACTGCCTCTAATGCTTAGTACATAAGTGGGATTCTGGCTCTGTCTGATCCTCTTTTGATCCCTGCATGCACACTGGTCTCAAATTTTCAGCCCCTGTGTACTCCTGAGCCAGCTCTTTGTTAGCGGGCAAAGCCCTTGCATAGCCACACAGAAGGTTTCTTGTATGTCTCCAGGTCCCCACAGGGCTGCATATAGGCCATTTAACCTGTCTTTCACAGGCACTTTTACTGGCAGATGGGAAGGAAGGCAAAGAATAGGGAAAGGGGGATGACATTTACTGCGATGCTTTGTCATCAGGGCGCTGTATGTCTGCAGGATTATCAAGCCTAGTTACACGGATGAAGCAGAGACACATACCCTTTGGGATTTCTGCTGGACTTTGCCTGCAGCAGGATACCACCCTGCATGCTTGCCTAAAAAAGGTACCTTCACTCTGGAAGAACACTCTCTGTTCCTGGTTACTGTCCTTAATTCCTGGGTCAGGACAGCTCCAAATTGGCTCCTTGCTGGCTGAGGCTTAACCGAGTTACCCGGGTAGCTTTGTTTTAACACACACTCACACACACATACATGTATAGACATTCAGTATCTCTTGCTTTACATAAGGTGACATTATCTGGCCTTTTCAAAGCTTGGGCTGGAAGGAGACACTGTCAAAGTCCTTCCAAAAATTGTTTATAGGTATTAGTGAGGCTAAACGAAAGGAAGAAGTTTCACAACCCCTCATCCCTCTCATAAATTACCTCTTCTGTGTGTCAGCAGTGCTGCAGGACTGCATTTGCTTTTGCTTTCCACATCATTTCTTGAGATGGCAATGGTGGAATCTTGTTTCTTAAGGGGAGAAGCATTTGAAACCTGTCAGGATGATTCTTCCTGAATTACCACATAGATGATAGTTATTAGATTAACTACTGCCTCTAACAACCAACAAGGATTTTGCTGAGACGTGAACAGATCGTGTGGCTTTTCCCCTCCCCATTTCTTTTACAGGTCACATGTTTTCCCAGAGCCCTAATTTGAAAGCACCTCTGAATCAAAAGCAACCCTTCAGCCACTCAAAATGTGATGGAAAAAGGCCCCTTTACCTCTCCCATAGAGAAGCATTGGGAAATTTTAACACTGACAAGATCTGGTTGTTATAGAAGTATTTTTGCCTGATGGGAAATAACAACAGTAAATGTTACTGTCTCCATTCAGTTGGCTAACCACAAGTATCTTGTGTCTTCTATTGTGTTGGGAAACCTGTGGATAAAATGAAGACACCCAGGGACCCCAAACAAACTCCATGTGGAATATTCATGGTCCCTATCTCCTGTCAGCCTTTCTCTTCTTCCATTCTGCATTCTTCCCTGCAGGGTCAGAGTAATAGAGGAATTTTTGCATCTTGAGGGCAAAGCTACTCAGAATATCTGCTGATTTCTTTCCCAGGATGCACAGAAGGCTAACAGAAATTGCAAGCAAGTTAAGAATTTCATTGCAAGCAGAAAGGCAATGCAGACTAGTTGGGTCATATATGTCTATTGCAGGGAACTCCCCAATCATGTTTATTGTGCATAAATCATTAATGTCCAATGTCTTTAATTTCTGGATTCCCATCAACAAATACTTCCACTGATGATCAAACCAATTTGGGTTCAATAATCTATGAAGTTTCTCTCTTTTTAGTTTCTCTCCAATTAGAGCTACCCATATAGTGTAATATGCTAATTATTCATGAAGCAGATCTCAGCAGCATATAACTTTGTCTATCACTAAGTTATAATGTCAGCACAGCTCATCGTGTAAGAAATGAAATTGCGTAGACTTCTTCTTTTATCTCCTAGACAAGACCAAGATTTTGAATATTTGAGGCATTTGATTTTGCAGCTATTCAGCACACAGGACACCTACAAGAACAAGAATGTAGTTTCAGGATCCTCATAGTCTCTCTTAATTCAACCCTAACTTCAAAGTCATCTTCTAAATGTATGAAAGGCTGCAATGTGATATCATTGTTAACTAATTGGAAGGAAATGGATTACTAGAAGCAAAATTTTACACTACATTTTAACTCTGATTTCTTGTGTCACTTTCCACAGAACCACATGATCACAGAACAGTAGGGGCTGCAAGATTATCTAGGCCCCTATTAAACAACACACTGCAAAAGGAGGTTCACCTACAGAAACAGGTTCAGGAAAGTTTTGAATATCTCCAGAGAAGGAGACTCTACTACCTCCCTGGGCAGCCTGTTGCAGTACTCCATCATCCTCAAAGTGAACAAGGTTTTCCTAATATTCAGATGGAACTTCCTGTGTTCCAATTTGTGTCCATTGCCCCTTGTCCCGTCACTGGGCACCACTGAAATGAGTCTGAGTCTGGCTCCATCTTCTTGACACCTGCATTTTAGATATTTGTAAGCATCAAGATTCTCTCTCCCTTCTCTCCTCCAGGCTAAACAGATCCAGGTGTCTGAGTGTTTCCTTGTAAGAGAGACGCTTCAGGTCCCTAATCACCTTTGTGGCCCTCCACTGGTAATAGTTGCTTATCTTTCTTTAGCTGGGGAGCTCAGAACTGGACACAATACTCCATATGTGGCCTCACTAGGGCAAAGTAGAGGGGGAGGAAAACCTCCCTCAACCTGCTAGCCACTCCTCTTAATGCACCCCAGCATACCATTGGCCTTCTTGGCCAAGAGGGCAGATTGCTGGCTCATGGTTAACCTGTCGTCCACCAGGAATACCAGGTCCTTTTCCACAAAGCTGCTCTCCAGCAAGTCAACCCTTAACCTGCTGGTGAATAGGGTTATTCCTCCGTAGGTGCAGGACTCTGCATTTGCCTTTGTTAAGCATCATTAGATTCTTCTCCACCCAACTCTCCAGCCTGTCCAGGTCTCACTGAATGGCAGCACAGCCTTCAAGTGTATCAGCCACCTGCTCTCATTTTTGTGTCACCAGCAAGCTTGCTGAGGGTACGCTCTATCCCCTCGTCCAGGTCATTGATGAATATGTTGAACAAGCCTGGACCAAATACTGACACCTGGGGAGAATCACTGGCCACAGGTCTCCTTCTAGACTCTATGCCACTAATCAGAACACTCTGAGCTCTGCCATCCAGCCAGTTCTCGATCCACCTCACTGTCCACTCATCTAACCCACACTTCTTAAGCTTACCTATGAGGAGAGCTTATTATGGGAGACATCATCAAAAGCCTCGGTGAAGTCGAGGCAGACAACTGCTCTCCCCTCATCCACCCATCCAGTTACGCCATCATAGAAGGCTAGCATATTGGTCAAGCACGATTTCCCCTTGATGAACCCATGTTGACTGATGATAACCATATTTTCCTCCAGATGCTTGGAGATGACATCCAGAATGAGTTGTTCCCTCACCTTTCCCAGGACAGAGATGAGGCCAACTGGCCTGCAGTTTCCTGGGTCCTCCTTCTTGCCCTTTTTGAAGACTGGAGTGACACTGGCTTTTCTCTAGTTATCACGCACCTCTCCTGTTCTCCATGCTGTTTCAAAGATAATGGAGAGTGGCTTAGCAATAGTAACTGAGTAATTCCCATTCCTCAACAGAGCGGAATTGACAGTCTGCTCTCTTGTGTATTCATGCTGGTATCTAAAATACTGCCTACCATCAACTAACCAGGAAAGACATGGTCTGAGGATACCCAGCACACAGAGCAAAGATTTCACTGAAACCCATCCCGTGTAACAGGTACCAAGACAAAAAAATAGAGGTAATAGAGAGAAGTTGTTCACAAAATCAGCACTTTGACAAGTCACTAGAGGGTCATTTGGGTGATCAAGAGATTAGGGTAGTCATCAGCACAATATCTATTGTCCAGTTTCCTTTCATCCAAATCCCAGGATTTTTTAGTGCCCTTTGGTCTGTGTTCACACCAAAAACTCTGAAGCATTACCATTCACTGCACCTTCTTCAGAAAAGCGTCCTGAACAAGCAGGCGTTTGCTCTGACTGCCCATGTTTAGACAGAGAAGCCTTTATTTTACTGTCCCTGGGGACCTTCGCTTCACACATTCCCCGTCCCTAGACTCAGCTTTCTCTGTCTGTAGTATTTTACTCCAGTCTTTCTCCCTCTGTATTGAGCCAACCAAACTGCATTGTTCAGAAGTCTTCTTGTTGGGAAACAAACTTAAAGGCTCAACAAAATCTGCGTAAAAGTACTTGAAATATTTAAGGATATTTGGAAGTATTTGAAACTGCAGCTATCTGGAGACAAATGCCTTTTCTCACCTCTACTGTAATGTTTCATTTCCTTGACACACCCCAAGGCAGACTTTAAAGGCTGATCTTCAAAGGGTCTTTTTCAAACTTGGTACAAATCCATGTAAAGGCACATAGAACTTTCCAGGAATTATTTTTCTTGCATTTTTCTGAGATGGTAGTAGGTTCTAACATGTGCAAGCGCAATGTTTCACTCTGCAGATGGGTATTGAAGCCCAAAACTGAATGAAGTGTACAGCTATCTTACGAGAACATAATGATTTTCCTATTTTACAAGCTGCTGGAGAGTCTGCTTTGGCTAATTAAAGAAAATATTATTTTTAGAGCAAGACTATGCCAGCCTATCAGCATAATTTCTTTGGCTAAAATCTTAGTCTCTATGTTTTTTCCTCTGTGAAGTCTCCATCTCTGCACAGTTGACAGTTTCTCTCTAGCTGTGCTTGCTCACAAACCAGCATCTAATCTCAGTTGATTTAGTGAATTTGTGCAACAAAGGGATGTTACAAATCCTTCTTCTATTTTCTCTTTGTAGCTTACAAGTACCAATTCTTGTATTTCAGTTAATTATTCAATTCATGTATGATTTATTCCTTTGCCAAATCCTTCTTATACTGCTTTAATTAGAACAATTGCCTATGCATCGTATGTAGAGAAATCATTTTCCAATCACATTCCTCTGATCTGATCTCTGACCCACGGTGACACTATCCCAAACATAGGAAGCTCTGTCTTCTTTTTTTCATAGAATCATGATATCATGCAATCCTCCTAGAAGCTATACTATAGCACATGGAGGACAGGGAGGTGATTCGAGACAGCCAGTATGGCTTCACCAAGGAAAAGTTCTGCCTGACCAACCTAGTGGCTCTCTATGATGGGGTCACCACATTAAGTGGACACAGGAAAAGCGGTGGATGACATCTATCTCGACCTCTGTAAAGCCTTTGACACGGTCCCTCACAACACCCTTCTCTCTAAAATGGAGAGATATGGATTTGATGGGTGAATGGTTTGGTGGATAAGGAATTGGTTGGAGGGTCACATCCAGAGAGTAGTGGTCAATGACTTGATGTCCAGATGGAGACCTGTGACAAGTGGTGTCTCTCAAGGGTCCATACTGTAATCAGTCCTGTTTAATATTTCCATTGATGAAGTAGACAGCGAGATCGAGTAAACCCTCAGCCAGTTTCCAGATGACATCAAGTTGAGTGGGGCACTTGTCACACAAGAAGATTGGGATGTCATCCAGAGGAACCTGGACAAGCTTGAGAAGTGGGTCTGAGAGAACCTCATGAGGTTCAACAAGGCCAAGTGCAAGGTCCTACACCTGGGTCAGGGCAATCCGCAGTTTCAATACAGGCTGGGGGACGACGTGACTGAGAGCAGCCCTGCAGAGAAGGACTTGGGGATGGTGGTTGATGAGAAGCTCAACATGAGCCAACAATGTGCGCTCGCAGCCCAGAAAGCCAACTGTGTCCTGGGCTGCAACAAAAGAAGCATTGTCAGCAGGTTGAAGGAGGTGATTCTCCACCTCTATTCCACTCTTGTGAGACCCCACCTGGAGTATTGTGTCCAGTTCTGGAATCCCCAACATAAGAAGGACATGGAACTGTTGGAACGGATCCAGAAGAGGGCCAGGAAGATGATCAGAGGGCTGGAGCACCTCTGCCATGAGAACTAGCTGAGAGTTGGGATTGTTCAACCTGGAAAAGAGAAGGCTCTGGGGACACTTCATAGAGGCCTTCCAGTACCTAAAGGAGGGCTACAAGAAAGCTGGGAAGGAACTATTTACAAGGGTGAGCAGTGACAGGATGAGGGGGAACAGCTTTAAATTGGAAGGCAGAAGATTTAGATTAGAGATTACAGAGAAATTCTTCACGCTGAGGGTGGTGAGGAACTGGCACAGGTTACCCAGGGAAGATGTGGATGGCCCCTCCTTGGAAGCGTTTAGCACCAGGTTGGATGGGGCCTTGAGCAGCCTGGTCTGGTGGGAGATGTCCCTGTCCATGACAGTGGGGTTGGAACTGGATGATCTTTGAAGTCCCCGGCGTCCCAAAGTATTCTACAATTCTGTAATTCTATGACTTAGATTGAAAAAGACCCTTAAGATCACGAAGTTCAACTGTTAACCTAACACTGCCAACTCCACCACTAAACAATGTCTGTAAGCGTCATGTCTTCGCATCTTTAAACCGTCTCCAAGGATGGTGACTCAGCCACTTCCCTGAGGAGACTGTTCCAGTGCTTGGCAAACCTTTTGTCCTAATATTCAATGTAAACTTCCCCTGGCACAACTTGAGGCCACTTCCTCTTGTCCTATCACCTGTCACTTGGGAGAAGAGACCAACACCCACCACACCACAACTTCCTTCAGGTAGTAGTAGAGAACAATAAGATCTCACTCACCTCAGATTCCACTTCTCCAGAATAAATCCCAGTTCCCTCAGCTGATCCTTATAAAACTTGTTCTCTAAACCCCTCATCAGCTCTGTTGCCCTTCTTTGGTCATGCTCCAGTACCCCAATGTCTTCCTAGTGGTGAGAGGCCCAAAACTGAACACAGTATTCGAGGTATAGCCTCACCAATGCTAAGTACAAGAGGACAATCCCTTGACTAGTCCTGCTGGCCACACTATTTCTGATACAACCCACGATGCTACTGGCCTCCTTGACCACCTGGCCACACTGCTGGCTCATGTTCAGCCACCTGTTGACCAACATCCCCAGGTCCTTTTCCACCAGGCAGCTTTCCAGTCACTGTTTTTCAAGGCCATAATATTGCATGCGGTTGTTGTGACCCGAGTGCACAACCAGGCACTTAGCCTTGTTGTTTGTTACTCATTCAGGGTTTTTTTTTCAATTGCCAACAACAATTTCCAACTCATTAGAATCATTACACTAGGCTAGTACATATCAGGTACTCAGAATGACCCAATAGTGCTTTCTCCAGGCTGAAGCAGGTGCTGCATTTTATAAGCAATTTGTGAAAGTCTAACACTGTTGTTGGCCTTGTCAGTGGTATCTCATTTTTATGCATCAGAGTCTGTTCTTCTTACTTCTTATGGTGCTATGAACATTCACTTTAGTATGTTTAACATCTCTGAGCAGTAATATGTTCTCTTGAGTTGATTCATTAGTTTGAAAACCATAATGCTGTAAAAAATAAGTGTACTTCCTATTTCAATAGTTTATATTCACTGATGGACTTGAATTCATTTTCTTTCTGCTCTGTGACCTCCTGTGAAGCCTACAAGGTAGCATGAACAATTATTTTCTGATACACAAGTTTATCGTATGCCAAACGGCTATTAATATCATAAGATGCCACTTCAACGTCAGAAACTACAAGATGGTGTACATGACGACAAACATACAATGCAAATATGGGAAGACAGAACTTGTTGGAAGGTTATCATCTACCTCTGAGCTTGGGGTAAAGTTTTGCAGCAGAAAGAAACCTAAGGCTAGTAGAGGTGTTGATACAGTCTGCTGAACTTTGGTTTTGAAAGGTTAAAAAAGTCCCTGTTACCCACACGCATACCCATATACACACGCTCCTCACATTCTGCAGGAGACTGGCTTCCTTTTCATCTGAGTGCATCTTTCTACAACACTCAAACCACTATGAATCACTTCTACCATTGTGTTTGTAGACACACAGGTTCTTAGGAAAGGCCAATTATGACTTAAGTCACTGGTAAAAGTAATACCCCTGTTGATTGCAAATAGATTGTGTGTGGCAATCTGAACTAAGCAGGTCCCATTGAAGATTAGACCACAAAACCGGCTCGAACAGTTAAAATTTTCTGCAATATTTTAAACATCATTTATATTCCAGTGTTGTTACAAAACAGTTTACCACAGTGTGCATATGTGTTTAAGTAGCACACCTGCACCTCCGAACTTGTTATACAAGGGAATATCTAATGATGCACAGGCAAAGTTCAATGTGAGCAAGGCCAACATGTCCTGTTCAGTCTGCCTCATATATGTGCCTTGAATTAGAGATACATCATAAGACTAACCCAGCTCATCACCTTGTTGTCCTAGATCCCTCCAAAAGCAATAGATAGGCTTTCGATCCCACATACTTCAGAATTGTAGAATCATAGAGTCATAGAATCACAGAATCATAGAATAGAATCACTTGACTGGAAAAGACCTTTGAGATCATTAGGTCCAACTGTACCAGCCCTCTACTAAACTAACAGGCAACATGCTCAAGCCTATGTAAAAAGGCTCAAATATATGTAAAAAGAGCAGTGCAGCCAAAGAAGTAAGAACAAGATGATTTCTCCTTCTGGTGGGAAGCAAGTCACGTACCTCTGCTGCCATGGAAGAGCATTAAAAGCTGCTCTCTATGTGGACTTCCGTGTCACAAGGGCACTCAGATTATACCAGTTAGCTTCAAGACATCATGCTAGCACAATGTCATATGAATTTGTTTAGTAGTATTAGAGCAAGAAAACAAACGAACAAAAACATCATTTAAAACAAAACAAAACCAGAAGATCAAATATTTTAGCAAGATGTTATGGCTGCCCCAGTTTATTCCTCAGGAGCTGGATGGGAGATTGCAAACCACTCCCCCTGCCCCAGCAGATTTCTCTAGAAGGCATGTCACCTTGAAGTGACAGTCTTCCATGCAGGAACCTATTGGCAGGAAGAAATGATACTGCATAAGGGCATGAGGGCACTGAGACTGGCCATGAGATAAAGCGCCACTGAAACACAACATTCTCACACAGCAAGATTTTAAAGAGAATGCAGTCAAATCTTCAACAATCATTACAAGCGTCATGCAGTTGATTTCTGATGAGATATCATTGTGAACCTCTCCATCGCAGCAAGGCATGTTTAAACTGTAACTGGTGACATTACTTATCTATTAGAAAACTGAGGAACTCCTTAGGAAAAATCAGTGTGCCTTCACTTATTTTCTTAATACACTTCAAGAAATGTGGATGCTTGGTAGCAGCAGCATAGCAATAGGTGGTGCTTTGGTGCTTTTTGGCAGCTATAGTGCTGCCAATGGGGTAGTACCATTTCCACAGAGGAAAATGTCCTTTGGAATGGGTTGTTACCCAAACTAGATGCTTGTAAAACTCATCTTATTGCATACATCAGGTTATACTTGAAGAAACGTTAACATATTTTCTGCCAGTGATTTGTTATGTTTTCTCAAGCCTGAGGGTCAGTAGGCAGGCTGTGAACAGAAGAACAGAGTTTCCATGAGAAGTTGTCAAGAAATAATAGTGATTGCAGACACAACACACCCCAAAAGGAATTCTTTAATTTGGTTTGCTTTAATCAATTTCTTCATACACCCATAGGCAGAAATATAACATAATACACACACTTACACAAACATTGTATCTGCTAGCCAGACTACTCTCTTCTCTCTGCAGCTTGGGATATTTCAGTATTGTGTTGGAGTTTCATCTAGGATGCAGCATACATGTAACACAAATAAAACTCCAAACAGACAAATCCATCTGGAAGGAAAAATTTAGACAGTAAAAGGCAAAATGCAGAACAGAAGCTATCAAAAGCTGCTGCCTTCCCTCAATTAAAAAAAAAAAAAAAAAAAAAAAAAAAAAAAAGCATCTGAGAGCAAGAACAAGGGAGGATTTTCCTTCTGTGAGGCCGAACATCAAAGAACTCACTGAAATATCCCAAAGCAAGGCCATCAGGATGAGAGGCCACAATGGCTGCTCAGCCTGCCATCAACTCCTGTGGGCCTTCTAGGCTGCATAACCTTGAATCACACATATAAAATCCTGATTCAGCAGCAGCAGCACTCTTCATTACTCAGAAGAGAACCCACACACAAGGAGAACAAATAGGAAGAGTCTAAATAGTTTTATTCTTGGTACCCAGTGTCTCGTTCAATCTCCATCACTGTGTTACTGCCATGACCCTTCTAGAATATGCAGATCTCAGCATAAATGTTCTTAAAAGAAAGAAGGTAAAGTTTCTTGCAGGATTTTATAGTAATTTATTTCAGGAGACAAAAGCCTCACAGTGCTGTTAAACACCAAGGGAGTAAAGACCTCTTGTAAGTTATCTTACAGCCTTGATTGTACAAGCCATGGTTGTTCTATTTTCAGTCTTTCATCAGTAGCTCTTTCTCTCATCCATTTTTATATATATGCCGTGCCTGCTATTGATTAATGCATCTTTCCGTATGGTATCGAGTTACCTCAGTCTAAAGAATTACTGAGAAAAGCTCAAGGGATCAGGAGATAATTAAGGAAGAAAAATAATTGATGCAATTTCTGTCCTTTCTTTTTACTGCAGGAGAGTCAAAAGAAAATTGAAGGGCATGGAACACTTTTGAACCAGAAGAAAATGGGTTTTGGAAACTTTTCCATACATTTTTGAACATTGCCCAATTTGAGATTTCACATCCTCATTTAAGGAAGAAAGATAAGGAAAGAAAGATTTTAATGGTTCATATCTATAGATAAACTTCAACTCACAGAAATATTATATAAATGAAATAGCGAACAATGCAGTCCTAAAACAAAATATATTTTTATGAATGCCTCTCTAGTGAAAAAGATAAGGAAATGGTTGTGTAAGACTACTGCTCTGACTCCTTGAATTCTTCTGCATTTACATAGGAATAGTTTACTATTTAAGCAAAATAGTTTCTTTCACCCTGCATTCACTACTTGTGTGTAGTTACCTTCCATTGCGCTCCACAGCATGCATTCCAAATGGTGGTCACGATTGCTCAGACACCAACTATACCTCAGAGAAATGTAATTTTTTCCTTTGGGAACTGCTGTTTATTGTTTCAGGTCTACTGTATCTGTTCTCCAGATACACTCTGTCTCTTTTACTGTCTTGCAGAATGGAGGGTACAGCAGGAGGGTACAAAGCAGACACACAGTTCCTTTAAGAGCCACAGCCACATCTGTTGCTTTATCTGACTAAGAGAAAAGTCGGATCGAAAGAGATTCTGAGGGCACAGTCATGCCCAAAAACTTGGCTTCTACACTATGGCACAGGTTTGCCCTGGGAAAGGAGTATAGCACATGGTTTTCTAAATACCCTAGCAGCAAGTCCATCATAATCAACTGGAATTGCATCCTGCTCTTCTTTTTAAGCTGCAGGGGAGTGGTATCCCTCAGAGCCTTGAAGAAAAGACCACTATATTCACTTAGTGTGTAAAATGACTAGTTCATATTCTGAGATTCCAATATCACACCAAAAAGCTGCAATTTTCTTGCGGTAAACAGATATTCTGTGCAGGTACAGTCTATTCATTGAACCCTTGTACTCAAAGATCTGCATGCAAATTATTACCAAAACCAGCTGTGTCATATTAGAAGAGTGCAATATTCAATGGCTTGTTCAAGTAGCTTAATCCTGTTACGGAAATATCAAAAGGAAAGAGGAAAGATGACTACTACGTTCTCTAATTCAATTTTTTTCCCATTCCAACCTCTGTGGATTATGCTGAATGCAAATATGACTCACTATCACTATTGCAAAAATGGATGCGAAAATATCCTAATGCAGAGTAAAGAACGGAGTATTTGGAAGATAACATGAGATCTCAGCAATAGTTGACTTTGAATGGAAAATTCTGCAGGTCTGAGTTTGGTCCTGATGTTCCTGTTTCCTCTTCTATAGACTCGAGTAGAATCCATACACAGCTCACTAATCACCCTGACTTCTCTTTGCTCTGAAACTGAGCATTGCAGTATTTGCTTTAGATAAGAGGAGAGAATGCTGTTGTCAGATGTCAGATCAGTACTTCTGGTGGCAGCAGAGCTCCTGGACATGCCTAGATGCATACCTCATAATAGCAGCTGATGCACCTGGAAGAACCCAGCCAGGAACTATCCCAGGCAGGTCCTCCACTACATTCCTATCCAAGCTCGCAGAGATGTTAGCAGTGCTACTGAACCCAAGCAGTTCCCAGTGAGTCACCAAGCAGGGGAATTCCTAAGAGTGTCTCAGCAGACCTGTGGCTATCTACAAAACTTCACCAGGATCCAGAAGCAGAGTGTTTACCATACGTTGAGTGCTGTCGTTCCCAACGCCAGGCCAAGACAGAAAATAACTGACTTTTTACCTTCTATGGTAGAATGTGGAATTAGCATCTCCTAAAACTCCCTTATCCCTGGAGGAAGTACTCCTATTACACCACTTAATTATTCCCCATGCCTACAAACCTTGAGGCCTAAGGGAGCTCAAAGACCAAACATATAGCTTTCAGTACCAAACAAGAAAACCCAATACACAGACACTCCAAGCCCTCAAGCTTCAGCTGGGATAATCTAGCACTAGAGAAAGAGACTGTATTTAATGTCAGTGTCACCAAGATGGTAAAGATACTTTTCCAGAGTGCAAAGCGGTACTGACAAGCACATACATAATTTTCTATGGTGGAAGTAGTTCAGGCTCAGTCTTTCGTACCCTTAGTACTTGCTCTGAAGTCAACAGTCACTAGAGCAAGGCTACCATGACAGCACAAATAGCATTCTTGCAAGGCCATAGTTTGCTTGCTTTTAAAGATATAATCCAATGTGTGGCCTGCTGTCCTTCCTGGTTTTCCTAGTCTTCCTGATGCATAATATACTCTGTTCTTCCTGATCTGGTAATACTGTAGTCATACACAGAAACTACATTCAGGGGAAAGAAGGGAAAGGCATAATTAAAAGCTTTACATAGATTTCACTGTTCAGCCACCTCCTGGCCAGGTCTGGAAACTAAGACTAAAACAGCTTTAATGAAACAATAACAATAATGGAAATAATATTAATAAGAAAATAACAAAATATATACAAATATATCAAATCAAACTACCACCACTAATCACTCAACATCACCACCAACGCTGCAAAACAGACACAAGGAAAACGTCCCAGGTTAGACTCAGCAGTTGACAGAAGGTGGACTCAAGGAACTGGATACAGGAACGCACAGATCCAGGATCAAGGGCAGAAGGACAGACAAGGTCCTTATTAGATTCTGGCCATTAAAGAAGACTGACCCTTCTGATCTCCCAGTTTTAAACCGAGTATGATGTATATGGAATAGAATAATCTGTTGGTCAGGTTTAGATCACCTCTACTCTCCATTCTTTCCCTGCAAGTGCAACCTTTTTTTACCCCTTTAACATAGGGCATTCTGACAACTCACTATGGCTTTGTTCTCCATAAGGATAAACACAAGCAATGGCCTTTCTGTATACCAGTGCCCCATTACTTTGGCATTAATCATAAATTTTAAGAATTACCACTTCTAGAGACAGACATAGCCTGAAAAATATGTAGTTAATTTTCAGAAGTTCCTTACACAACACTTAGCTGAATAGTTAGAAAATGGATTCTGCTGTAGGTCAAACCAAAACAATGGAGAAGAAAACAGTGTTCACTTCAATAGCCAATTAAACACATTTACGATCCTCATTTACAACCCAGAACCTTGGGCATAATGAAGGACATCAAAAAGACTCTTTCCACATTGAGATATCTAACAAATGTGTTCTAGAAGAATTAGTAGAAGGGACTGTTCTTTTCAATCCATCTGCAACCTCAACTGCAGCTGAATTCAGTCTCCCTTTTGCAGACAGATGGGCTGCAATACTGAGAAACTGCCCGTTTTTTCCAGTGAGAAGTTGAGAGCTCACCATTCATTCTCTGCATGGAAAAAAAAAAAATTACAAAATTATGTTAAAAGAATTTATTCTTGGCTATATGAAATGAACATCTTTTAACTCAAAAGAAACTTGCTGATGAAAAGTTAGAACTTCCAGCAGTGGAAGAAAGTTTATCAATGTCCGCTTACAGAAATACTCTGAAGTGGTAACTTGAGAGAAGCATAGTGCATTTTGTGATGTTTATGCAGTCAGTATCTGTCATGAACACATGGAGATTCACATAAATGTGTAATTTAGAGTCCATTTGCACTGCAGGGAAGGTCTGTGAAGCTTGTCAAGGTAAGTGAGATGACACAAATGTATGTCATCAAGGATGATAGGTATGGGACAGCTTCAATACAAGAAACAGAGTGGAACCTCCCAGTCAGTGAAAAAGACATGTTGCTGGAGTTCTACAGAATTGGGAATGACTGGGAGAAGGAATGAGTCTTCCCTGAACTCTGTCTTGTTAAATATAACAGCTATGCAGGAACAAACAAGGAAGTAAGTTTCAAAGTCAGCCTGAAGAAAGCTCCAGAGAAAGTTAAGAATACAGTTATTCACAAAGCAAGTAAATGATCTGTGAAACTCCTTGGCACAGGATACTGCAAATCCTATAAATTTTCATGGCATAGAGAAGAGAATAGAGATCAAGAAGAAAAAGAAGGCTATTAATTATAAAGAAACTACTTTCTGTTCATGAACAAACTTCGTGGAAGCTGGGAAAATACTTAGGGGAATGTGATTCTAAACTTCCTGGACTCTTTTATGAGTTATTTCTTCATGAGTCCTTCACTATGAGCAGCAATGGGAGGGATGTCAAGTGACTCATTCTCTTATCTTGCTGAATTGCTGTTCCAGCAGTGCATGATCCTGAGCCTAGATAAGAATTAAGGTAAAACTGACATTTATACCCATAGACTATTAGGTTTCAACAATAGACTGGGGGAAGGGAAATGAATGGAAACTAAGGTCTTCATGCAAAAGTCCTTTAAAGAAAGAAAACAAAATACGACTTCACAGATTCTGTTACAGTTTCCGAAAGCTAAGGTATATCATCTTCCCTGATGTCCCATTAAGACACGATTCTCTTTGCTGCCTTTTGTTCCCCACAGCAAGTGGGTATTTGTGTGTCTATTTTACAATGTTACTACTAGACACGGAAAATTTCTTTCATATTTGGAAGTTTTAAAAAGATTGCTACTATTAGAAGATTTAGATACGCCAAGCCTGTTCCACCAGCAAGACCCTTTAGTAAGTAAAATGAGATACCACTAAATAGAACAGACTAAATTATTACACTTGCTTCCATTCCTTTCCTAGTGGAGGAAGAATTCCTTAAGGCCACAGGAATGGATTTTATCAAGGGAAGGATGCCTGAGTTCAAGTTGACATCAATTTCACGGACGAACTGACTGCTGTGACAGAAGTCTCATGCTAAAAGTTGAACTAGTTCTCTGTGCCCTGCAAAAACATCCACTTTTAATGGAATGATGTTGTGCTTCTTGTTCAGAAAGGAACTATAAAGCAACACTTAGGATGCAATGTGAGGAAGATGTATTAACAGCCTGAGTTTACATAGCTAGGACGGACCTCCATAATTTCTGCACAATGAGAATAATCTTCCAGCACGATTTTTTCTCTTTCACATAAAAGGATAGCATGTGTGGATAACTAAGTAGACAAATAGGCTGTAAACCATGTAACAGTCATGTAACTGTTAGAAGTTACAACAGAGCTAGACTGAAAAGCATATTGTCCTTTAACAGATGGAACATGTCTAAGTATCGTCTTATAAGTTTAACAAGATACAGCATACTGTTCAAGGTCAACAGCTCTTTGATTACAGACACTCAGATTAAGCATTTGGATATTTATTTCTGCTAGAGTTTCAAGAGTACAAGCAACATACTCGCTCAATGGAAGGCATTTGGGAGATAATATCCTCAAAGCCAAATACAGTCATTTTACAAGTTCACAGTGTTTTGTTTTGCTTTAGGAACTAAAACCTTGTCTTTCTCTGCTACATGAGGAATGTGCTTTTTTTCAGACTAGAAGCTCTGAAATAGCTAAATCTGCTAGATATTCAAGTATGCTTCAAGCTTTTGGAGTTCAGTACACCAACTAACACTGTACTTCAGGGTAAAATTCAGTGAAGGTCACAATAGAAATTCAAAACGCCATCACACTTAGCAACAGGACAAGGAGATCCTTCCAAGTCCATCATCAAACACTTGATGTATCCATAAACAGAGACTGAACAGGAAAAAGACAAGTTGCTTATTCATTATAACCTCATTATTTCATGAGAATCTAAATGTAGCCTCTTTAACCCCAGGAAGTCCATAAATTTGAAAACAGTTCCATTTTTAAAAAAAGTATTCTCATAATGTATGCCTACTGTTTCAATAGGCTACATTTTCATCTGTAATTTTCCATTAGCAGCTATCAGATTTGAGTTGGGAAGGTTCATCTGTGATGTGCAATGTGCCTTCTATATTAAATATAGCAAGCAATAATCCTTCATCTCCCCATCTGCTCAGTGACAGAACTACAGGGCACCCCACTGGTCTTGATTTGTTAAACACTGACATAAGTACTTTTCATTTGAATTGCAAATTCTCTGCAGCTATTTATCTAATACAAATTCTCTTCAAAGAGGCATTTACAGCTAGTGGACTCCTCCTTGGAGAGGGAAGAAGGAAAATTGTGTTTATTCAGGAATTTTTTATTTTATTTAGGCAACATCTTAAGTTCCAGATTCTATCCATCTATGTGCAATAGGACCAGAGGAAATGGCTGCATGTTACACCAGGGGAGGTTTAGATTGGACATTAGGAAAAATGTCTTCACTGAAAGGGTGGTCAGGCATTGGAACAGCTGCCCAGGGAGGTGGTGGAGTCGCCATCCCTGGAGGTGTTTAAAAGACAGGTAGATGAGTTTCTTAGGGACATGGTTTAGTAAGGGGACAGGTACGGTTGGACCCTATGATCTGAGAGGTCTTTTCCAAACGGGTAGTTCTGTGATTCTAACATACCGATTAAGTTGGGTAATCTGTTTCCCTAACTGTTAAACTGTTAACTGTTGAAGTAATGCCACATTTTTTCTGGACTTGCCATAGTATTTAAACAACTTACTGGGAAAACATAACCTTACTTTTTCAGAGAGCTTCCTGGGTGGCACCTTCAAAATTTTGCAAAAGCTCTTATCCTTTTGGGATGGAAAAATTTCACCAGTTTTATCCATTGTGGGTGTACAATTTTTCCTAGTAGAAATACTTATTGAATGTGTCCGTTCTTATGCAGAACACTGTGAGTTAATTTGTCATTAAAGAAACTAGGTCTAAGCCTTTGGGCACTTGCTAGTTCTTCATGACTCTCTTGGCATCTGAGTTGGGTTTCCCTTGCTATGCCAGCTTGCTCCACTTTGCTCATGCACCCACATAATTCACCTTAAAGTATTGCTAGACAAATATTGCTTCATTGCTAGTTCTTGTTCAAGGATAGATAAAGCACCCATGTATCATGTTTTAAAATAAGAGTGGATGGTAATCAAGCTAGAAATGTGAAGCTGACAATAATGAGTAGTAATGGTTTTCCAAGATAAAATATTTGCTAACTGCTTTATATGGCTGTTTTTACAGTTTCATCAATACTTATAGTAATAAGTAAACTGTAAAAAATAAACTGTAAAAAGATAGTTTTTTGCACAGGAACCACTTTAAAATGCACACGCATTATCACACTTCCATCACTAACAAGGCCTGGTTCTGTTAAAACAATAAAAAAACCCACCACAGTGTTTTTCACTATGACCTTTTTCAACAGCTGATTCTGACGACAGCTAGGAACAGTTCTTCCTTTAACTACTACTAAGAGCTGTGTGCTACTATGGTCAACAGTCCTACTTGTCAAATGCCACTTGCTATGTGTGATATTTCACCTACAACTTCCTTCAGGTTAAAGGAAATGGAAAGTCTCAAGTGCAACATCTTTAAATAGGAATTAAACTACTCTGGTCTTCAAGTAATTCTGGAACAGCTATGTCCAGACATGAAAATATTCCCAGAGGCGTTGTTCTTGAAAAAGGAATGTGCAGGTAAATCTTAAGAGAAACTGCATTTGATTGTATTTCTTTCTGATAATTTGCATAGTTTGCTGTAAGATCATAGAGCCATAAAATAAATGCTAATGCCTACTGAAAATATCAAAAGAGCTGCAAATCCCACATCTAAATGTCCAGAAGTGAAACTAGAACAGTTCTAAACAATGTCAGGAGCTAGAAGCAAAGAGGACTTGTAGGTCTCCAGTCTTACGAATGCAAGCCTATAATCACTTGGAAATACAAGGCTATGGCAAATGTACGCTACAGAAATGCTTCATCACAGATCGATGGCATATGTCCACCTGAACAGCTGAATCAAGAATTAAAAGCTTGCCCCCAGAAGAGGAAAGACCAGGGCCTTTACAGTCCCTAGTCCTGTTGTGATATCCTTGCCTATAAATCAACAGAAAGTCTTCTGGATAACCTTTCAGAAGTACAAAAAGGCCATTGCAATACACTGGCCAATAGAAAAACAAGACTTGGGACTGGGTGAGGAAGGGATGGCAAGAACAGACAGAAATGCATTCTGAAGGGCTGATGTAAAGTATGTATTGAAACAGTGCTAGGCTTTGCTGTTTGGAGACAATTTTGTCTATCACTTTTCATCTTGTTTCTCCTTCTCAGCTTCCTTCTTACCCATAGAAAGAAAAGGAAAAAGGCAGCAGGCTACCAGAAAACATCTGGCACCAATGTACCATCTTGGTGGCAAGGGCTTTGCCATGAACACCATCTGCACAGGATTCATTTCTGATCTGTCTGACCTTTGTAGCTAGGTTACATAGGGTGGATTGGTAAATCTGGAGTCTGGATCACTAACTCGGGCAATTAGGTTTGAAGCACTTAAAAGCATTAGTCTAGAATTTTTTGAGTACAAACTTTTGTGCTGAACATCTGGGAAGTCTAGAGGACATTACATTGCATGCATGGCCAGAGTCACACAAGCTGCAAAGAGGTTTTGATGGAGTCCCAAAACTGCTTTAAATTGTACTGTTTCTTATCTACACTCAGCTGAACCATTTTAGTTCACACATCTCAAGAATTGAGATTTCACAGGCAGTACTCAACAGGATGTAATAAAGAAGACATTATCAGAAAAATCTCATTTTGTTCCAGAACATTTTAATGGCATTGCAGCTTATGGAAAGCTTATGGAAAGTTAAAGACTGGTGTCTCCAGTTTGCAAGTCCAAGCATCCAGCCTTTGTCAGATTTATATTCTGTAAACCTCTTTCCTTCATTTGAGTTTTTCCAGAAGCTCCTTACTCATTCATGCAAGTCTCCTGTCTCCTTTGCTTGATTTCTTACTCCTAGGGATGCATCGATCTTGAACTTGGAGGAAGAAGTGCCTGAGTAGTGACCAACTCTCTAGATTCCGTCCCCACAGCCCACACTCCCCTTCCCCCCTCCCATCTTCTAGAGCCCTAACCTATGTGACCCACACTTTTTTGGAGGCTTTTCATTTATTCCTTATGTAAGTACTGCTAATGCACTATCATAAAGTCTACCTGACCTTCAACTTCATGTTTAAGTATTAACAGAACAGTTAAATTTGCTTTCTATTTTAATATTGAGCATATCCTGGAAAGACAAAGTAGGATCATTTGACTTGATTCTGTTTAAATAAACTACATCTTTTGGTTTGAGACTCTTTCCTGATATTTAAGTTTTCTTCCTTGGAAGGTCATTTATATGCCCTCACACTGTGGCATATATATATGCCACACCAATCCTCCTACTACCCTCCCACTGACAGGGGGCCATGCACTGTTTCAGCCCTGTTTTCCAGTCACAAACAGATTAAACAGGTCAGATTGACATGTTACAAAAAAGAAGAAGCTAAGGAAAGACTGATGAACTGAAATTAGCACCCAGAGGGACAGAGAAGATGACCAACAACAAAAAGAAAACCAAAGAGAATCTCCTCCTTTATGGATGGGAACATTGCTACTGCAGATGAGGAAAAGGCTGAGGTGCCTAACACCTTCTTTGCCTCAGTCTTTAATAGTCAGAGCAGTTATCCCCATGGTTTTCAGGTCCCTGAGTTAGAAGATAGGGATGAAGAGCAGGATAGACCTCCCATAGTCCAGGAGGAGGCAGCCAATCACCTGCTATGCCACTTGGACTCTCACAAGGCTATGGGACCACATCGGTTCTACCCAAGACTACTGAAGGAGCTGGAAGAGGCGCTTAACAAGCCACTTTCCATTATTTACCAGCAGTTCTGGTTAACTGGGGAGGTCCTAGATGACTGGAGACTTGCCAATGTGCTGCCCATGTACAAGAAGGTCTGGAAAGAGGATCCGGGGAACTACAGGCCTGTCAGTGTGACCTCAGGACCAGGTAAGGTTATGGAGTGTTTCATCTGATCAGGTAAGTGCAGGTCAGCCAGGGGATCAGGCCCAGCCAGCATGAGTTCATGAAAGGCAGATTCTGCTTGACCAACCTGATTTCCTTCTATGACAAGGTGAGTCGCCTCACTGGATGAGCGAAAGGCTCTGAATGTTACCTACCTGGACTTCAGTAAAGCCTTTGACACCATTTCCCACAGCATTTTCCTTGAGAAGCTGGTGGCTCACAGCTTAGACAGGACTACTCTTTGCTGGGTAAAAAATTGGTTGGATGACCGAGCCCAAAAAGCTATTGTGAACAGAGTTAAATCTAGTCGGTACAAACAGTGTCCCCCGGGGGCTCGGTGTCAGGGCTAGTCCTATTTAACATCTTTGTTAATGATCTGGATAACAGGATTGAGTGCTCCCTCAGGAAGCTTGCAGATGACACCCAATTGGGCAGGAGTTTCAATCTCCCTGAGGGTAGGAAGGTTCTGCAGAGGGATCTGGACATGCTGGATAAGTGGGTTAAGGACAATTGTATGAGGTTTACCAAAGCCAAGTGCTGTCTTCTGAACTTGGGTCACAACAACCTCATGCAACACCACAGACCTGGGGAAGAGTAGTTGGGAAGCTGCCTGGCAGAAAACGTCCTGGAGGTGCTGGTTGACAGCCAGCTGAATAGGAGCCAGCAGTGTGCCCAGGTGGCCAAGAAGCCCAACAGCATCCTGGCTTGTATCAGAAATGGCGTGGCCTGCAGGACTAGGGTGGAGATTGTGTCCCTCTACTCACTGCTGGTGAGGCCACACCTCGAGTGCTGGGTTCAGTTTTGGGCCCCTCACTACAAGAAGGACATCGAGTCGCTGAAGCGTGTCCAGAGGAGGGCAACAGAGCTGGTGAAGGGTCTGGAGCACAGGTCTCATAAGGAGCAGCTGAGGTTACTGGTGGTGTTTAATCTGGAGAAGAGGAGACTGAGGGGAGACCTTATCACTGTCTACAACTGCCTGAAAGGAGGCTGTAGCGAGGTTGATGCTGGACTCTTCTCCCAAGTAACTAGTGATAGGATGAGAGGAATACAGGTGACCAAGGTTCCCTTGCCTCTGCAAGCTTCAATGTGGTTATTTTTTAGTCTCTGTTACAGCAAGTAGCTGGGGCATAACATGAACTTGAGAAGAAGCCAAAGCAGGCAGGAAAGCTGTTCCAGGCAAATCAGGCTCTGCCCACTGCCAAGATGCAGTCTTGCTCAGGCAGTCTGTGTGGCTTTTACCTTCCTATAGGAAGCCACAGACCTGCTTATCCAGATTTCTAAGTGCAAGGAAAAGATTTACACCAGAAAGAAGTTCAGAGTGTACATTTCTAGCAATATTTTCAAAAGAAGAAACAATCCCTGAATCCCAGTTAACACCCCTCCACAATGCGCTCCCAATAGAAAGCATCTGCAGCCCAGCTCACTCCCTTGCAAGTCTCTGCAGGGACCAGAAATATTCTTGAAGATACAAGCAGTTACATACCCATTGCTTTCCCCAGTATGTTGGTTTACCCTCCCTTGCAATTGGTTCAGGCAGCTAGGATCTAAGGGGTAACTCATACTACATGCTCTAAACTCAACAATGACACAACTGAGCAGTATTACTATAACATCTGAAGGAAGACCTTTTTCTGAACAATTTTACTTCATCAGCAGGAGGCCTGCTGATGAAAGTACTCGTCCTAAGAACATCAAGGAATTATGTGCTAGAAATTACCTTCCCATCTGGGAATGAAGCAATGTGAAATTTATCTATCAACGGAGCCTAAAATATTTCCACTCTCCTCATAATCAGTTGAGCTGTGCACCTGCTGCTGACTTCATTCACTGCCATAGAAATGACCATGGTAGCAGCCAAGCAAGACTCCTAATTTCACACTCTAAGAACTTACCAAAGTTCACCGAATAACCCTTGCCATGCATCTACATACTGGGCACTCAAGAATCTTGAAGACAACATGCCAAATCAATTCACAGAACATTGCAACCATTTCAGCAGAACAGCGGTCTACTGGGGAATTAAAAAACCAACACCTTCCCTGAACCCTGAAACCACATGTTTGAAGCTAACAAAAAACATGCTCTTGGGAATCTGGAGAGGTACCAGCCGACTGGAAGCCAGCAAACGTTGTCCCAGTTTTCAAGAAGGGCAGCAGGGATGACCCCAGTAACTACAGGTCTGTCAGTCTCACTTCAGTGCCTGGGAAGATTATGGATATCATTCTGGGAGTTACCGAAAACCACCCGAAAGACAACATAGTCATTGCTCCCAGCCAGCACGGGTTTATAAAGGGAAAGTCCTGCCTTACAAACTTAATTTCCTTCTATGACCAGGTCATCCACCTAGTCAACCAGGGAAAACCGGTCAATGTCATTTTTCTGGATTTCAGCAAAGCCTTTGATGCTGTCTCTCACAGTATCCTCATAAACAAAATGTCCAGAGTACAGCTGGATAAACACATAATACAACGGGTGCAGAATGGGCTGATGGGTCGGGTTCAGAGAGGCACAGTGAAGGGAGTTACGTCAGGCTGATGCCCAGCCACTGGCGGGGTCCCACAGGGATCCATCCTGGGGGCAGCGCTCTTCAATGTCTTCATAAATGACCTGGATGAAGGACTTGGAGGTTTATTGACAAAGTTTGCCAGTGACACAAAACTGGGGGAGCTGTTGACACTCTTGGGGCAAAGAGGTCCTGTAAAGAGCTCTTCACAGATTGTAGAGCTGGGTAATCACCAACAGCATAAAATTTAACGAGGTCAAGTACCGGGTTTTGCACCTGGGACACAGCAACCCTAGATACACTTAAAGACTGGAGTCTGAGATGCTAGAGAACAGCCCTACCAAGAAGGACCTGGGGGTTCTGGTGGACGGCAAGTTGAACATGAGCCAGCAGTGTGCCCTGGCAGCCAAGAGGGCCAACCTTGTCCTGGGGTGCATCAAGAAGAGCATCCCAGCCGGCTGAGGGAGGGGACTGTCCCACTCTGCTCTGCATTGGTGAGGCCCCACCTTGAGCACTGGGTGCAGTTTGGGGCACTGCAGTACAAAAAGGACATCAAACTACTGGAGAGTGTCCAGAGGAGGCTACAAAGCTGGTGAAGGGTCTAGAGGGAAAGTCTTATGAGGAACTGCTGAAGTCACTTAGTCTGTTCAGCCTGGAGAAGAGGAAACTGAGGGGGGATCTCATAGGTATTCACTGCCTTCTCACAAGCAAGGGTGGTGATCCCATCTCTCTTACAAACTATGATAGGACTAGAGGTAATGCCAGGAAGATGCGCCAGGGGAGGTTTAGACTGGATATTAGGAAGAGGTTCTTCACCCAGCGGGTGGTGGAGCACTGGAACAGCTCCCCAGGGAAGCAGTCATGGCACTGAGTCTGCCAGCATTCAAGAAGCATTTGGACAATGTCCTCAGTCACATGGTGTGAATGTTGGGAGTGTCCTGTGTAGGGACAGGAGTTGGACTTGATAATCCTTTCGGGTCTCTTCCAGCTCGGGTGATTCTATGATTCTATTATTATTCTATGTGACACCAGGTACGTTGTACGGCAGGACTTAGGCTAACTCTACTCTCAAGGCTCTTAAAGCAATGTTTGGAAGTCATTCTTCATTTTTACAGCCAGTATGTCATAAAATAATACTCCTTGCACCCAATCTTGTCAGAAAGAAAAGGGCCAGGGGAAGAAACTGTTACTTGAACATACCAGATGAAAATGCATCATTCAAACGGAGAACAAGAAACATATCTGAAGGAACAAAATCAATGACAGACAAACAACTGAAAAGTACTATAGCTCCCAAAGGAAATGTTAATTATTACCAATAAAGTAATTAACATTTTTAAAAACCTCTGAAAAATTAAATTGGCTACGGAAGTTATAATTAATACTGTAATAACTTATCACAGCCTAAAATGAGAAATCTGCTCCTCATTAAAGCAATAATTCAGTAGAACTGTATTAAGTAAAAACAACAATCAGAAATAGGACTGCAAAGATCACAGAATCACACACTCCAATCTTCTACTGTGGCTAGAAAGCTGTTTCTGCATTACTTTATCTGACGGATTGTTTTCTCACTTGTTGCTAATCTTTCAGAGGAAGAAACTCTATCCCATGCCACATCTAAGTCAGAATTTAGATTTTTTCCCCTGGATACCTAGACCCTGGCCACTCTCCCTCTCCCTCCTTAAGTTGATATAAACCAGTACTTTGTCATGATGACATGCAAGGAGAATAGTCTCTCTCTTTCTCTAAAAATATACATGGAGATATTCCAGACCCAACTGTGCTCAGTTCTGAGCATTTCACACTGACCCTAATTGAACAGGAGAGCTGGAGTAGATGTCCAGAGGTCCCTTTCAATTTCAGCTGTTCTGTGCTTCTGAGAGCACTCTTGCTAAGTGTGCTTAGATGGAAAGAAGTGACTGAAGACTTCATTACTTCTCATTATCTGACAATCATGATAAATTATGTCAAACAGATCTGTCTCTATGTATTCATAGACTCCGCATCCTGAAATCCACCTCAGTACAAGATATTGTGATGGTAAGTGAGCAAAAAGTGAACTACAAAAGACAACCATCATCTCTACGTCCACACTGTGCAGCGAGGGATTGTGCTGCCACTGCTATAATGTCCACCTTACAAAATGAACACAGCACATGACACACAGCAACTACGCTCAGAGCTGAAAAGAGAAGAGCCACAGAAGGACAAAGAAAAGATTCATAAAGCCTTTTCCTGAGTGCTAAGGAAATTCTGGACTATTGGTTGTCTCATAAATGCCAGTTTGCTGAGTGCAATAACAACTAAAGCTTTCGAGCCATCCATTCCCCAAGTTGTTTTCCTACTTTAAGGCGCACTTTAGGACAGATTAGTTACCATGAAAAAGTCAAAAGCAGAGAAGAGACAATATTTCTCTTTCCTGTTTCTAACTTACCCTTTGCCTTCCTGTAGGATATTTTTCCCTAACCAGAGAATTATGAACAAGTTCATTGTCTGAATATCAGAAAGGGATTATAAATTTCTGCACATGCAAAATTTCATTAGGGATGACACGTGAAAACCTGCAAGTCAGGATAACTTACAGCATACAACGAAGCCGTGAAAAGTTATATTCTTGTGTTTCCTTAAATCTCTTATCCTCTTCATGATCCCACTCACTCCTAATGAACATTAAATCTAACTCATGTCTTCTTTCTCTTACACCCTGCTAATTGAACTGTAAACTAACACTTTTGTATCCAGTTTGCAGCAGCACCATATCAGGAGACATAAAACTCACAGCTCTCCTCCAAAATTACTCCGATGATAGAAACAGGTAAAAGAGCACTGCCAATGCTATCATCTACCAGAATTCACATGCACAGGCAAAATACTAAGGCAAAAGCTGAAACCTCTCTGCTTTAAAAGAACCAGAAGCTACATTAGTATTATTCCCCATAGATATTACCATTTGGTTGTGACATGCATACTCACAAGAATAAGGTTTAGTTAAGGACACTGTCATCTGCAGAACAACATGTCACTAATAGGATTTTCTCTGGGAGAAAATACCAATGGAGATTCTCCAACAGTTTGACAAGTGCGGGCCACAGACAAACACCATCTGTGCTTATCCCACAGAAGCATGCTAGGACCTCCAATGAACTACACTTTGCCTTCCAACATCTTCTCCACGGAACACTTGTCTCACATCTGGTGAATTTAACTCCATGAAATTAATTTACACTGAAATATTTCTGTTAGGGATAGCAGGATATACTGCCATCCTGGGAAACCTTGTCTCATGTACCTTAGCCAGAGAAAGGCAAGAGAAGCTAATTCTATAACCTGCACAAAATACAGACTTCTGGCAAGAAAAAAGGAAAAAAAAAACACCACACACAACCAAAAAACATGAAAAAAAACCAAAAACAAAACCAAAATCACATATGCATTATATTTTGAGACAAAGTTTCCACTTTTAATGTCTGAAATATTCTTACAGCTAGCTTAGGCAAATAGCCAGGACATGACTTCTCCCTTGCCCCAAACTCCATCCTTATAATGGATGCTTTCCAAATATCCTGCACTAAAATTGTTATACTGAATTGGAGAAAAGAAAGTCTGAATTCCCAGTCCATAGAAGTGTTTAGTGGCTTGAGCTATGATTTCACCAACTGAAGGGTCTCTTGGAACTTTTTTTGGTCTCATGACCACCCACAGTCCATATTGATATTTCTCTACAACTACCTAAAGGGAGGTTGTAGTCAGGCAGGGGTTGGTCTCTTCTCTCAGGTGACAGGCAACAGAACAAGAGGACACCGTCTCAAGCTACGCCAGGGGAGGTTTAGACTTGACATTAGGAAGAAGTTCTTTATTGAAAGGGTGATTGGCCATTGGAATGCGCTGCCTGCAGAGGTGGTGGAGTCACCGTCCCTGGAGGTGTTTAAGGAGAGATTGGATGAGGCTCTTAGTGACATGGTGTAATTGACAAGTAGGAGTAGGTGTAGGTGTTGGGTCATAGGTTGGACTCGATAATCTCAAAGGTCTTTTCCAACCTTGTGATACTGAGATACTTTGATATTTGTGCATAGTCATAGATCCAATTTTACCACCTGACGCAGGGAGTTATGAATAAACCTGTGCTGGAAAAGATGGGGATTGTGTTACACCATCTCCTTTTTCTGGAAGCAGGTGTCCAGACAATTCTCAGCCACCACCTTTAGTACTGCAGTGATTCAGCTGCTAAACTATAAATGGCCCAGATTTTCAGATTTCAGGCATGTTAACATGTTTTATTTGCACTGGGGTATGGGGTAAGAAAGCAAAAGTAATTTCACTTAACCCACACTACTCCTACCAAGCACAAGATCACTTCCATGCAGAAGGAATTTGCACTATATTGGTGGCTCTCACACAAAGCACTGCAGAGGAAAGATGCAACTACCCATCTGTTCTTTTGTAGTTTCCCTCCTCACTCAATTATTTGATTTACCTGTCTGTTGTCAGCACAAGAGCTGATCTTTTTCTCAGTTTTTTCATTGATGCTAATTTCCCCAGACTAACTTCGAAAGGGTAAATACCAATAAGAGCAATAATAGTTTTAAAAGACCAAGAAGGAGCTTCCCCTTTCTTCTTATAAAGATGGAGAGAACCTTATTTCTAACCACACAGGTGGGGCTGTGATCTGGGTTCCTATCTGAAGCCAGGCTTCGACTTATATGAAATCAAGTCATCCCACCTGACCAAGTCAGAGAAAAAACAAACAAGTGTGCTCTAATTCCCTATGTATCATTTTTACTGCAACCTTAGCAGTATCACTCAATATTCTTTCTAATTTCTGGAGGTACTGCTGTTAATTCTCCACATTGGCAGCAGTCTATGAGAGTACTGACAAATGATAGAGCTTTCTGAACTGCTCATTCATAGTTAGTCTGCTGCTTCTTTTTCCATCAGAAAGGTCATTATTTTCTTAAGTAACACAGCATCTTCTAGTGCTCCTTAACTGAACTGTTAAGCTTGACACAGTCTCAAGCTTCATCAAGGGAAGTTTAGGCTCGATATTAGGAAAAAATTGTTCACTGAAAGGGTGATTGGCCATTGGAATGCGCTGCCCGGGGAGGTGGTAGAGTCACCATCCCTGGAGCTGTTTAAAGAGAGATTGGATGAGGCACTTAGTGCCATGGTTTAGATGATGAGTAGGTGTTGGTGTTGGGTCAGAGGCTGGACTCGATGATCTCAAAGGTCTTTTCCAGCCTTGTGATACTGTGATACTGTGATATTAATTATTTAGAGACACACTTGCAAAAACAGAAGAGCTTCTAGCAGACAGAAAAATATCAGTTCCATTTGTTTATGAAGGCTGAGTTTGCTCTTCTATAGCAAGAAAACTGCACATAGGTTGTGACTGATTGATCTTGACTGATTAAGCTCAGTTACTGCTCAAGATCAGAGCTAATGTATCCAAGTCCCTTAACTACAAAAGACTTCCAAGAGCCTTTTCAATTCTGCTGCAGTGGCACAATAGAGCTATCCCTCCGAAGATTGCCCTGTTCCTTTTACAAGTCTTCTCAGTCTGCTACAACACAATGTGGATTTTGTCAGTGAAGATGCTAGTTCCACTTCTGATTATGCAGCCATCTTCAGCAATAAGTTCTTGAATGCTTGAGGTGTCCACAGGGAAACATGCCTCTGAGGAGAAGTCCTTTAGGTGGTGGGTCATGGGAAACCACAGACATCTGCACTGCAGGAAAACACAATGCATTTCCTCTGTCCCATAGACTTAAGTTTCAGAAAATCAGCTGAGAACATAAATGAAGCACGAGGAGTAAGATTCAAAGCCATCAGAAAGAACTGTAACTACATGCAAGAGGTAGCTGGCTGCTGGATCACCTGCAGGAAGTGCTGTGGACACTAGAAAGTGCCATAGGTTCAAAGATAGGCTGGACAAGGTCATGATGGCTAATTCCACTGAGGACCATTCAATACAGAAATATGACTTATAGCCCAGAAAGCCCTTGGACTAAAAATAGAGAATGAGAGAGATGACAGAATATAACAAAAGTTATTGTTCTGCCCCCTACTTACACTTTCATAAAGAATCTACCTTTGGCCAGTACTGGAGACATGATACTGAAACAGGCAGCCCACCGGTTTAATCCTGTGCACACCTGACCTCCTACATTTCAGGCATATTAGATCCCCGATCACTAAAAAGACTGTATTGTGAGCAGATGATATGAGATATTGGTGAAACAAGCAATGTGAGCTGCCCGCATCACATGTAGGATCAGAAAGGTCCGTGGTTTTTTGCTCAGCCTTTTAGAACATAAAAATCCCACATTAACGTCAGTGACGCAGGATGTAGACAGGATCTGCCTACCTCTTTGGAGAAAAGGACAGCCAAAGCTAGCATCTAAATGACAGTAGGCAAAAGCTTTCCGATAAGTTTTTTCTAAATATTATATATCCAGGGTCACACAAGTGTAGTCAAGGAGTTGCAAATTCCCCAGTAGAGTCTGCTCTGACTAGCACAAGATCTTTCAATTTTACTTTTCAACTGAGTGATTTGAGGAAATATGCCAGAGATTTCAGAACTGACTGCAATCAGGTCCTTTATCTTTACAATGAACATTATCTATGGCAATTTTATGCTGATAGTCCTCAGCCATCATTATCACAAGAGATTCTTTATTCACCCCAAAATCATATACCACCCAGGCTTTCCATCCAATAGTTTTGAGTCTTTGGGACCTACAGTAGCACAGAGTGCTCCATACAATGACTTTCACAGCACTTCAAACTCTCCTATTGTTTGGGACAGCCTATGAAACTATAATGACCAATCCAGCTCAATACAAAATGCAGACTTGGGGTGGCCCTTTTTTTTGATCTGCTAGAGTCTTGCCACCTAATATCCTTTTGAACTGATTATAAACAACAGTGAAACTGATTCTACCTCCTTCTGGTGTGTCCACTCTTCAAAATGATGGACTAAACTTACAGCATGGGGGAGTTAAAATAGGAATTGAACCTTGAGGGAATTTCAGTGATGGAAGGCACAAAGCAGCTCCTAGGAACTAATAGGAGCTATGGCATAGAAATAGACTTTGTTGTATTAAGATTCAACTGTCCAGTGCTTATTTCACCTATTTCAGACACTGGATTTGTACTGAAGACTTTCAACTTACATGACTGCAACTTTATTTGTTTCAATGATCCAGGCCAATCCTGCTGCATACCGAGAATCTTTGTGTGCCACAAGGCAGTATCGCTCTTGCTCAGCACCTTTTCACTTTCTCTCACTATCCCTTCTGTGTTCATCTTGGATTTATTTATAACAAATGCTTCCTTATAGGTCTGCTATGCCAAATACCAAAAATTGTTCCACTTGCTACAAGGCAGAAATTCTGTCCCTGTGTAATTTGTCTTTACATTTCTAACCTACAGTACATAGCAGATTCAAACTGTTTGCAACCTTTCATTATTTTTAGATATCATGTGTCTACCACACTAATCTTCTCTCACATACACCAGACAGCTTGTATTACTAGTAAGTTTGTGTGTGTAAGGAGGACACAGAGGCTGCTGCTTCAGGGAGCTATAAGTAAAGGCTGGGTTCTTACATTCCATGAACTTGCCTGCAATTCTGTGAGTCAACATCAGTGGAGGATATGCCCTGGTGATTAGAGACCTGCAATCTATTTTTGCAGGTCAGGTGAAGTGCAGAATGGGTAACCTAAATGCACAGTGAAAGTCAAAATAGTAGCTCACCTTCAGACGTGTCATTGCATAAAACTTTGGACTGGGTCCAGCTGACTAGTAACACACTTAGTGTTTGATCAAGACACTATGTACATCCTCCTGGAATAGCCTTCCTGACCATTCATTATCAGTAAAGGTACTTCTTTTTATTATCCTCCACATTTTTCTTCTTTTTTAATCCTTACCAAGTATATTTTGGGTGCTGCCTGCTCATGCATATATAAGTTTTCTTCTTCAGTACTCAAAGTTTCCACATGAGAGCTGAACCCCCTATCAAATCCAAAGCAAGCTGTCACAGGAGGCCCTACCATGAGTTGCATCTCACATGAAAAAAACCTACAACCATAAGACAAAGCAACACATATGATTTGATTAATATGGCAAACATAGCATCCTGCAGATGCTGCAGAGCTCAGTATACTGTTTACTACACCATATAAGGCATTGAGCTTGCCTCTGGAAAACCTTCATTGCAAGACCTTGGTAACAAATACTGGTAGATTCGAATTGCTGTTGATTATGTCAGTCATCAAACATTTCCCATATGGCTTCGCTAAGGATTGAAAAACATATTTAAAAAAAAGAAAGAAAAAAAAACCAGAACACCAAAACCCTGATGAGCCCTAGATCATAGGTATATGGGTGTAATCCTCAACTGCATGAATGATAGATCAGCATGGAGACATCAAGTCATTAAAATGAAAATGAAATTAAATATCTGGTAGATACAAAATTTCCCTTAAGAGAAAAAAAGAGCTGTTAATGACACTGGAAGGGTAGGATGTCTACATTGTATACTATGCTACATTAAGTGCAGTTGGATACAGTAAACTTGAGAAAACAAACAGGTCCAAGGCATTTGCGTGGAAAGTAAGTCTGGTAAGCAGCCACAATGGCCAGAGAATGTGCATCCAAAGTCTGGTACAGACTTGTGGCTGAGGCAGGCAGTGTGCAATGCTGCCAGTGCGAGCACCAGAGCACGAAGTACATCATGAGACTGCATGGCCTCACAGCTAAGACTTCCCAGGTCTTCTTTGTTTCAACTGGTTTTGACACTCTTGGAATCAGATATGCTTCGTTTAGCACTAACAGCAGGTTTTTTCTAATGACCAAGAGGTTGTAGTTAATTTTTCTTATTTTTGGTTATCTTTCTACAGTAAAATCATATTTTTTTAAATGACAGTAGAAGCAAGCAGTTATTCTGTGTAGTTGTATCTATGACTCTAGCATAATTTGGCATATTATATGACCAAATAGATAGCAGTAGCTTTAAGAAGCAGAGATACAGATGTTGTAAAGAAGAGCTGACGAGAGCAGTCATAAAGACGACCAAGTAAACCTACTGACAAAGATGGCTATCTACTTAGTCAGGGCTCCCCAAGCCTGAGGCCACTCTAATGAGCTCCACCCTCTTGTGAATTCAGCAGGTGTCTGAGATAACCCTGATGAGTTCACCGAGAGCCTGGGATATCCATAATAAGATATGCAGGAGCTGAAACATACCTGATAAGCTACTGCTAGCACAACAAAGAAATTGTGATGATAAAAAAATCTGGGAACTATGCCCACTTCTGTGTCTACATGAAAAGCATATAAAAATTAACTGTGTACTGAAGATGTGCTTCTCTGTGGGAGCTTCTTTGCATTAACTTCTCTGAGAAAGCTTCTCTGCATGATATCTCCCAGACTGGACCCTCACTGGGGAGGCCTGACTGAATCCAAACATTATGATGTGGATCATCTATAAAGAGACATTCTCCATCATTGATTAGCCACGCTCCTAGGAACAACTGGTGAGTGCTGTACTGGTAAGGCCTCTCATAATATATACAGGTGAGCATAAAGGTGAATGATTGTAAGTATATACCACCATTTGGTAATTACCTATCAACAACAGGTTGTTCAGAGAAGTTGTGGATGCTCCATCACTGGAAGTGTTCAAAGTCAAGTTGGATGGGGCTGATCTACTAAGGAGGCAGAGGAGCTAGAAATAGATGATCTTTCAATTTCCCTTCAAACGCAAAAAATTCTATGAGTCTAAGAACTTGTTTTATATATATATAAACTAGTCATTTTCTAGTACTTGCTTGACTAGTAGACTAGTAGTAATTTATAGTATCCTATAATAAAGAAATACATAAAAACCCAAACCTCCATTTCTTTGATGATTTACAGAATCTTAAGAACCCCACAGTCAGAATCATACATACAGGGTGGGTAGGGTCCAGGACAACTCCCTGCAGTCAACTCTCCTTTACCCCATTCTCCACAGGGTCAACTCTACCTGGTGTGCCCCAAGCATCTGGCAGTGAGTGATTGAACAGATGCTGCCAGTGCTCCCCGCTGGTGCATGCTGAGCTTCACAAAGCCCTTGAGCATCGTGGGACTGGGGTGTGACTGAAGGGTAGGTTGAATGTATGCTCTTGCCAGGCACTCGGGGCTTCCCATGTAGAGTTGTCCCTGCAGAAAGCCAGTTGTGTGGAAGTGTCCCATGGAAAGCTGTCCGACAGAGAAGCATACTGGGAAGAGACAGCCGCTAAGAGTTGGCCGTGGCATGTTGGCCACGGAGAGTTGTCCCTTTCCATGGAGGGTTAACCCTTGTAGGTTGGGTCTTTGACTGCTACAGGAGCATGGAATAGAAGATGTGGCACAGGTTAGGACTGAGGATCCTGCAACTCACAAATAGCCAGTTACAGAAAGGCACACCTGAAGATGGACAAAAATAGTTGCAGAGATAACAGGACAAAGAAGACATATGTATGTCATCAAACACAGGTTATCTGAATATGGACTAAAAGAAAAAGCAAGGCGTAAAAGTGTGCTAGGAAACACACAAAAATGACCCCAGGTGGATCCTTGAGTGAGGAAGAAGAAATTAACATTAACATCACCATACTGTTTCTCTTGGTGATGACTCAACTCCACTCTCAATCAGGTTGAAACTATACTTCTTAGGACTTCAAGGAGTAGTGGAACAGGAAGCATACCATCACAAAATGAGGTAGGATAATAGATACTAGAAAATATGTATGAAAATTTTAACTGTATTATTACTACAACTGAGAATATTTCTGTACAGCAGTATTCGTTTTTGGTTTTTGTTTTCTGTAAGAACTAAATCTCAACTAATAACACATTTTTTATTAGACAGTTAAGTCTTAAATTATATTTATAATACATTTTTGGCTTCACATATGTAACAATATACCCATGATAAGTTTTTGAGATTACAGAAGGGCATGCTGCATTTCTACTCAGTCTGCAAAATAGTACATGAGACAAGAGACAGGCTCTCATCTCTAGTTTGTCTTCACTAAGTGCTCTCACCCGGTGGACTGACATGAACCAGCACTGAGCAGACTTGACACACTACAGGATTACAGAAGCACTTAGGTAGGAGGGGACCTTGAGAGCTCTTTAGACCAGCCTCTGCTGTCAGCAGGTCTGAATTCAGACCTGCATCCTCTTAAAGCATATTTGCTTTGTTTGAGTTTCTAGATAGAGAAACTCCACAATACCTCCATTCTTTTCTCCTTCCCTCACGTGGTGTCCCCATTTCTTTCCTCACCCTTTATGGCTTATTGTAGACTCTCCTCTCCTATGATAGGTACAACATTCAGGTGCCTTGGTGATTGAGATTATTTCAAAACCAGCCAGCCTGCTAACTGCTGTTTAAATGGCTAATACCTCAGGCTTAAGATAGCATCGGCAGAAAACCGTCCTCCAAGCCTGTGTCAGCCCTTTATCCCTCCACACATACAACAACATAGTTGAGCACTGGGGACACAGCTGTTTCTTAGCCAGGAGGGCAGGTATACTTTACTTACATCCCAGTGAGCAGGCTTTATCTCTGAGCCTTAGCTGTCTCTTCTGTGAAAAGCAGTGAAGACCTTCCCAGATCCATTGTTATTACCGAAAAGATGTTCCAGTGCATGCAGGAGGGATGGGGAGGGAACAAGAAAAAGAAATCTAGCTGCTTTCTAAATAAATGATTGATTTTGCTGCCACTTATCAAATGAGCAGGAAAACAGTGACTACTCATCCCCAGGAGGATGGAGAGCCTTCAGACATTTTAATTAGAGGTATCATAAGCTCCCCTAAAATGCAAATGAAAATATTCGCATCTCTGTGACCTAATGAGCCCCTAAGCCTCGACTCCAAGCTGCTTATCACAATTTTGAATCTGCTATGCAAAATAACCCAGAGGCACAGCTGCATGTGAAGTGATACTGAAGACAGAGAACTGACGCAAATAAAGATAGCACATGACCTAGAAGAGTGGGTGGAAAAAATTGTGACTGCACTCTCTTCAAATGGGCTTAATACAAAAATTTTAAAATTAAGGGTAATGGAGCTTTCTGCTGTCAAGACTAAATGCTAGTGGCTGCAAAAAAACCCAAGGCTGTCTTATAAATGGAGGCAGCAACTGATAATTGTAGCCTGGGTCTTCTCAAAAGTCTCAATACATCACAGTTGTCACAGATATGTTCTTGCAAGCTGCCAATAGCTCTGTACTCATGTTTGGTTTTCTGTCGTGCACAAATCTCAGTCAAGGCCATGACAACAAAGAGAAGAGTGGCTACAAAAGCTGAGCAAGTTTGAATTTTCTCCCTGTGTACAGAAACAAATAGAGCCCCAACCTCATAGATAAGCTACACAAATGCTTAAATTTTAGTCCATGCTTTTTGCCTTATTGCTGCCAAAAGCGTATTTTTGAAACGCTTCTTCCAGCTAGGGACTTGGATATATTTTGATGGACTGTAATTTAAAGCATCTCTAGATTAAACCTACAAATCACCAGCTGAGATCACAGGAATCCCCTTGATCTTCATCCGATTATGCTAAACATCCCAATTATTCAGCTTGCTGAGAAAGTTATGCTTTAATATTGAGCTAAAACTTATACTCTCAAGGCAAGAAACAACATAACTGCTAAAAGCTGATGCTTTTTCCCCCCTTTTAAGTCTGTGGCAAGGTTGACAGGTTGTGACTTAAGAGACAAATGGGGAGATGGGAGGAGCTGAGCAACAGGTAGCAGCACCAAGATAGCTCTTTGAAGTGTCATTTTTGCTTAGAGCCAAAACCAAAGCCCCAGCTTCAAACACAATTTAAAAAGAGACAAGACCACTGGGAACAATTTGAATGTTCTTGAGGTAAACTTCTGTTGAGTGCCATGCCTCAACTATGATTATCGCTGAAGATAAAACAGTCTGATTAATTCTTGAGTCACTCCCATTCCATTTTTCCTTTTGCAAACACCAATAATAAATTTCCAGTTATCTAGTTTTTAAAGAACAGAATAGGTTCACTTGTTTTGTAAATTAGGTGCATTGCTCTCCAGTACAAGAACTCCCACCACAAAGAGGCTACCTGGACATGAGGACACTACATTGGCCACAGCTGTTGGCAAATCACACCTCCTTCTAACATTTGTCTAACATCTGGCATGAAAAAAGAAAAATATATTAAAGCATCTATAACAAAGCTCAGATGTGGGTACAAATCAGCACACACCTGAAGACTGCCACAGGTTTAGATGCTTTTGCAGAATGGAATATAGAATTAAGAAAAGCACCCTACCTCTTTAGGCTGGAAATCTGAAATACTGTTAGACTGGTGGGCATATTCAAAACGAACGAGTCATAGCTTTATGCCAGTTATCTGTGTTCGAGGCAAGTGCAACTGTGATGAACAGTCAGAAAGAAGCATACCTTAGTCATAGAACCTTCAGGTCCCTGTCCATGGGACTTATACACAGTGCAAGTTCAGCTACTTTCTCCCATATTTTCACTTCTCATCTTTCTTATGTTCTTGTGTAAGATCAGCCCTTTATTGATTCTGACAAGGGTTCTGAACTTGTCTCAGAAGCACAGTGATTATCTAGTTGGGAAGGACAAAGCAAAAACAGGACGATAACTATTATTGCTGCCATGGACGAGCTACAGGAACATCCAACCTCTTCTTGCCTTATCAGATAATTTGCCTTTGCATTCATACAGCTGAGCGAACCAGAAGTCCCCCATACGACATCTTATTTTCATTCCTGCCTGGGGGTAGTTTCTAGTTGTGCTGCACTGTCTCCATGTGTAGCCACACTCTCAATGGGAAGGTGTATGTATCCAGAAACGTCAGTGGCAATAAAGAAAACTACTAAATCCTGAGCTGCTTCAAATGAACTGTGATAAGTAGGTCAAGGGAGATGATCCTCTCCCTCTGCTCCGATCTTGTAAGACCTAATCTGGAGTAATGTGTTCAGTTCTGGAGTCCTCAGCACAGAAGGGACATGGATCTGATAGAATAAGACGAAGATGATCAGAGGGCTGGGGCACCTCACACATGAGGACAGGCTGAGAGAGCTGGGGTTGTTCAACCTGGAGAAGCAAAAGCTCTGTGAAGACCTTACAGCAGCCTTCCAGTACTTAAATGGGGTCTACAGAAAAGATGAGGAGAGGTAGTGACAGGACAAAGGGTAAAGGGTAAAGATTTTAGGCTGAAAGAAGGGAGATTTAAATTAGATATTAGGAAAAAATTTTTTACGGTGAGGGTGGTGAGGTACTGGAACAAGTTTCCCAGAGAAGTCATGGATGCACCATTGCTGGAAGTGTTCAAGGCCAGGTTGAATGACGCTTTGAGCAGCTTGGTCTGGTGGGAGGTGCCCCTGCCCACGGCAGGGAGGTTGGAACTAGATGGCCTTCAAGGTCCCTTCTAACCCAAATCATTCCGTGATTCTACGATTAAGGGCATTTCTCAGTTCCAGGATATCCACAGCTCCAAGGCAGCTAATACAAGACCAGTCAGACTCATACTGGCAGAACACCTCCTCAAACCTTTCAAAACATTCTCTAGTCTCATAGCACTCCTCCCTATTCCACTCATCTACAAAGATTTAACCGGGGCAAGCAAAGGAATAAAAGGGTAAACTGTTGCAATGAAGCTATAAAGCTAACTCCTGGTTAGCAAACAGGAGAGCGACCACAGACTTTCTTCAAACCAACTGAGTCTGTAGCTGTGACCACTTAGGACCTTCTCTCAGGAAGTCAACCCTAATGGGATCCATCTCAGCTAATACAGACATCTAGCACATACAGTAAAGGAAAACTGACTATACTCCCTCCATCCTCCTGAAGGGAAGCAAGTGCCTGTACAAGGTCCCTTAGAAGGTCAGATAATGTTCCTTTGAGGAGACCTTTAGAATTTGCCAGTTAGCTGTGCTAGTTGTGTCCATCAGTATGATTGCAGAAGCAACAATTATAAGGATCCCAGAGACGACTTGCATTGCTTTGTTAAGTCTGGAAGCTGATGCATAACTGTCAGTTTGGAAGGATGTGCTGCAGGGAGAGTGTTCCGCAAGGTCTATACCACATTTAAATTAATCACATGGACACACCCTATTGTTGCAACGGCGTAAGTGTAAACTGTCTAACATAAGGAAGTAAGAGATGCACCACTTGCTAGGAGACAGAATATTTTGCATTATCAAGCAAAAAAACACAGCAGCTTTCAAACACACCAGCCCTTCTGAAGCTCTTTATCTGGAGCATGGCAAGGTAAAAGGGGTTGCCATATAGGTCTCAAGTAATGGTATGAAACAGACGGTATAAAACCAAAACCAAAGTTGTTTAGCAGATGAGGAATATTAAAGTGCACAAGTACCTATCCCACAGTGGAGTGGGGACTCAACAGCAGTTCTGCTGTAACGGAGACAACACGAGATCTAAACTAATGACACAGTTAAGGCATGCAAGACACTAAAAAAATCATAGAATCATGGAATCATAAGGTTGGAAGAGACCTCTCAGATCACCGAGTCCAACATTATGATTCCATGATTCTATGATTCCAACTGTACCTGTCTCCTTACTAAACCATGTCCCTAAGGAACTCATCCACCCGCCTTTTAAACACCTCCAGGGATGGTGACTCCACCACCTCCCTGGGCAGCCTGTTCCAATGCCTGACCACCCTTTCAGTGAAGAAATTCTTCCTAATGTCCAGTCTAAACTTCCCGTGGGGCAACTTGTGGTCATTTCCTCTTGTCCTATCTCTTGTCACTTGTGAGAAGAGACCAGCACCCACCCCGGCACAACCTCCTTTCAGGCAGTTGCAGACCATGATGAGGTCTCCCCTCAGCCTCCTCTTCTCTAAGCTAAACAACCCCAGTTCCCTCAGTCGCTCCTTGCAGGGCTTTTTCTCCAGCCCCCTCACCCGCCTCTAGATGAGACTGGATTAGATTTTACCCTGCCTCTACAATAATTACAAGATCACAATGAGACAGAAATCAATGCCAGGCACCAGGACACAGCTCACATTGCAGATTAAAAACAAGAGCTACTAAATACAGCTCTCCCCCATCCTAACACAGAGTGTATCAGACAGCAAATATCCCAATGTTCCAAGTGATTGTGTTCTACTGAAAATGTTTAAACTACCTTTACCCTGTTCCTTTTATTGGTGGCCAGAATATACGCCAATGCTGTATTTCATCCTTCTTTAGCAAAGAACTACTACAGATCCTGTTGAAGACTTCATTCTCACCTTTGGGGCTAGAGAAGGAACACACGCTTATTCATAGGAAGACAGACGTTGTAAATGTTCCCCAGAGGTGCTGAGAGCTGCTTTAGGAAAGCATATTTTTAAGATGTTACATAATGAAACAGCCTCTAGTTTAAATTATTTGTGTTACCTTCCATTGTAAAGCAGGTCTATCCATTTAAGTGCTGTAATGAGCTTATTCAGGAATTTCAATGCTTCACTGGGAAGTCAGGCAGACATGTCTGTCACAAGTTAATTAAGCTGAAGTTTAGATAAAGATGAACAGCTTTTCATTACAAATACATTCTTACACCAAAAAGAGTTCAGATCTCTGAATCTTTCAATGTTGTGGTGGCTGACTGGTTTGCAACACACAGCCATGTATCTGTCTGACATAGATCCTGCAGCAGTCAAACCATAGCACCACTATTTTTCAGACAGGCTATCACAGCTGAAGTACAACCTACTTTTGCTATTACATTTCACTAGAAAACTAAAGGCTATGCCCTAAAAAACAGTAACGGTGCCACTTCCTGTCCAAATAGCCTCCTCTCACACATTTGTGGCTACAGTCACAATCTTAAAAGAAAGGCATGTTGGGTTCAGGCATATATTCTGCACTCAACAAATGGCTAAATATAACCATAGTGATACACATAAAGGTCAGTGTAGGTATAAGCTAGACTGAACTTCTTAAAACCCCCAAGGTCTGGCGACTCTACCTGGGCAGCAGTGAGAAAATGTGTAACAATTAACTGCAGACGACCATCTATCAGAAGTCAATGACGTGCTAAGAACGAGACCCAAAGAAGTAGGTCTGCTTCTGATAGCAGGCTAAGGTGATGGGGGACACTGAGAATAAAGCTCTCTGCTCACTGCTTCTGTTCCTCAATATCACTTAAGTGGCCAGAATATGCTGTGAAACAGATAGGAGTTCCCATATTGCCTGTGAAATATTATGTAATCCAACAGGTCAGAAAGGGAAAAAAATCCTGTCTAGGCAATTTTGCCTCATTTACCTATCTGGCATTTGCTCATGACCACAACAAACAACAAACCCTGCTCTGACTGACACAACTGATTTTTTATTTTTTAAAGAGCAGATATGGCTAGTTTTAATACATGTCTTAATAAACACTGGCTCATATGTTTGCTCCCTTATAAAGGGTTTGAGAAAGAGAAGGGGAATAGGGACCTTGTTAAAATGAAAGCTATATTGAGTGTTCTGCATTTCAAGCCAGTACCTCTTATCACTCTCTATTTTGCTCTCCAATTAACAGGTTAATAAACATGTACAGTGAGCATTTGCCACAACATAAGGAACCTCAGGTCCCTCTGCATGAATCCTGAACTGAATTTAACCACTCAGAGGCTGTCAGTGATATAATCATGACAAGTTTCTTTGATTCTGTGGTACAAATTTGCACATGGAATGAACATTATTGGTAATGGTGGATAACAGTGATAGTTCTCCTACCTTTGAGCTTACTGTTGTCATGTAATCCATATGGTCAAGGAAGGATTCCTTCTCGCTCATATTCAGTGCCCTGTACAACAATCCTCTGCAGTTACTGTGTGCACACAGCAGAGGCAGCCACAGAGAGGCCACTTTCTCAACAACGCTAGCAGTTCAGCAAAGCCAGCCTGGTGGGTTTTTTGTGTCGCAACAGACACACCTAACAGATAGGGTGGGAGAGGATGCGCCCTCTCAGCACAGAAAGTTTCTTCAAAGGATACCATGTACTTTCTGAGAGGAGAGACCTGCTGGAACTGAAGTTGTGAGCAGGCTCCATCAGCTGTGGTCCATGGTGCTATACATCCAGCAGCTGCACAGGGTACCCTGCCACCATAAGAACAAAGTACTGCACTTAGTGCTGGAAGCTCCAAAGCATGCCCCATGCATAAAGGAGCTCCATCCTAGGTCAGGATGCACATTTCTGCCAAAGGTCATTATGCTTTCTCATTAAATCCAAGGCCAGATCTTTCTTAGGAAGAGCTGCCCATACATTGCCCAGTATAAATTGCTACAATTCCACTGTCAGTCCAGTTCATCACAAAATTACCATGTCATCATAAACAGAGACAGAACTAAAGCTCACTGGAAGAAAGTCTCTGATAGCATTAATCCCTATGTGTATGCTCCACTGGCAACTCATACCATGTGAATATTAGCCCTGTAAACCAGAGTGCTAAGCTGTGTAAATTCACGTCATTTCTCTTCATTCTCACTATTGAGCCCCAAAAGCACCTGGCTCTAGATACCAAGATTTAGGCATATGTGTGCAGGGAAGAACTTGCAGCAGCCCAAAAAAGAGTAAGAGGTTTATTGGTGGACAACTGGAGTGCTGAGCGCTCTCCTCAAACAAGGTTTGTTGTTTCATTTCTTCTCTTCCATCGTTGTCCTGATAAGAGGTCACCAGAAAGAACAGACCCTAGCATTTTTATAAACACAAACAGCAGCTCTGGCAGTACCAAACAGCATTAGCAAAAGGTCAGTAGACTCATAGTTAACATCACACTAGTTGCACCGTTAAAAAATTATGCTCCTAAGGAGTACATGCAAAAGGGACCAACAGCAGTGCCATGTAAGCAGACAAGGGCAATGCACTGCTCTGTGCAGAGCAATAGCATCCGCATCAATTATCAGGTGCCTTTAGAGAGCAGATAGACAGGAGCTTGCGTGACAAGGACAGGCAAGCAAGCATTATCAGAGCCAAGGCCTGCCTGTTTTTCTTATACGAAGGACTATGTAAAGCACTCCTGATCCTGTGGGAGTGAGTAAACAGATCCTCTCTGTGTCTCGTCACGGCACAACAGCAGTCCTGAAGCAGCTGAGACACGCAATGCCAATGAGATCCTGCTGCTAGACACCGCATATTAGATGAGGAATACCACACAGATAGTCTGATCCTGGTGGATACTTCTCAAGAAACAGTTACTCCTGTTAAGTGGCCTCAGTGCTATCTTAACACTAAAGTAAAAGAAAGAGAGATAACAGCCTAACAAGATGGTTCATGAAATGAGAAAAAAAAAAAAGACTGGAAGGTAGACCAATGTCTGTGTCTTTGTGTGTGAGCTAGTAGAAGTACAGATATTTAACCATGAATGTCAATATAAAGCACAATATGGAGAAGATGCACAAAAGTATCTGAAATCATGTGCAAGTGTGTCTCATGCTTTCAAATTTCAAACGGCACTCAGACCATATGAGTTCAGAGTTCAAGTGTGGCCTTCCCCTTGATGTCAGTTATCTTTAAGTCAAGGCCTTCTAAGACCTTCAAATCCCTCAAATTGCACAACTGGCTTTTATCTTCTGTGGTATCTCTGATTAATCCTTCCCAGTGGAGGAAAATTTCCATATAAAGATGAACAGCACTTCATTCTTAGAAATTGTTTGAAGATAGAAGAGTGTAATTTTTTTCTCTTTTTCTCTAAGTGAACTGCACTTGGAGCAGATCTACCTCTCGTCACAACCAATGAACTCAGCTATTAGCCTGGTATAACGTTTCCCAGAATATCTGCATAGAGCTTCCTTACCAGCTAACTCCCTGATACTAGGAATTTGAGCACAAATACAGGAAGGTTTTTCCCAAGCCTTTCTCCTTAAGCTCTTCTCTGATTCCTGAGGAACTTCTTTAAGCCCCAGTGTATCAAAGGCAGCTGGACTTGGATAACAGGACTTTTCAGAGGAGGAACAGTTAAGCTTCCTCTGTCCTGCCATCAGGAAATGTATTCACAGCACCATCTTCCCACAAGTGTCAGAGACAGAAATAAAAGCAGAATGCCAGGTGCTTCTCACCTGGCAGAACTGTCATGCTTAATGTGCAGGTGAGAAGGGTGTGAAGGCATGCTGCTCAGCTGCAAGTGATGCTAAGCATCCATCCGCAAGAGACAGAAGGTACTTCTCCTACCACGTGGGGGGCATGCATAAGTATGGTGCTGGGTTCCATGCACAGCTTTGTCACTGCTACAGATCTCTCCTTCTAGAGATTACTACCAGGGAGTGCAATTCAATTCTAAATGTCTTCAGGGATTAAGAGATCTCATTGGATCTTTTCCTTCTTTGAACTTCATAGGAAAGGAATTTTACTTTCGAGGTTGTCCTGTGCTGAACAGATTTGCTTTTGTTCTGTTCCCTGAGCTTTAAGTGACAGGAAAAAAACAGATGATCAAACAAATATGACACTGTGACAATGTTAGTTTCCACTAAATACAGCATCCTTTACCATGGACCACCTTACCTGACTGTCATTTCCTTAATCTAAAGGATAATTCTGTTGCCAGAGATAGGTTGTTTTCAGCTAGAGTTTGGTCATCCTCTTTGCAAAATCTACCTGGATGACTTACTTGCCCTCCTGATGCCTCTTACGATTTATAAAGGAATTTGCAGGTGCTTTAAAATTATAAATAATGCACAAGTGTTAGTATGTTTTATGCATTCCCTTAAAATAAAACATGAATGATGCCGTCACTGCATTTACTGAATTTGGACATATTTTGGATTTGAATCCTATTTAAAATCTTTTATAAATTAGACTATTAACCTTTTTTTTAAAATGTGAAATGCACCACTTTTCATTGAACCACTCTTGCATTCCCTGCTGCCAGCTGAGGCTATTTTGAGATATATATCACCCAAAAGATACTGAAACTAATGCTTGTCACTTCATCCCAACCATAATTTCCAGCTAACCAACAAGGCAAAATAATAAATTACTTTATCAAGTTCAGTCTCTTTATATCTGCTTTATTCCCAACTGTAATACAATCAGTTATAATTGAGTTGCAGTTTAATCAACTAAGTGGGCCACCCCGTGAGGAAAAATAGAAAAAAAAAAGAAAAAAGAAAAAGAGAAAAAGAAAGAGAGAATCTAGGTCGCTCTGTTCTTAAGACAACAAAATAGATAATTGCTTCACTCCAAAGTATCCATGGTGCACTTGGAGTATGTTTAAGATCTTACATAACACCATGTCTGGGTTAGTCAATCCCTCCCTAATAATGTGCCACAAATGCCTTTACCCGTGCACATCCAGCAGTGCAGATAGTAGATCTGACCCATCCTTCTTAAGACTGTGTGGAAACAAAAATACTCTGAACCATAAAATTTTGAGAGGATTACTGTAGTTTTTAAGGAGAAGGGGAAGAAAAACTTTGTTATTAATTTACTTGCATCTGCAAGAAATTAGTAGAAACACTCATCTTCAGCTGCTGTAGAACGACAGAGCTCCATAAAAAATGCACATTTAGAATAGCTGAAATTTGTAAACTACATTATGCTGTATCAGCACTCCCTCGGAGGACTCAGGACCCTGTCATTCAGAATCAAGCCCTGGGTTTTGCTGGCCATCTAGAGCTCATCTCTGTCAGGCTATATTAGCTCAATTGCTGTCTTTTAATTAGGACTGATTTTTTAAGCATGTAAAAAAATAGATCTTCTACAGCATAAAGCAATATACAGACTGAAGTGAGCCCTGACTACACAGTAAGTATGTAAGAACCAGCAATAAGACAGCATGTCTACAACTGAGACAAAAAATAACGGGTGTTCTTAACTCCAGGTGGCCAATTCACAATAGCTGACTGGAGTTAAAACAGCATCAAAGCTGACATACCCTGCATTTAATGTAAAGCAGAGATAAAACTGTAGCACCTTGGTTTTCACTTTAGGCAGTGTGGGAGCAGGACACTCTTGTCTGTGGTAATCAAGAGGATGTGTTTTACCCACCTATTTTAAGCAACTGTTAAGCGCAGCTGCCAGCATAGCAGGAACCCATGTGTACTGTCTTGGAGGACAGAAACTGAGGTCCAACAGAAGCAGTATCACCTAGAAAGTAGTTAAAAAGCAAAACCAAAGTCCCAGTCAAGCTCCTTAGACAGGAGGAAAATCATCGTATCCATGACAGAAGAACTCAGACCACATGACCAGAAAAGGAGCACCTTGACACAGTGTTCAGAGAGAAGTGAACTGCTCAAGCATCTCTGCCTGGCAGAATGCTCGCTAGCAAAACAATAACATGCACAGTCAGTAGAAAGGAACGGCATGTTCCTCCTCTCTTCCATAAGCAAACATCTTCCTATGGCAGTGACGTGGTATTCTACCATCTGTCTGTGTGCCCTTGCTGAAGGTTTCCTTTGGGTAGGCAAGTAATCAGACAGTTTTAAGGAGACTTGGGTGGAAAGTTATCAACCACAGGGTCAAAGCTTTACAACGCTGCAGGGAACATTTGAGTTCAAGGTATTCAGTCCTGCATACAAAGCATGCCTCTTTTCCTGGGTGCTAAGCCAGTATTAAGGCAGCCTTCTAAAGCGCCTACCCAGGAATAGGTTTAAGTCAAATAGAAATGTAAGCCTGAGTCCAGGATATTGTTAGGGTGAAAAGCAGGACCATAAGGTAAGGAGCATCCAGTTGGAGGCTGATCACAAGCAGTGTTTCCCAGGGCTCAGTGTTCAGTCCGGTCGGGTTCAATATCTTTACTGATGATCTAGATGAGGGGACTGAGTGCACCCTTAGTAAGTCTGCAGATGATACTAAGCTGGGAGGAAGTGTGGTTATGCTTGAAGGAAGGGAGGCTCTGTAGAGGGATCTGGACAGGCTGGATCGATGGGCCGAAGCTAACAGAATGAGGTTCAACAAGGTAAAGTGCAGAGTCCTGTACTTTGGACAAAACAACCAAGCGTTACAGACTTGGGGAACAGCGGCTGGAGAGTTGCCTGGCAGAGAAGGACCTGGGGGTGTTGGTTGACAGCGGCTGAACATAAGCCAGCAGTGGCCCAGGTGGTCAAGAGGGCCAGTGGCATCTTGGACTGTATCAGACACAGCGTGGCCAGCAGGAGCAGGGAGGCCCTGCTACTGTACTCAGCACTGGTGAGGCCACACCTCGAGTGCTGGGTTCAGTTTTGGGCCCCTCACTGCAAGAAGGACATTGAGGGGCTGGAGCGCGTCCAGAGAAGAGCAACGAGGCTGGTGAGGGGGCTGGAGAATAAGCCCTATGAGGAACGGCTGAGGGAACTGGGGTTGTTTAGCTTGGAGAAGAGGAGGCTGAGGGGAGACCTCATCACTGTCTACAACTGCCTGAAAGGAGGTTGTATCGAGGTAGGTATTGACTCTTCTCCCAAGTGACAGGACAAGAGAAAATGGCCTCTAGTTGCACCAGAGGAGGTTCAGAGTAGACATCATGAAAAATTTCTTCACCAAAAGAAGGCACTGGCACAGCTGTCCAGGGAGGTGGTTTAGTCACCATCCCTGGAAATATTCAAAGACAGGTAGATGAAGCACTTACGGATATGGTTTATTAGTGCACAGGTATGGTTGGACTCAGTGATCTCAAAGGTCTTTTCCAACCAAGCCATTCTATGATTCTGTGATTCTTCTACAAATGTTCTCCTTCACCATACGTAGCTCTTCTTTCAAAGTGTTTTCCTCTTTCATGTATTTATAGAGACTAGTTTTGTCTTTTTCCTCAGAAATTTAATGCACCTCAGTGCAATTATAAATCTCCTCTTTCATGCTCCTTTAATTCTGTCACTGTGCAGCCTGGCTGACAAAGAACAGGAACTCCTGATATTTCAACTGTGCAGTAAGAAAAATACAAAGAAGAAAGTTGCAATTGTCATAACTGTTGTAAATATACAGAATGAAAAAAAATAAAAAGTCTTGCCAATTTCTAATGGAGATTGAGATTTTTGCAAACTCTCTCCCAAGCAATTTTATTCCAAGCTAGAACTGTGCACAGGAGCAGCTCAGTTGATGTGCTGGCACTTATCGAAACCTGTGAATAGTTTCTCTTTCTCCTCAATTTTTGTTTGAATTTTGTTTATTCTGTGTTTTTAAAATAAAATTTATTTTATTTAATGAAGAAATAAGTCTGAAGAAAACTGCAAAGAGAAATTGGTTCATTCACAAAATACAAAACATTTCACTGAGTAAGAGCCACACAATGCTTCAGGGAAAAGTGGCCTGCATACACTTAACTCCAATATAAAATAAATGCCTGTCACATATCATAAATACATGTCGTTGGATATGATGTCTTAGACTCACTCAGCCTTTCAGGTTTGTAATGCTTTTTTCTCTTCTTGATTGCTGAGAAAATATGAACTGTATATTTAAAAGCTTTTCATGAAAAAAATGCTTTAGTAATACCTTTACCGACTCATCTTTCAAATTAAAATTTTAATTAACACAAGAATTTTTAAGGAATGTACACCTAGGACAGGCATTGGAACGGAGAACAGGCCACAACACACAGTTTCTGCCCCTTCAGGGGGGATGCAGAAAGTCTCACACCACATGCAATAACATGATGGAAGGGAGGCAGAAGGAACAAGAAAGTCTCACTGCCAATATGAAGTCAAGGACGAGCTTTCAAGTCCATTACAATATGCAAGTTCAGCTCTGCCAAGCATCAAGAAGAAGAGGAGTGACGAAAAAAAAATAATGTTATTCCCTACCCATGAAGAGAAAGGCAGCGTGTAGGTGCCCATAAGGCTCACTTCAGTCTGTCCTGCTCTGGGAGAGACACCATCCAGAGAGCAAGTGAACTTCCCAAGCACACGTGGGTTTCTCCCACAAATGAGGTCAGCAGTTGACACAACCATCTGCTACCTAGTTACCTTAAAAATTATATTCAACCTTCTTTTCCTTTTCCAGCTTTGCCTGTGCTCACCAGCAAAAAGAAGAGAAGGATCCAGGGACACAGAAAAATGGCAGTTCAACAATCTGCCAACCTAAACATTGACATACATTTCTTTGTGCTGTCCTTTTTCCTTTAATTGTTGTCTGCCTTCCCTTTCTTTGCACCCTTTCTCTCAGGAGACAAGAGTTATCAAAACAGCTCCACCATTCCACACTTGGGTTTCTTTGTTTCTTTCCTTATTTTCCACAGAGGATCATTCACAGCCATACGAATCCTAAATTTCTATCAATGTTACATGTTTGATGTTCCTTCAGGGTCAGCATGCTGTGTCTGCACCTATTGGAAGGGGAGTAGAAATTCTGCAGTTTTGAGGGACTAATTTCTAATAGTCACCACTTTATGAACCTTTGTCCATAGATTTGAAAAAGTGGGTTCCCATCCTAGGGAACACTAGAACCTGTGTTTACCTCTAGGTCTCAGCACCAGCCTGTATTCCTTCTCCATTATCTCTGAGGACTATCATGTAATTTGTGAATGGGGGACAGAACATCATGCATTTGCATGTAGCCCCCTGACATGAAACAAGCCAATGGCAACACACTAGAGATCCATCCTACTCTTTCTGCCAGCCTTTTCTGCTTACTGCTACTCCTCTTCCACATAACTTCAAGAATTTAATGGCCTTCAAAACCTGCTGGAAAACTACTGATCACCATGTATCTGCCACAGATTTCATACTGCAATTTCCCATGCAAACACCTTGCTGCTAGAATGGATTTTTATGCTGTTGGCATTAAGGATGCTCCAGAATGAAAGAGACATTCCTGTCCTTCATAAGGGCAGCATGCCTGTCTTCTTTAGGAACAGATAGCCCTGCAGAGACTATTTAGGACTTTTGGATTCCTGTACATTACTGCAGTGCTAAGAAACACAGACAGTCCATACACTCTCAACTTAATTCAGCAAGATTTCTAAACTCATGTAACCCTCATGGATTTGATTTTATATTTTTATCTTCATTTCTAATCAAAGTACAAAGCCCTCCCATGTTCATCAGTATTCATACACACCAGTCTTCCCTAATGGTTGTCCTTTCGTTAGCACACGAGAAAGTGAATAGGTCTCCACAGCTAACAGCTGAACTACAGTCTGAACTTCCTTGTACACATGGTTCAACACAAAGGCAAACCAGTGGCTCATGTTTATAGAGTCCCATATTAGCAGGAATGTCTGAATAACTGTAATACATCATGTGTCACTAGAGTCTTGTCCAGCTCCAAATCCACTGTTTCCTATGCAACACAAACTAAAACTTCAGCACTGACAAACTCTATTTGTGCAAAAGTACGCAGCTAGCAAGAAACTACCAGTTTTCTGTGCCCCCATGAGAACCAACTTCAATTATGAAAGATACAAAAGAAAGAAAAGTCAGAAGGATTCAGGTGTATGTCAATAGATGTTAGAATGAAAAGCATGCCCACTCTCCTTTGAAGTAGACAGAGAATCAACGAGAAGCATCTTTTGGGTTGCCACGAAGGAATCCTAGAAAACCGTCTTCATGCATGTGAAACTTCCTCATTTTTCCACCTCTCACTTCTCTGAGAAATCTTAGTTAAGCTCTTTACAGCATATCTCTACAATCAGTACGCTCAAGGCTGCTCATTTCCTCCAAGGATACTAAATAAACACACTCTGTTCTCTGTGTCCGTTTACAAATAAAACAAGTAGAAGTAAGACCTCAACAGACACAAGTGAGAGCATTTATATGATTCTAATGACAACAGGCACAACAGAGGCAAGCAAAGAAAAATTTCTCAAGAAAGGTAAAGGAAAAAACCACCTGGCCAGTCTTCCTCCTCCTGGTTTGGATCATGTATGGAATAGATCAGCTGCCCCTCACTGCAGTTGTTTCACTGGTATCATTACCACAGCTAACAATCTGCTTCCTTGGAACACATCTTGCTCCTTGGTTTTAAAAGGAATTCCTGAAGAACAAACTAAGCCCAACAGGTTGCCATTGAAGCAATAATCAAATCAAATAAATCAACAAAGATCCAAGGCTAACACAAATTCATCAACCTTGAACAGCCACAGAACCCGTGTTAGCATTGTTTTTCTGGAAGCACTGAGACACCTACATGGAATTTTCCCTTCTACCCTGTTTCAGCAACAGATATCATGATTGTCACTCAACTTAATCCAAGTTTTTCAAGAAAATCCCTTTGCCAGCAGTACACATTAGGAAAAAAAAGGCCTATAAAACTATTCCTTGTGAAAAATGTATACATCAGATATGGATGCTAGCTCTTCATCGTCAAAATGTAATTAAAATGCATATAGTCAGAGCATCAGACAAAGAAAAAAGCATCCAGAAGATACAGATCAACAATACAACTATACTACACACTGAGATTGCAGAATTCATCTTATACTCTTATCCATCTATGAGTTTCATGTAGTACAAAATAGTAGTACAGAACAGCAGCACAGAAATTTCATTGAAAGGGACCTATAACAATTATCTTGTCCAATTGCCTGATCACTTTAGGGCTGACAAAAGTTAAATCAAGTTATTAAAAGCATTGTCCAAAAGCCTTTTAACCAATGACAGGCATGTGGCATTGGCCATCTCCCTCAGTTGGATCACACTTTTGGTAAAGAAATAGTTTCTAATGTCTGGTTTAAAAGTCCCTTGCTGCAGCATTGAACTCTTCCCTCGTATCCTATCACTGGATACCAGGAAGAAGAGAAAACCACCTCACCACCTTGCTCTCTCCTTCCTCTCCTTAGGAAGCTGTAGAGAGCCATGAGGTTGCCCCTCAGCCTCCTTTTCTCTAAACTAGACAAACCCAGAGTCCTCAGCCACTCCTCAAAGAACAGGCCTTCCAGTACTTTTACCAGCTTTGTTGTCCTCCGCTGGACACATTTAAGTACCTTAATATCCCTTCTAAATTGTAGGGCCCAGAACAGCACACAATATAAGCAGAAGTTATCTGAGAACAAAGGTAGATGGTCCCCCAACATCTATCACATGCTGCAGTGGGCCAGAGACCTCCTGTTTCACCTCAGATTTTCCAGTCTTTGTGATTTGGAAGCACCTGACTGCAAAATAGAAGACATAATTTGTCACAGATTTCAGGGATTACAGACAAAAGAGTAACCACAAGCAAGTACTAACACTACTTTTCAGCACTAAAACTTGAGGTTCTGCACTACTTCGTCTATCCTGCTCCAGGACTTCACACATTACGACGTGCAGAGAAGCACAGTCTAGCTGATTCATAAAGTCCCAGAGCAGGAGAGCTACTCAGCAAAGAACTGCAAATGTAAGGAACAAAAGCCTGAGTTGGAGGAGGAGAAGGCAGAAAACACTGTATGTATTTCACAGTCTCTTCTACTCTAGACAGGTCTATATTGCTTCTAACTGCACTCAATCTCACTGACTGCTTCAAGGAAAATCAAGGACTTAATCCCCACATCACAGGCAAGTAAAGCAAGGAAAATGCAGCAGCAAAAATACACTTCGTAAGTCACAGAGAAGGCCATGGCCAAGAAGATGTTAAAGACTAGTGCTGTTTCCATTCAGAGTTAAGTGGCATTCACACACACTCACATCTTCACTAACGTAAGCTTAGCACTTGGGCTGCTTTTTCAGAGAATTTGGACAGTGACTTACATCCTGTTATCTTCAGGAGGATATAAATCTCTGCCTACCCTTCAAGAATAAGGGGGCTCCCTCTGCACTGATTTTTGTGGTATACCTAGCTGAACCAAAGCTCTCAGTAAGTGACATGAAATAAGCAGTCCCTCCCCTGCTCACATATTCCAGATGGCAATCTGGTTGTATCTGTCTTCTGCCAACAGTATTTTAGGAGTTCTTATGAACAAAACAAGTCTCCACTGAATCTTGACAGATAAAGAATTGAATGCCAAGCAGCAGTCCTCACTCCAAGCTGCTGCCAATAAAACAAAAAATCAGCCCTGTAATACATCCCAGTGAATACATATTCAGAAACTTACATGTGTCCTTCTCCTGATGGGGCTCACACTGCGCAAATTAATTCAAGGTGTACTGGCAGTACATAGAAATTTAGCAAGTACCATTGATATGCATCATACAACATAGTTGCCTTTCCTTACCTGCTAACTTATCGCACCTAGCTTTCAAAAGACCTTCCTGGCTCCTTCCTGACTCGCAAAACTCCAAGGAAAAACACATTTGATTTTCCTGTGCCATTAGAGACAAAGGAAATTTCTTCATCGATTGCTTCAAAAGTCATGAGGAAACTCCCATAGGAGTGTTCTGTTCAGGCTACTGCTTATTGTTAATTAAGTAAAAGTGTGAGACTCCCTCTTCCTCAAGAAAGTGAATAAGGACGTGGCAGAGCAATGATATCTTCCTTCCAGTAGCTTCTCTGGTCACTTCAGTATGATGAAACGTGTTCCCAAAGTCCTCAGATACTTCAGAGCCTGTCACAGCCCTGCCCAGCAGGAAAGCGTCAGACACACCTACCTGTAAATGGTTCTCAGATCCAGCCTCTGAGCTTCCATAAGCTCTGACCTAAGTCCCATTTTAATATAGTATGCTGGAAAGGGAAAATGCCATGCCTATACTGCTCAGATAAGAAAACCAAATTGGACCCTGGTGTTTATGCGGAATATTCCCAGTTGAAATACTGAAAGAGTTAAGGTGTCAGAGCTGTAGCAATATCTACAGGAAGTTTGATTATCTGTAAATTGGAGAGGGAGGGGCTTTAATCACAAAATTGCAACATTTTTTCTTTCTTCCAGGAGTGCCAGAAGAGATTTTATGATGCAACTTTTGCATCATTCAAAAAATCCCAAACAGACAACAAAATTAATTCAGAGGTGTTCCGGGAAAAGCCACATTAAAATAAAATCAAAGACTCATGAAATACACACAAAGATCTCCCTGAAACTGGGGATAATAAAAAAACTCCCTAGCAGATCATACCGTGCACCCTAGACAAAGCAAGCATGTCACTCACCAGAGGTTTGGTGCTTTCCACAGTCTGGGCACCTCTCTCTGAATAGCAGGACTGGCAGACGAATGGGTTCCAACCCCACAATTAAGGAAACAGACAGTAATCTTTAGATCCTGGCTTGTTTTGCCAGTACGGCTATATTGCATGCTTGCATCTCCTTGGGTTTGAACTACAGTGGGAAAACCACCTTTACTTTCTGTGTTATATTTGCCCTGGGAAATGTTCTTTTTCCTCTTTGAAACTATTTCTAATTTAAAAATAAATCTCTGCCTAATGAATCAAAATTTCCTGGATTTTACCACTCTGCAGAGTGGGCAAGTTCCAGACACATTTTGCTAATACATTAAGTCATCTGGAAGAAAAGCTGGTGCCCCAGGCAGCATCTTGACAGATATCAGAAACTCAGGATTCATCAAAACATGCTTTTTGAATTTTTGCTTCTCAGTAACTTCTATTATAATGCAAATCCTGACCTTGGCATGCAGGAGTATGTTAGAATGAATGTCTGCCCAGAGTAAATTCTGTTACGCACTGGCAGACACTGCTTACAACTCGGGTTAGTCACTAAGCTGCAAGAAAAGGCATATACCTCAGCTGTTACTCCTTTGTTGCAGCCCTCCTCCCCCTGCCTTTAACTGCAGTCTCTAAGCAGTTATTTATCTTTCATGGATTCACAGATCTGTAGCTGCAGTGACTACATCTCCTGTTTGAAGGTACACTTGTTCATTTCTGTGCAAGCAACCTGATTCACACTGTAGAAAATAGTGCAAAATCTGCTTTTCTCAAAAATATTTCTCCTTCAAAACTGGCATAGAAGAATAATGAAATGTAACACTATTACCATACAAGCCATTATCTTCTCACATGGATAGCTTGCTATTTTGTGCAATCAAATTAGACCTTTTCTTCTACAGTTTGATCTTCCTATTCAAAACATCCCAACTAAAATTTGTGTTGCTTTCTCTGTTTTTAACTGTGAGAATTTTGCTCACTTGTTGAAGAAAAAAAAAGAAAAAAAAAACTTCCTCTGCTTTCAAAGATGAAAATCATGTTTCCATTCCATAAAAGAGTCCTGCAGTAAGTGCTGAAGATGTTTATGACATCACTAATACCATATATGAAATGTTCTCACAGTCCCATGACTCTACAGTTTCTTCAAAGGAAAATGAACAGAAAATGTACACATAAAATACGGTACAAAAGAGAACGATTAGAACCATTTCATTGACTTCCTCCAAGGTCAACTAATCCAGTTTCCAAAAGTGGCCAGCATTCAGCATTGTCTCACCGACAACCTTGTTTTGACTGAATGTTCAGGCCAAGCAGCCCAGAAAGGCAGTATACTGTGGTAGAATGAAGGAATCGCGTTGCCAAACACTTAAGTGTTGTTTTAATTTTCTCTCCCCAAAACCACTGTGGTTTCTATTTCCTACCATTACGTTAAAACAATTCATCACACATGGAAAGAAATACATGGAAATCATATAAAAGGTTGGCCTCAAATCAAGGTAGACTGTGTGGGGTCAGCTATTTATTACTATTTTCCTGCTTATTGCAGCAATATTCATATTAAAAATAACTCTCTGAATACCAGGTACAAAATTTCTGTATTGGTCATTGTTTGGTCAGGGTCTGGCCAGCATTTGGGGGGAGACTGAAAAAGGGGCTCACAAACACCCAAAATTCTACTCTTTCTTTGGGTTTTCTCTGACTAAACTGGTCTGCAGCTTAGTATGTGCATCAGTGGCATGGCATAAAGCAAAGCAAGACCTGTGAACCGTACAGCCGGATACACAGTCAGCTAATAGGGTTCCCGATTAGGAATGACCCAGGGCCTGAACACCTTGTGTGGGAGGGGACATGGGGCTTCAGCCTCAATTGTCGCTACCCTTTCCTGCTCAACTTCTTCAAACATTTGGCTCTGCAATCACGAACCAATGACAGGCACGCTCTTCCAGGTTCACAAGCAGTATTTCCAGCTGCACACCCTACCACAGACTCATAGTAGCCCATCCTCTCTCTTGCAATGGGGAAAGGGGAGGGGGGAAGAAAGGAGTCCCCTCATGTGCCAACAGCACTTACCTCCTAGAGCTTGTTTCATAACAAAATCCATGGCTTAGGGGTGCTGTCCAACTTCACTCCTTACATGCACAGAGACCGGGAATCCTTGGAAGGCAGCCTGCAAAGAGGCACAATCAAGAGGAATTGTCTCGAGGAGAATAAAGGACTGATGTCTCGTCTTCCCCAGCTCCCTCCCTACAGCTTTCCCTCTCTTATCTAAACGCGGGCAAGTTTCTAAACCCTCATCTCTGCAGAGCCTAGCTTTGCAGGACAAAGCAGACCTTGGCATCTGGGGAGCAGAGCTGCATGCTGGCAGGCAGGGAATGGAGGTGAAGCGAAGGAGGTAGGGGGACACGGCTGTTCCCGCACCCGGGGCAAGGTGGCCAGGAGCGAGCCTGCAGGAGCAGCGCGGTGCTCCTCTGGGCTTCTGTCTTGCAGATGGGCAGGAAGGCGTTAAACCTTTGAACTTCCCCGTTTCCGCGCCCGTCTCTCGCTCTCTAGGTTTTCGGAGGGCCAGCTCCAGAGTGCCAACTCCGCTGGGAACGCCCAAGGGGGGTATTTGAAGGTGAAGCGCTCCGCAAGTGCCGGGGGGGCAAGTCGGGGATGCCGGGAGAGTCGGATGCAGCCCGGGCGCTGGGATGAAGAGTAGAGATGCAAGGCAGGTTCCCCCGCCCTGACCCCTCAGAAACCTCACCCAGAAAGCTCTCAGCACAATGTCAGCGAGGGCTGCACCTTCTCCGAAAGAGCCGGGACGGCTCAAGGTTGCGACGGGCCGGGCGCAGGTGCTGCAGAGCCGCCGCGCCGCGCAGGCTGCTGCCTCCCCCTGCTGGCCCGGCCGCGAGGAGCGGCTGCGCTCTGCGCCCCCCGGAGCGGTCACAGCGCCCGGCGAGGGCGTCCCCATCCCTGCGTGTCCCTACCCCGCTTCTCCTCGCTGCCCGCCCGCCCGCCGCCCGGCACTGCCCGGCACGGCCCGGCACGGCCCGCCCGTCCCGGCGTCGGTACCTCGGTGGCGGTGGGCGCGGGGCTGAGCTGTGCCGGGCCGGGCTCCTCTCCGCCGCCGGGGGCTCCGACTGCCGCCCGCGTGTCCGGGGGCCACCGGGGAAGTTGCGGGCTTCTTCCTACTTTTCCCCCGCTCCACTCTTTTTATCACAGAATTTCTGGACCATCCCACTGACACAGTCCCTCCTCCCCTCGCTGCGGGAGCCGGGCTCGCTCCCTCCCCCTGCCCCCGGCTCCCCCGCCCCCTCGCTGCGTCGCTCTCGCCCCTCGGTGCTGGCTCTACGGCCCCTCGGGCGGTGCGTGTGGCTGCGTGCGTGACTCCAGCTCCGCGCCCGGCTGCCTGCCACACCGTGCTTTATCGTGCGGGAAGGAGGGCAGGTTTCCAGCCCGCTGTTGCGTTTTGCAATTGCTTCCTTGCATCGCCCTGGGAGCCTGCGTGTGTGCGTGCGTGCGTGTGTGCGTGTGTGTGTGTGTGTGTGTGCGTGTGCACGAGGGGAAACCTCTGCAAATACGGGCAGCGTGGCAGAGTGACCTGCGTCCTCTCTTCTGGGTCCATCCCGGAGATCCACTCTCATCCCCTAGATCCTGGAAGGAGTTGGAGACGCAAGGAAGAATACTGGAAGGGAGCAAAGCCTTCTCCTCCCTCCTTCTTCGCCGTGGATCTTACTGTGGCTTCTTGGCTCGGTTCCCTCGCTATCCAGCACTGGTGCGGACTAAAGGGGGCGAGCGCTGCCATCTGTTGTCCACTTCGGGTCCAGGACGGCATCTGAAGGTGAGGAGGAAGGAGCTGCGTGCAGTGCGAGAGCTACATGGCAAAGCAGAGCCATACCCCCTCACGGCACTGGCACTCGCTTTTAGGAATGCCGGCAGCCGGCTTGGGGCTGGGTGGGGAGAGGATGAGCTCTGCTGGTGATCTGCCCTACTGTCACCAGCAGAAGTGGGACAAGCAGAAACCAAAGAAACCGGTATGGGGCTAAAAGGAGGAGAGGGAGCGCGGAATGGTGCTCGCAGAAGTGGGAGCCCCGAGGATGTGAGGGCGGCGGGGCCAGCATCCTTGGACTTCGTCTGAAGGTCAGGGAGGGCACTGGCACCACAGCTGGCACTGCGGAGAAAAAGTATGCAGGTCCAGCAATCACGGCAGGCAAGCCAGTGCCTCTTGGATCCCTCCCAGAAAGCCACTCTTCCAACGCTACTATCATCCTAGGAAGCTCAGCTGTGTACGCATGTACTGTAATTTTTACTCAGAAACTTTAGAAAGGAAAACTTAATAACAAGAGGGTTTGTGGAACGCCTTAACACCAGCATTTGCAGTCGAAAGAACATACTTGTACATTTTTGATATTGTGTTTTCTATACTTACTGTAGCAGTGGCTCAGCAGAGATGATTGTGCTCGGGAATTGAACCTGAGAGCCCACCGGAGTCATGTGCCCAGATTTTCTGTGCAATTAAGACAGTATTTCCAGGTCTGTGTTGTCACCCAAAATACCCCAATAATTTGCTGCGTCTGGGCTATAGATGGTGTGCAATTACTAACACTTTCCGAGAGATGGCATCCCAGTTAGGGAAATGAGCATAGTACTGCATGCAAAAGCCGCAGTAATCTTATTGCCATTGATTTTAAACAGTACAGCAAAATGATGATCCTGATTTTCTCACAGAGTTGATAAACAGCATTGCAGCAAATGCATAGATTTACATATCACAGCCATGTGAATGTCATCCACAGGGACTTACAAGCTGAGGAAAATAATAGGCATATCAAGGAGAAGACCCTAAGAGGCCCTTGAGCTTCTCAATGACATTTTTAGAGCTCCTGGTCTGTCCCTAGAACGACCTGACTTTTCAAAGGTCATGTAACTATAGTTCTGTCCCCAGACTACTCCTGCTTTTTCCAGATTATACACATGGCAAAAAAAATCAAGACACATGAGGCAGTGAAGTATGATTACAACACCCACTACTTCACAGTTCCCTCTTCTTCAGGAGAGCAAGGCTTTGTTTATTGTTCCACTCAACATATAGCAGTCTTTGAGTAAGCTCTTTATTTTCCAGTCAAATAGGAAAAAAATGCACATATTCTTGTAAAGAAATGGATGTTTTTCTTAACTCAGAAGTGTGAAAGGACTTTTCAACTATTTCTGCTAGCTCTGAAGAAAAAGTCACTTCCAATTTCTTGAAGATGACCTTTCTTGGTGAGCATATGCTGCAGCACACCACCACATTTTAGCTGCCTGCACTTAAAAGTTCTGAAACAAACGTACTCTCTCCATGACAGACAGATACAGGTATACATATTATATTTTCTGTTTTCATGACCACAGGTGTCCAACCCTAGTTGATATACAAGACCCTTGGTAGGCTGCCATTTACTGTTTCTACCTGCTAAGGTGGTGGTTTCTTGTTTGTTCTCTCCCTTTTCAACTCCTTTTTTCCCTGTAGCTCCATCCCTTTCTCTGTTTCTTGTTCTCTGAACAAGGTCTTGCCTTGCCAGACACATTGAGTCCCATCTTGTCAGGGTTGTTATTCCTGCAGATAAACATGATGGGGTAAAGATCCTGTAGCTATTATCTCCCAGATTTACTACTTCACAACATTAGGCATCTTCAGTAGACAGAAGTTACCCACAAAGGTGATCAAATCATAATGTCTCTATCCAAATCATAATGTCTCTACCCAAAGTATATCAAGCTTTCATTTTGAGATTACTCTTGCAAATACTTTTGACAGGACTTTCCCCATCAGTGAATAAGAGTTGTCCAAATCAGTGACATCAGTCAGTTTATATAGAAGTTTGAAGGCAAACAAGCTAAATAAGATGTTTTTAATTTCTTGCATTTGATGGCGGTGAGACGCTCTGCTTTGATACAGCAAAAATTTTGCACTTCCGCGATGACTAAATCACTTTGCCTTTTCTCTTCTGGCACTACATATCATCTATATCAAAACTAAACACAGAATCATGTCAAAGTACCTCTTTTTCATGTTTTCCATGTCATGAGGTCGAGGGAGGGGCCACTTTTTTTACTCTTTGTTGCAATTTAGAGTGGAAACGAGGTTCCATATGTTAAAAATACATTAGAAGAGCATTTCCATTTAACAGCCAGGTCTATACCTCACTTGTTTTTTTATCGCTCTACTTTCTGGCAAAGAAAAGGGACAGAAGGGAACAGCATACTTAGCTGAGGTGTTTGCTTAGTATCAGATGCTGTGGACTGTAGTTCTTTTCATGTGTAAATGGAGTAGGCCCAAGTTCTGAACTCAGCTTGGAAGTGAGCCATTCACTTCAGTAGGCATATTTCCAGCCAAGATAACCATCTTAATTGTTTATTATTTTTAACTTTTCATTAGGCATCAATTGCATGTATGCATTTTTACATACTTCAGATATTTGTATAGCAATTACTTGTAAGGTGTGATGCTTGATGGTTGCAAATAGAGCTGCTACAATATTATCAGCTGTTAACCTATTAAACAGCCACAAAACTGATGACTGACTACTGGCCAGCAGAAATGAGATATCAATACCTGTAAGAAAGTTCTTAAGCCTAAGTGAGGTGAGTATGAGATAAGAATGGACAAAACACAGAGTCCGATGTAGGCTAAAGCACTAGAGAATGAGTTTAACTTAAAGCACCTCCTTAAGCTACAATGAAATAATGAGACTTAAGCAGATACTTCCATTAGTGCACGTGTGCTTTGCTGAATCCAGAGTAGCTCCTCTAGGCGTGAACGTCTAAATTATGACTTTCTGTGACTACAAATGATGTCATTCAGAAACATGATCTTCAATTTAAATTACATAGGGCCTTCCAGTGTGATAAGTCTTTGCTAATATTAGTTACAGAATAAATAAGAAAATTCACTATTTAGTGAATGTTCAGATGTAGATATAAAGAGGAGAATGTCCTGTCTTAAGAGTCAAAGCATTTCTGAATTCAATACTTCAAATGTATAATCATTAATGTGCCTGACCTTTGTGAAATACAAGCATTGTACCATGTGCTTGTCTGCCTTTTAATTTCATGTTGCTTGCCACTAATTATTTATGTGCCATTTCTTATCTATGCCCCTTTTGTTAATTTAATCTTCAAATGATAGCATTTATCAAACACACAAAGCTAGCTCTTGCACTCAAGCAGAGCAGAAAATTATTCCTGCGCATAAAAATGAATGCCTCTCTGCAAGCTCCCCCTTGCTGTGACAGTTACAGCTAGCAGAGGAAGGTTGTTTACCCCCTTTCTGAAACTAGCCTGCTTGAGGCAGGGCAAGAAGTGGCGATGGTCCTGAGTTGGAGCGGCCTGGTTGATACTGCATTCGTACTTTGTCCATATGGAACTGATTTCTGTTCCATTCAAACAAGTCACAGATTCAGTTCTTTTCCAACACCCATAGCAAAGAAAAACACAATCTAGGAAGAAGAATGGAAAAAAAATCCCAAATTTTCTTTTGATACGCATCTTCAACTTCCACCAAAAGCAACCTTAAAAGCTTTCTGCAGTGAAATATCTAGAATATCATCATGTCTTTGTTATTTAAAACATCCAGGAATAAACATATGCTTCACTACAGCATTTAATCCCTTTTCAAGACTGTGTACTATTCTGATAAAATCCTGTGGCAATGAGTTCCTCAACTGAAGAATTAATTAAAATAGTTCATTATATACAGGTGATTTTCATTTAACAGAGAAAAAAGCAGATGAAATATAAGAGAGAGAGATCTTGATGGCTAAGCCATGATCTTAATTATGCTAAGAAAATAAAAATAAATAACTGTAGTTGGTATAAACAAACTTCATATTTCCATGGTCAGTTTGGTTAAATTTCTGATAGATCTTCGTAACCTTCTTCCAAACCTGTGAAAAGTAATCAGCTTTTTATCAATAACTCAAGTTTTGAGTAGATTTTAAAAATTAGTTTAGTCAGTCTGAAATTAATTGTATGACAGGCAAACCAAAGAAATTTAATTTGGGATTAAATTTTTATGTGTCTTAAAATAATTTTTATTGAATTTTAAGCATCTATAAGCATAAATGCAGCATGTTGTGAGGTAACATTTTGTTTTGAGCAACATCAGTACCAGTAATGATGCATCATGGGCTTTTTGTAATTTTTAGTCAGTTTTGTTCCAGCTGATAATAAAGGCTGAAATAAACAGTATTTTTAAGACCCCCAAAATTTCACCCTCTCAAGTTAAAAGAAGTCACTTAAAATTTCATCTAGTTTACACTTTTTATTATTTTGTGCAAGGAGTCATACTTTTTTGTTACCTCACATACCACATTATAACATTGTGCTAACAAAGTATGGTTGGAAAAAGTTTTTCCTACAAGATCCTTGATTGCTTTTTCTCCAGATTTCTTTAAGAATTTTGCTGGTTTCTTTTATGGTTTGTAAATAACTGAACCTGCTTCCATGCCCATTTTCCATTTTCTCTAGATATAAGAGTTTGTATCCTCTTTCTTACTTGGAGGTGGGCTGGTATTGCTTAAGAGGCTTCCAAATTTTTGTGTTAGATTATGGGGAGAAACCATTCTGTATCTTGCCACCATATAAGAAAATTTCCCTGTACAAAATTCCATGATGTCTCATTTGAAAACAGTGAGTCCAAGTACAAAGCAAATCACAAAGACAGGCCAATGAAAAGTGTTCCTTGACGTTCAGCCCATCAGGGACTAAAATCACACTGTTTAGAAATCAGCCTTTGAAGTAGTACATTTCTTGTATATAAGTCTTACCACAGCAGAGCTATCAGTAAGGCAGAGATTCAGACCCAGCCGCAAACAGTAACAAGATAAAAATCAAATTCAAAACTACAAGTAGTAATCAGGTAGCTAAAATGAACTTGGCAAACAAAAAGGAGATTTGCAGCAACGTACAGGTACGTGAGAGACTGTACGTAGTAGGGATAATGTGTAACTTCCTAATAGGGAAACTTTATGTCAGCTTTAAACAATAAGACTGGAGTGAAGTCAAGAAAATTTGTGTCTTTAAATTACCTTACAGCATTTAAATACTAGAAATCACAGCCTACAGTAGGAGATCTTAGATGTAAATGGGACACCTCCTGTTTATTGAATATTTAAGTTGAAGGTAGGCATGCACATATGGACCTTTAACTATGAAACTGTCCTAGTTTAGTCCACCTCGCCAGCCAAGTCAGTAGCTAAAACTGGGCAGTTTTTAGTCCTAAATCCCCCTCCACCCCCTCAAGGAAAGGGAAGAAGGAAATTAGAGAGAAAGAGAATTGCAGGTTGGAAACTAACACTAAAATATCTTCAATACAGCAAAAATAATAAAAGGAAGATAATAATTGTAAGAAGAAAACAATACTATATATAAGTATACAAAACAAATTCAGATTCCCTGGATGACCAGACAGCACCACTGAAGCTGCAGAGCACATGCAGGGAAAGTCCCAGACTGGACTTAGTGGCAGGCAGGAGCTGATCTCAGGAAGTGGATCAGAAACTGGATTCAGGAACACACGGATGGGTTCAGGGGCAGACGGACAAGGTCCTCACTTAACATCGGCCACTGAAGAAGAGGCCCTCATGATCTCTTAAGCTTTTATGCTGAGTATAACATGTATGGCATGAAATAATTCGTTGGTCAGATTTGGGCCATGAGTCCTGTTCCATGCCACCCCAGTTGCCACCAATTATAGGATGGCCCTAATTTACATAGGAATAAGTTTGAGCAGTGACCTTCCTGCACACCAATGGCCCATCACCTTGATGAGAGCTATCGACCTGAAAAGTCAAAGAAAAATGTTCTGCTTTAGACCAAACCAGCACAAAAAGCATAATGAACCAATAAGAAAAGTGATTGTATCACTTAGTTTAAAAGTGTATAAATACCCTATATTTAAACTGACCATGTATGTTGCATGTGTTAAATGCTTGGCACTCTTTTCTGATCAGAACTGAATGAATATAAAAATCTCAGCTCTATGTGTTGATTTGATTTATGCACATCAGGTAAAGAACTCTATTTTGGGGACAACAGCAGTAAGAGCAAAATCCCATTCTCTTTTTATACCAACTGGCAGTTCACTCAGTCCACAAAGGGAATGGTTTGTTTGGTTTTGTTCATTCTGCTTCCAAGGTCTCAGTAAGCACAGAGAAGGCAACAGACAGGTAGGGTGTTCTCCCTGCATTGTCACTTTTTTTTTTTTGAAGGTGATAGAGGAGAAAAGTACTATTGTTAAGGAAATTTTCCCCCAGCGTAAACCAAATAAAGTCTCATCTGGTTATACTGTAAGCCTCACACTTCTCAAAGACACCTCTTATCCTGGGAAAATTCATCATGTTCACCAACACAGCTTTGTGAACTGGGTCCTAGAGGAATCATAGTGTCTTACATGCCTTCATTGACGGGAGGTTCTCCCTATAGCGTCAAATACTCCGGAATATTGGCACCCAAAGGCTGAACAAAGAGCCAAGCCATCAGCTCATCTACACAGTAGTATTTACTACCACAAAGCAGAAAAATTAATAGTGTTGTGACACTAATGCTACAGAACTTGCTCCCAATGGAGTGTCAGGAGTAGATTTACATGTCATTGTCCTTCCTCTTGTCTAGCCAAAAATAGTCAGGTAAAAATAATAACAATAGAGAGAATGGCAGTTCTGGTGGATGTCTGCTCTACAAACTGACAGCTCAGTGCTGGGCCTTCCAGCTGCAGGATCTTGATGCAACGTACTGAAGAGTGTGGACTCCAGATCCTTCTGCATCCCGTGTGTATTGCCCAGGGCAGACTGGACGTGCTGCAATCACCTCCATAGGTGACATTAATTAAACTTGTCAGGTGTTGATGTTGCTTAAACAGTATTTTCCTTCATTTACAGATGTATTGCTAATTACCATTTTTTAAATACTTGAAAATCTAATTAACTCTTTAAAACAAATAGTCCGTTTGTCTGTGAAAGGAGTCTCCATAATCTTAGAGAAGTTTCAAAACTACATGTTTTTACTGGACTTTGTTGGGAATAGCAAAAATAGGGTTTGTTTTGACTTTCTTTGCATTGCAGAGTGTATTAAGTGAAGGTGTCTAGGTTCTGACAGCAGGGTGGTCACTGTAGGAAACAAGTCAGGACTTTTTGTGCTGGCCATGAATGCTTCCAGCCAAGTTCCAGCAGATGAACTGCAAGACACAAGGATGAAGGTCAGACAGTGAAAAAGGGCAGGAAAAGTGTTTTCCCCAACCTAGTAAATACTAGTTTCTATTTTGGTTTTATTTCTCAATGGTCAAATCAACAAATTCATAATTATAGATCCATTTACAATTATATAATAACCATATTTTATTATATTATATACATACATAAAATATCTAATTTTATAATATTCATAATTATACATGTAAGAAAGTATAAGTTTTCATAAAATCTAAATAGTTTATTTTTTAAATATTTATAGCTATATGCATATGATACCTAGATAAATATGAAGTATTTTTTAAAATTTGGTAGTAAACTAGCAAACTTTCCCAAGTCTAGTTGATTTTCCCCACAGTAGTAATTTGTCAGCAGTCTTCATTTCTTTACCTGAGCTCATGAGCTTTCTCACTCCTGTTCCTTCTGTTCTCTGCCTTTTTTCCTTTGAGATGGTGAGAGTGAGAAAGTAGTTGGGTGGGAGTTTGTCTCCAGGCCATCACAGTGAATACAGTCATTCATTGAGTTGCCTTAAAAGAAAGTGTGGCTTAAAGGACTGAAACTTAACTAGGTTCTGCTCTTTAAAAATGGACTTCTCTTTGGAATTTTGAACTGTACTAATGTTCTACCATTTAGCTCCCTCCCTTCAACTCTCAAAACATCAGAAGGACAATAATAAATGCACTTTCTCTATACCCAGAGGATTCTGTCAGCCAGAAGTGATGGGAAACACCCACCATATCTGGAGAGACGCAAGAGCCAAGGAAGGCAGCCCAGTCTGCTCCCCAGATAGTAACCAGCACAACGAAGAGAAGGCAACGAGTAACAGCAGTGGGAGACTCTTCTGAGAATTAGGGAGGCACCATTTGCCAACCCAACCCACTCTCAGGGAAGGTGTGTTACCTACCGGGGCCTTGTATCAGCGATGTCACCAGGGGGTTACCAGGCCTCCTACAGCCCACTGACTACTGTCTGCTGCTGGTTTTTCAGGTGGGCACCGGTGATTTAGCCAGGGGCAGTCTGAGTGGATAACAAATCAAGTGAGATTACAGAGCCCTGGGAAGAGTGGTGAGGGGCTGTGGAACTCAGGTAGTTTTTTCATCAATCCTCCTGGGTCAAAGGGATGGAGTTTGAAAGGGCTGGAGGAGTCTGGCAAACCAACAAATGGCAACAGGATTGGTGCCACAGCCAGGGGTTTGGCTACTTAGAGCATGAGACTCGCTTTGAGAAACCTGGCCTACTGGGGTCCATCGATCAGAGAAGGGGAAGAGCATCTTTAGTCACAGGCTTGCCAAGCTGGTGAGAAGGGCTTTAAACTAAAGTAACAAGGGGAGAGTACATCAATCCTTTGCACTTCCTCCTGCAGATGGATGAGGAGCTGACTAAGAACTTACGGGTCAGGATTAAAGGGAGGGCAGGTACAGGCAACAGTGGGGGTCTACTGCAGGCCACTGAACCAGGACGAGCAAGTGGATGAGGCCTTGCGTTCACAATCCCTGGTCCTCGTGGGAGACTTCAATCACGCTAATATCTGTTGGAGGGACAACACAGCAGGGCATAAGCAATCCAGAAGGTTCCTGAAGTGCATTGACGATAAATTCCTTCTCCAAGTGATAGAAGAGCCTGTGAGCAAAGGTGCTATGCTGGACGTTGCTTTCACCAACAGGGAAGGGCTGTTGGGGAACGTGAAGCTCAAGGGAAGCCTTGGCTGCAGTGACGATGAAATGCTGGAGTTCAAGAACCTTAAGGCAGCAAGGAGGGCATGTAGCAAACTCAGAGGGTGGAAGCAAGGTCAGATAGGGTGAGAAGAATACAGATAAATTATTCGAGCATCCAGGGATCGTTAGGACAGCTAAAGCCCAGACAGAATTAAATCAGGCCAGGGATATCAAGGGCAACCAGAAAAGCTTCTTTAGGTCTATACACAATGAAAGGAATTCTAGGCAGAAAGTTGGCCCTCTCCAGAAGGAAACAGGAGACCTGATTACCCAGAATATTGAGAAGGCTGAGGTACTTAATGATTTTTCTCCTCATTCTTCACCAACAAAGGCTCAAGTCACACTGTCCAAGTTGCAGAAGGCAAAGTCAGGGACTGGAAGAGTGAAGAACCAACCATCCACAGCAAGAGGAGATCAGGAGACCATCTAAGGAACGTGAAGGTGCACAAGTCCATGGGACCTGATGAGATGCATTCACAGATCGTAAGGGAACTGGTGGAAGAAGTGGCTAAGCCACTGTTCATCATATTGGTTAAGCAAAGAGTAAAGCAAGGATCCTCAATTTCAGGAAAGCAAACTTCCATCTCTTCAAGAAGTTAGTCAATAGAACCCCCTGGGAAACTGTCTTCAGGGACAAATGAGAAGAGCAGAGCTGGCAGATCTTTAGGGATGCTTTCCACAGAGCACAAGAGCTCACCATCCCCAGGTGTAAGACCTACATCTCAAACTAAAGGGCAAGAAGAAAATGAACAGGCAGTGCAAGCAGGCTCAGGTATCCTGGGGAGATTATAGGGAGGAAGCCCACTTGTGTGGGGATGGGGTCAGGAAGGCCAAGGCACAGCTGGGGCTGAGCATGGCAAGGGATGCAAAGAATAACAAGAAGGGCTTCTACAGGTATGTAAATAAGAAAGATGGGTCAAAGAGAGTGTACTGTCGTGATGAGTGAGATTGCCAAGCTGACGACAACAGATGAGGAGAAGGCTGAAGTACTTAACAACTTTTTTGCCTTAGTCTTTACTAGCACACCCTCTTCCCTCACCTCTTGAAGGGATGGGCCACAAGATGTGGACTGGGAAAGGAACCTGAGGGACCTAAATGTACCACAGGACCAGATGAGTTGCATCTAAGAGTTCTGAGGGAATTGACTGATGTGGTCACCAAACCACTTTCCGTGATGTTTAAAAAGTTATGGCAGTCAGCATAAGTCCCTAGTGACTGTAAAAAGGATAACTTTGCACCTATTTCTATAAAGAGTGGAAAGCAAGATCCTGGGAACTACCAACCAGTCAGCCTCACCTCTGTGCCTGGGAAGATCATGGAATAGGTCCTCCTGGAACATGTGGTAAAACACATGGAGGACAGGGAGGCTACTCAAGACAGCCAAACCAAGGCCAAGTAATGCCATATTAGCCTTGTGGCCTTCTATGCGGAAGTGATTACATCAATGGACAAGGGAAGATCCATGGATGTCATCTATCTGGAATTCTCTAAGGCCTTTGACACAGTCCCCCACAACATTCTTCTCTCTAAACTGGAGAGATATGCATTTGATAAGTGGTCTATGTGGTGGTTATGAAATCGGTTGGGTGGTCACAGCAGATGGTAGTGACCAATGGGTCGATGTCCATATGGAGATCAATGGCAAGTGGTGTCCCTCAGGAATCTCTTCTGGGACTTGTGTGGTTTAAGGTCTTCATCATGACATAGATGATGGGATTGAGTGCACCCTCAGCGAGTTTGCAGATGACATCAAGCTCAGTGGTGAAATTGATGACAATTGGCATGAGATGTCAACTAGAGAGACCTTGACAAGCTGGAGAAGTGGGCTTGTGAAAACCTTATGAGGTTCAACAAGGCAAAATGCAGTGTCCTGCATTTGTATCGGGGCAACCCTCAGTATTAATAAAGGCTGGAGGATGAAGAGATTGAAAGCAGCCCTATATTTAAAGACCTGAGGGGTCCTTGTGGCTGAGAAGGTGAAAATGAGCCAACATGCGCTTGCAGGCCAGGCCAACCATATCCTGGGCTGCATCAAAAGAAGCATTGCCAGCAGGTCAGGGCAGGAAATTCTGCCCCACTACTCTGCCCTGCAATTACGCCTTGAATACTGCATCCAGCTCTGCAGTCCTCAGCACAAAAGGATCATGGACCTGTTGGAGTGGGTCCAGAGGAGGGCCACAGGAATGGTCAAAGGCCTGGAACACCTCCCCTAGGCTTAGAGAGTTGAAGGGGAAGGGAAGGGAAGGGAAGGGAAGGGAAGGGAAGGGAAGGGAAGGGAAGGGAAGGGAAGGGAAGGGAAGGGAAGGGAAGGGAAGGGAAGGGAAGGGAAGGGAAGGGAAGGGAAGGGAAGGGAAGGGAAGGGAAGGGAAGGGAAGGGAAGGGAAGGGAAGGGAAGGGAAGGGAAGGGAAGGGAAGGGAAGGGAAGGGAAGGGAAGGGAAGGAACTGCTACACCTATCACTACATGGGGATTTAATAGTGAAAGCAGATAAGAGTAGATTGCTGGTTTTCTGCAGAAAAAAAAAAAAAAGAGTATGAAAACAACTTAAAACTCCAGGGTTATCTGGAGATTTTAAGTTCAAATGCCAGGAAACTGACACACTAAAACTTTCTTTTTTGAAAAACAAGCAAATCCCACATCAACCTACACTCAGTGTGTAAAACGGCATTGAAAAAATGTAAATTTCAGTAGCCTTTCTAATACTTGTTGTATTAGTACTGTTGTATCAAGTAAATCTTCCTCAGAACAGGTCCAACTCTGATTCCCATTTGCCTTCATGTCTGTCCTTAGAGGTCCCACAGACAGAGCTGTAACAATAAGAAGTCTCAACCAAGGAAATTAAAGCCGATTTTGCATATCATTTGGTGATCAGTTACACCTCAAGAAGTCTGTGAACTTTAGCACCGATACGAGAGGGACTGCAGTATGCCTAAACGCACACTAGATGGCAGCAAAGACAGCAGAATGTAACTAGTAATGCCCATGCAATAGTTTTTGGGACTGGATGTAGGATATGTTGATGATTTCTAGGGCAGGCTGATGAATATGTAACACTTAGATGGATAAAAGTTACTCGATAGCTTTGTTTGGCGGGAGCACCTATGAGGAAAATCCCAGTGCAACCCCAGTGCTGTAATAAAAGTATGCCAGATTAACAGTCACATTAAATGTGGTTTTGCAATTGGTATGATTTACTTCAAGGTAAGTAACATTAGAAGTACAGTCCAAAATCCCAGAAAAAAGCCCTCACAAAATCTTTAAAGTAGTGTTGACCAATTTAACACCCAGTGGAACTACATGGTGTCCACCAAAATAATTTGTACACATTGGCTACTTCAAAGTTAAATGCGTATCTACTGTTTTCACATTGTTCTGAAGTGAGAATTTTAATTTTGGTAGGGATGCAGCAGTTGCTGCACTCCTCGTGCCCACCCACAAAATAGTGCTAATTGCTGTCCTGTGATGATGCTACGTTGCAGAATGAAACGCACTGGCAGATTCAGCTACAGCAAAGGCAGTACGTATCAGATCACAACTCAAGCTTATGGGGGAAGGAAGAGGCTGTCTTAATAAAGTTTTGAGTACTTGGATCCCTCTTAGAGTCATAGACGGGTTTGGGTTAGAAGGGACCTTAAAGATCATCTAGTTCCAACTTCTCTGCCATAAACAGCGACACGCCCCACCCCCCCACCCCCCCTTCGAGCACAACGTTTGGAATATTATGCTGAGGAGAGTCTCTCCAGTCCTAGGTAGAAGTCCATGTTTTAAAGCCAAGCCTACAGCTACAGTTCACCAATGAGCTAAAGGACAAATAGTACTGGCAGCAAGAAAAGAACAGGCGTCTCTTGTAGTTACAGGACTAACAGCATCAGGCTAAGGTGCACAGGCTTAACTCGATCGTGCAAAGTCAATAAAATAATACTTCCTACTCCTACAGCTTATGAGGTACTCTGTGATCTTTTGCTTGTTTGTCTTCCACTGTTCACGCGGGTGAGATGAGTTTAATCTGATCCACAAGACAACTGCACATAAAAACACAGCTCAAAAATACAACTTTTTATTGACTAAGTAGCAGATACTGCCTTTCCACGTAGAACCTATTTTCCAGTAGGTTCCATTGCAAAAACTCACAAAAAGACAGACAACCCTGCTCCCACCCATATTATAGTTTATAGTGCTGTATGTATCACCAGCAATGGGTAAAGGTCCACTGCTATCACAGATACTCTACACTGGGTGAGGGCCCCCACCTCTTATTCCCTCCTTGACAGGATTCTTCTGTAGGAAAAGAGCCTAATCCTCCCACACCTCCAGAAGATGAGCAAAGGAAGCCTTTAAAATCTGATGGAGAACAACCTGATTGGTATGATTCTGGTAGGAGAATGCACACCTGGAAACACACAGTTACCAAACACACAGTTTTTGCTATAATTTACAATGGTCTTGCCTGGGAGGTGCCAAGAGCTTTCTGAGATAACCTGTCACAGTTTTCTCAGATGCAATGAGGTTTCTGCTCCATCTATTAAGCTTCTGTACTAGTGCCATGATTATCCTGCATATAATAATGCTTCACAGTGCAAGAAGTGGTTTTCCTGGAGCTATGGAAGTAAACCTAATAGCCCAAGTTATTTCAGTTCTACTGGTTGGGCATGCTACATTCCTGTGGAATGACCTGTTTTCACCTTCCCTAAGACAGAATTCTATGTTGATTAAGTTAGGTGTTTTCAAGTTTCAGGAGCTTATGAATCAAACAAAGCGGAGAACTTTTGGGTTCTGTTAGGATCCAAAGGAAAACCAGGAGGAGATTATTAGAAAAATCAAAATTAAGTCTTTTCATAGGGATAGCAGTGGGTATTCCACTGTGGTGACCAACAAACAAATCATCATATTCTCAGCACAGCAGGTTAAGTCCTGAGGGGAGGGGAGGCCCAGTGCTGTCTGGGTCCAGGCGTGGGTCGTTGGTTCTGGTGGCTGAACCCATTTCTGCCTCCGAGGGCAGGCAGACAGACAGGGTGAGCTGTGGTTAGCGTCCTGGGTCTTGGGACTGTCCTTCCTTCCTGCCAACGGAGCTTGTTAGAGTCCTGGATCTGGGCAACCCGGCAGCCTTCACGCGGTGAAAACTTAAGAGGAACATGTGTGGGTGCGGGGCAGCAGCCACGGAGGGTGACTGCCAGCTGCCACCTCCTGGCCCTGCACCTGAAAATCTGCAAAAATGCATTCTGTGCTTCTGCATAGAGAGAAATCATACAATCATAGACCCACAGAATGGTTTGGTCTGGAAGAGACATTAAAGACCATCTACTTCTAACTCTCCTGCCACAGGCAGGGACACCTCCCACCAGCCCAGGCTGCTCAAGGCCCCATCCACTTGAACGCTTCCAGGGAGGGGGCACCCACAGCTTCCCTGGGCAACCCTCTGCATGAAGAATTTCTTCTTAATGTATAATTTAAATCATGTAAATCTTCTCCCTTCCAACTACTTGCCCTTGTAAAAAGTCCCTCCCCAGTTTTCCAGTTGCCCTGCCAGGTATTGTTTCTCTTGAGCCTTCTCTTCTCCAGGCTGAACAGCCCCACTCTCCACCTGTCATCATAGCAGAGGTGTTCCAGCCCTCTGTTTGTCTTCATAGCCCACCTCTGGACTCTTTACAACAGTTCCATATACTTCTTATGTTGGGGATTCCAAAACTGGACACAATATTAATTTCTTTCATAGTAACTCTGTGCTTCAGAGCACAGCAGACTTTCAGAAAAGTCTTGAGAATAGATCTTTTTGTTAAACGATAGCCACAAACTATAGTTACTGCCTTAAAAGAAAAAAACACCAACATTCTTTCTCACCACTCTAGTTTGCCATTGTTCTGTGTCTCCTTTCCTGTCATTACCCCTGATAGTGCAGCAATTTCCTTTGGAACAAAAATCACAACAGAAATGCTAATCCTATATTCACTCTGTATTCTTAAAGGAAAGTTAAGGATGAGGGAACATTTCTTTCCGTTCCTTCACTTACTGTTTCCAGTTGTTTTTCATGTTGTAGCTGTGTTGATAAATCTCTTTGATGCCTTTAGGTGATTAACACTCTCTTTTCTATGGCCCTGATCCAGGTCAAATAAATTGAGTTTGCATGATTCCAAAATAGTGTTACTAAGAGTGAAAAGTGTCCATAATCTGTCTAAGGTACAGAGCAGAGCCTGACAGCAGTTTGTTTGTATCAGTTATATGTAATTTGAGTTCTGAAGTCTAGTTCAGCACTGCTGTGCTGCACGTAAGAATATTTGTCTATAAACACATATCTTTATTTAGAAATAGCGCCAAAGTCCTTGATGTGAATTTCTAATCTTTCTCCTGTTTTCTTCTAGAATGTGTTTGCTAACTTTACCTGTTCAACATAAGCTACAAGAATATTTCAGGAGCTGCCTCTAATTTTGTTAGCTGTTTTCTTTTTTTTTAAAGAGGAAAAACAATGTAAACACCTATGACTTGTGCTTATATCTAATGGCATTTCAGCTAAATAACTTCTAAAAAAGAGGAACTATCCCAAGAAACTGACTTACACGTCATGCTTTAAAACACTAGATGCTACCAATTTATGGAAGCTGTGGACACAAACTATTTTGTACAAGAAGGCCAAAATTATTTTCAAAAGTGATTTTGTCCCGATCTTACCCTCTTCTTTTTTTTTTCTTTTTTTTTTCTCTTATCCCAATTCTGCACCTTCCTTTTCATACTAAATTCATTACTTCAGTTTCAGTAGCTTTGATTGACCCACAGGATCATTATATATGTAACAGTAGCTGAACAACAGAGTGATAGAAGTACATGTACCAGAAGGAAAAACAGAAGGGAAATATGTCCTAAGTAGGCTACTACTGCTTACATTGTGTTCTGCTGTCTCCCCAGCATCTAGAGAGAGATGTTGCAAAAGATGTTTTCAGCAATGCTTCCTAATGGAAACATCTTTGATATTAAGTTCAAATCCTGAAGTTGTAACATAGTTGCTTAACTAATGACAGACTATAATAGTTAACAATGTGACCCCAAGGCCATTAGGATTGTCCATTTACTTCAGCTGAAGAGCAAGAAATAAGACAGGACAATGTTTCCTCCTGATAATAATGAAGTATGCATTGGGTTGTAATTTGTATTTAAGGAGATACATACTTGTGTTCTTCCCACGAATGAATGGGAATATATTCTGAAATGAATAAATCTATGCAGAATAGATGTTGATGTTCTTGTGATATCCACAAGCCATGCAATGTCTTCTTTTTCAGTCTGTAGATCTGGGCTTAAGTTTTACAGTCTTCTTGGTAACAGAGAAGACCTTGAGAACTAGTAAGTCAGGGAAGTATTTGCTTAAGAACTACATGGTTAGGTAATTTCACAGAAATCTAACTGCTGACCTCTATCTCATTCTGTTAAATAGTTGTAATGCTAATGACTTTTATCAATCATCATGATGGCTTGCTGTGATTCAGTTAAAATTTATGCCATCTGTGATACTACACCTGTTTCTCTTTTGTTAGTAATTGTATCTAGTTCATATTGGAGAGAGGGATCTTGAACAAAGAGAATTTAGTTACCTTTATTAAAGTTTAGTAGAAGTAGTAGACATGTTTCTTCCAGAAGTGTCATCCAGTTTTAGTGATGAGCGTGTCTGCTATCGTTGTCAGCCAAGAGAACAGCAGTTTTGACAGTTCATACCTGTAATTAAAAAACTCAGGCACTAATTTAGGCAGCTAGGAAGGAACTTCAGTTCCGTGCTTATGCTATTTTATCTACAACTATCAGTGTAGATAAAGTGAACAGTGCTCAAACATGTTCGTGAACAGTATTTAAATATTTTTCTAGTATACATGTACAGCCATAGAAACCCGAATAAAGAAAACAGCACGTTACATCATCTGTGCGGGGCCTGTGTTATTTTACTGAATATAAGCTTTGTGGACCCATGTTACTAACCAATATTTAAAGCAATGCAAAACATACTCTTGTTCATCTTGTTTCATAGTAAAATACACAACTTGTACCACATCACGTCCCAGTGCCAGAGTCCTTGTCACCTGCTGCTGCGCTGCAAGAGTTCATTCCTAGGCATGGCTTAAGATGGAAGTAGGAATGCCCTGTTTCCTCCATGTAAGATGGAAAAAATAGCAGAACACTATCTGCTGGATACAGGGATGTTCTAAGGCTGCCCTAGCCAAGCTGGAAATTCTGGTTACACCTTGGTAAATAAGCTTGGTGAAATATTCAGGAGGTGACTCAGAGAAAAGAGTGCCATGTAGTAAAACTAGTAGCATTTTAATCAGCCCCTTGGAAGTCTGCATTCTCAGCATGACAAAACTCTCTTTGATTCAGGAGTTCAATCCAAGGACACTCTGGCATGCCTTGCTTTTAGTGGGCTGAAACCAGGTGATGAAATCAGAGTACAAAGATACAAACAAAACACTCTTACAAGAATATCTAATAAATACACCTGCTTTGAAAGTGATTTTGGGTTTTTTGCATTTTAGTCTGGAATGACCAACCACAGAATTTTTTGTGGATTTTTTTTTACAGTATGAAGTATTGTTTATCTGAAATGCTCACATTATTTTAGAAGAAATAACTATGGATTAATGTGATGGCTAATAAGACTGTGTTAGACTACAGTGAAGAAACAGATACTATCAATGTCTGCAATATGGCATTACTACCTACTGAACAGCTTCTGGTAATTATAGAAAGTTCTAGAAACTTCCATTTCTGTGTTACTGAACAATGTGTTAGACACAAAGTTTGTTTGATTACTTACTGGTACAAATCAGATATCACAGAAATATGAAATAAATATGTGGAGCTTTATGTTTTTTAAAAGCTTGTATCACTGTGTTCAAAAATTCCCTCACCTTTTGAATCACTACTTCTCTTTCTAGCGACTTTTCTCCACACTGAAGCCTCAATTAGTTTCTTGAAAAATGCACAGTACTGCTTTCAATGAGCTTACCTGCTTTCCTTTGTTTCTGCACAGTGTTGTATTGTGCCATGTGGACATACCATTATCCAAATTTTAAAACAGCTGAAGAACCCAAGCTTTCCTTGCAAAGAGCCTTTAAATGCATTTTACAGCCCCCTCTATTTCTTCATTTCCTGAAAACTGTTTACTAGGAATCTCAAATTTAAAAACTGGTATTGAAGTACTCCTCATTAGGCTGAATCATAATAATGATAATCTGAGGGTCAGGAGTATATCGCACACATATTTTTTCCAGCCACAATTGACTCAAATCAAAATGTATGTGACCATTCTATCACATATTATAAAGGCAATTAAGACACTTGATTTAGATTTCTAATCTGATACAAAATGGAAGATACAACAGAGCCTGATTAATGATTTGGTGGAATCTGCAGGAGAATTCTACCCACAAGGGCTTTGGTAACACAAGAAAAGTAGCACAGAGCAGGGCATCTCAGGCAGCTTCCACCGTGGAAGATAACTAAGTGAGATTCTCCTACGTTTGAGAGACGGTGTTCTGAAATACCTTGCATTCTCAACAATTAACAGATTCCTACCAGAAATCCCACAATGAAATGTAGAAGAACAAGACTGGGCATCTCAATGAAGTAGGTTAGGAGATGTTTACTGTATTGTCATGAGTTGTGCAATGTTTTTCATATGAATAGACATTAAGCAACTTGGAGGTTAGTGTTAAGCTATTTCTGGTCAGTATTCCTGCAGAAATGTCATGTAAACGGCAGTAATGTTACAAGAGATAGTTAGCTGAAACCTGTTAAAAAGCCACAAACAACAAGATAGGCAATGGATTTTTCAGCTCATTAAATGCTGCAAAACCCAGAAATAACTTGATTTCAGATTTTAGATTTTATTGAATCTGCATAGTTTCTCTTTCTGATTAGTTGAAAAACAAGCAAAAAAACCCTTAAATACCAAAATATATTCTGACATTACACTTAAGTGCTACTTGGCTCATAATTCCCACTTTTCAAGGGGAAGAATAGAAGGCAAAGGTGCTAAAGGCTTACAGGAAAGGCCAGTTTCTCTAAAGGAAGTGCATAGGGGAAGTGCATAGGGGAAGTGCAAGGGTATGAGTACAGAGATAAAAGAAGCAAATAACTGTTTATGAGACTTCACAAGTTTAGGAATACTTTAAGAAAGAAGGTAACCCAGTTTGTCAAAATAGTCTGTCTCTGCTACAAGAACTAGTTTCACAATGATGTAAAGAATAAAATATTGAATCAGCAACCAGTGGACCAATTCAAGGAAATTGTATTTAGAAGAGGCTTTGTTACTTCTTAGGCTACATGAAAGAAAGATTTTTCACATATGTAATAACATCAGAAAGAGGAAAAAAAATCAAAATAATTTTCCTAGGGATTGATATTACAAGGAGTAGGTAAAGAAGGAAATGGCAGCAATGTTTTTTCCCTGCATCTTAATTATCAGGTTTCAAGATAATTTTTTTTTCCTTCCATGGGCTTCCTGTTACAGACTTGTTCATACATGGCTGAGCAAATAAGAAAGATTCTCATGAACATTTCTTATTGTTGAAATGAACCTGGAGTTTATAATAGTCCTGCCATCACTAATATGGGATGCTGGTTCCCAAGTACGTGCAGTGCATGCCTGCACTTGTGACAGCACCGCCATCTATATAGGACAACTACTGTTTCATTTAGTAATCTTCTTTCTGATGTCTACTGAATGAATAGCCCGAATCATTGCTCTTGCCTGCCACTGCAAAGAGACCTTCCTCCATGTATGCCGTTTGACTGCAACCTTGTGTTTTCTTAACACAGGAAATATTTGCACAGCAACGAAGGAAAGTGTTAGCCATAATTTCTGCTCTTTGCTTCTGGGCTACATTCCAATTGCTGTGCCAACGCCAGTACTCCTGCAAGTGGCCTGTGCCAGACCCATCTGTGCTGTGGACAGAAGGATTACTCTGCACCAGTCTCCCCAAAGTTGCCTGGCTAGGGGCAGACTGCGGTCACTTGTCCTTGCCAGTAAACCTAGCCAGGTGCTGTCCTACCCATCTGTAAAGTCAAACCAAAACTATGACTACAAGAGAGACATACAAAGAAGAAACCCCGAAGTAATACAAGACCACTTTCTGATTTCTTTTGTTTAGGGGCTAGGGGAGGGAAATAAAGACCTTCAGTTAAAAGAGGAAGAACAAAATGTGACCCTACCTCAAGCTATTTCTTCAAAATTATTTCTTTCCAGTGATTACACAACATAGACAACAGCAATACTGATTCCATAAACACAAGCACTGTAATAAACTAGATGACACTTAAAACTTCTTCTGCTGGGGAGCTGAGCAATCACCAACCACATGAATTTTAACAGGGGCAAGTGCTGGGTTCTGGACCTGGGTCAAGGCAACCCTGCATACACATACAGATCGGGGAGTAAGAAGCTGGAGAGCAGCCCTGAGAAAGGCATTTGGGGGACTGGGTCAACAGCAAGTTGAACATGGGTCAACAGTGTGCTCTGGCAGCCAAGAGGACCAACCATATCCTGAGGTGCATCAAGCACAGCATCCCAGCCGGTCGAGGGTGGTGATTGTCCTGCTCTACTCTGCACTGGTGAGGCCCCACCTCAAGCACTGGGTGCGATTTTGGGCACCACAGTATAAAAAGGACATCAAACTACTGGAGAGTGTCCAGAGGAGGCCACAAAGCTGGTGAAGGGTCTAGAGGAGAAATCGTATAAGGAGCAGCTGAAGTCTCTTGGTCTGTTCGGCCTGGAGAAAAGGAGACTGAGGGGGGACCTTATAGCTTTTTCCTGTTTCCTCACAAGTGAAGGAGGAGGACCAGGCACTGATCTCTTTTCTCTGGTGACCAATGGTAGGACTCGAGGAAATGGCGGAAAGATGTGTAAGGGGAGGTTTTGGTTAGATGTTAGGAAAAGTTTCTTCACCCCGAGGCTGGTGGAGCACTGGAACAGCTCCCCAGGGAAGCAGTCGTGCCAAAACTGACAATATTTGAGAAGCACTTGGACAATGCCTTCAGACATGGATTGTGATTGTTGGGAGTATCCTATGTAGGGATAGGAGGTGGACTCAGTGTTCCTTGTCGGTCCCTTCCAACTCAGGTCATTCTATGATTCTATGATTCTGTGATTCACTTTGTATGGATTTAAACCATTAAGGGCAAGATCAAGCTGCATTTCCTCCAAATCTAGCCCTTCGCCCCCAGACAGACAAATTCTTACTAGAAGCAAAAGGCATTTTTTCTTGTTTAGGTCTTCCTAAATGATACCCTACCCCAACACTGAACCAAGCAGAACCTTAATATGTGCTATTTAATTGTATAAAGACACTAAATGTGACAAGATAAAAGGCTGCTCTGAGGGTCAGGGCTGCTAACCAATAACTGTGATTCTATCCCCAAGTTTCCTGCTCTATTTTAGCAACCCATCATGCATTTAGAGTGTGCAATATGTAATAAATAATTATCATCCATGTCAGTAAGCAAGATGTTAAAGAAGGAAGTAGCCCTACAAACTACTTAGAATCAAACTGTTGAATCAGATTCACTTTTTCACTTTTTGAAGTTCAAATCCATTCACCGTATTTTCTTTCTTCTTTCTCTCCATTTTCTTTGACTTTTACTCAGCAGCATGCAACCTATTGTGTTAATACCATTGCAAAAGTGGCAGTGATGCATATGCCCAAGTGTTAGATCCGGTGATGTGGGAGATGATAAACACGGGGCTACAAATGAGGAAAATACGTCCTTTGGCTCAAGCATGGTGAGTAAGGTTATATCCTTACCTGGAAGTTTGTATTAAATAGCTTTTTGTAACTAGGATATCTGTCTTATTTGATTCACATTTGCTTCACCAGATTGTTTTATAGAGCTCCTTATAGCATGATATTTGCTCGGCCTTCCACAGCAAATGACACCTACTTGTTTTCACTGAGTTCCTTTGAGGATAATGGAAAGTAGGTGCTGGTAGTAATATCAGAAGATAATTCACATGCCATACATGAGGTCTGACAGAGCTGCTCTTGAAGTTGCTGGTGGATTATTTTGTCTTGCCCTAGGAGTAACAAGGCTTGCATGGTCTGAATAATGCAGCTGGTATATTTGTTGCTGAATTAATTTCATTATGGAAGCACTCTGTGCTTCTGCCTCGGTTCTCTCAGTTATGCTGCATCCACCAGAAATGCAAACAATTACTATTTTGCTCGTTGGGAGTTATAATTAAAAATCACTTCTCCATGCCAAAAACCAAAAAGAAACCTAAACATTAGGACGTCTCTTTTTCCACTTGCTTTCTCAAGAGTATCCTGACATGCAGAGATTCAAAATAACTCATGTAACTCAGTACTAGATTAATGTGGAGGTATTTTAACCAGTTTTTCTACATTATTAATATCACTACTTCCTGTACTTGGATTGCTCATTTTGGCCCATATTATTTATGTTGGCAAAGAAATAGCAGTTGGAACCCACAATTTATACTACAAACCAGGTTGAGCAGAAGATTCTGTAGAGCCTGCTTTACCATACAGAATTAATTACCCCCAGAAACTCATGTTTTTTCATAGCCATCATCAGTGTAGTATCAGGTAGGTTTAATAAAGAGATTTACATAGTAAGAGATTCACATAGTCCTTTGTTGCCTAAATATAAATCAGAGATTAATACATACCATTGTGAATTTTGGCAAGCTTGGTCTTGTACTTGGCAACCAGAATATACTAACATGGAACAGGTATTCTGGGGTATTATAAAAGATTAACTTCTGAGTTAAAAAGTACAATATATTCTGGGGTGGTTTTAATTATCTAGCACTTCCTCCTTTGGCAAAAGAGAAGAAATATTCTCTTTAGTTTTCAGATTGATATTTTCACACTTCAGACAAGTGACTTAAACAGTCAGTAATTATCTCTAGAGGTAAGTAAGGAAGTGGCACAAAAGCACTCAAACTGTTCTGTCTGATGTTGGAGAACACATAAAAACTGATCAAATTCACATTTTCTTCCACTTTTAAGGAGGAATCAAGTCATGGAAGAGAATCTGTACAGAAATTTATTTTGAACTATACTTTTATTTTCATGTTAAATATCTAATAAATTTTTACTGCACATAGAAGGCCTGTTGACCAGAATGCAAGTTTTTGAACCCATTGCTTTTCAAAGGAAATTAATACCAAATGACTCAGAGGTTCAATATATTCTGAAAAATCTTTATGAAGAAGCTATGAAACAACATCCTAAAAGCAACTGCAGTTATGATTTTTCTAGCCTTTTGATTCACCAGACTGCCTTATTCCTGGCAGCTCACTCTCCACATAACTCCTTAATAGGCATCTCATAATCGTCCAGAACATCCAATTTAGAGACAAAGAAAAAAAGAAATGAAATTGCAAAAAAACCAATCAATCTGAGGACAATGCTCACAGACAAGGCACAAATGTGACTTCAAGGCTAGTTGGTGTCACTATATCTGGTTTCATTTCAGTAGTAAATAAGCCCATGACCACATTGGGTTCATAGAATCATAAAATCATAGAATTACCCAAGTTGGAAGGGACCCAAAAAGATCATTAGGTCCAACTCCTATCCCTATATAAGGACACTTCCAACATTCACACCATGTGACTGAGGGCAGTGGCCAAATGCTTCTTGAATGCTGGCAGACTCGGTACCATGACTGCTTCCCTGGGGAGCTGTTCCAGTGCTCCACCACCCACTGGGTGAAGAACCTTTTCCTAATATCCAGTCTAAACCTCCCCTGACACATCTTCCTGGCATTACCTCTAGTCCTATCATAGTTTGTAAGAGAGATGGGATCAGCACCTGTTTCACCATCCTCTCTTGTGAGAAGGCAGTGAATACCTATGAGATCCCCCCTCAGTCTCCTCTTCTCCAGCCTGAACAGACCAAGTGACTTCAGCAGTTCCTCATATGACTTTCCCTCTAGGCCCTTCACCAGCTTTGTAGCCTCCTCTGGACACTCTCCAGTAGTTTGATGTCCTTTTTGTACTGCAGTGCCCAAAACTGCATCCAGTGCTCGAGGTGGGGCCTCACCAATGCAGAGCAGAGTGGGACAGTCCCCTCCCTCAGCCGGCTGGCAATGCCGTGCTTGATGCACCCCAGGCGTTCTTGGCTGCCAGGGCACACTGCTGGCTCATGTTCAGCTTGCAACTTTGCATGCGTAAGGTTCAGATTCACAGCTTGTTGCCTCATCCAATTCAGTGAGAACACTCAGTTGTGCAAGTTTTTGTCAGTGTGAATAACAATATTGCATTTGCTGTGTCCCATTCACACTTCACTGCAGCCAGGAGGAAAATGCAGACAGCTGAACCTGGAAGTTGAAGAAAGATAGGTACCTCTGTGTTCGGACATTTCTGTGTAGGAATTTAATAAACTGCTATATGTGCTTTTATTGTAGTTTTCTCATCGACTCGTTCCAGGGGTGTGGATTAGTGAGTTAATAGAGAAAAGGCTAATAAAAAACAATTGTTTACCTGAGCACTCAAAAATACTGCCCAGTTTGTGTCAATGTGTTTATGTCATTTATCCAGCCTTTTAGTTAATTTCGACAATATGTTTAAACAAAGAGAATGTCAATGCAGATTTCAAGGCCCTTCCATTTCAGTTGTTAAAATACTGCTAAATTAGACAAATACTTATAGGTTATCCTGCACTTTTTTGACAAGTACTTCTGCTAAATATATTTGTATCAGACAGTTTCCCTGTATGCAGTTTTTGAAGATTTCATAAAATATGTCAGATCACGAGCACATTCACAGGCCTCACTTGCCTAAGAACACTTCAATGAACTTGAAAGGTTTATGAAGATTTCTCAGTGAATATTACAACATACTAAATGAGTAAAAACAAAATTATAGCCACTGAATATTGTTAACACCTTGATCTAATAGGTTTCAGATACCTTGGTTTAAATATTCGGTAGATTTTTTAAAATAAATTTAATTATAATGGATTAATTAAAACTAAATTACTAGAAAGCCTCACTCCATACTTTATTTCTTCGCATTGTAATGGGATCCAATCAGTTTTACCTATGTGATCGAGTTGCTCCTATATGTTTGCCATAAATATAGATCATGTTAAATTTTGAATTAGTAAAAAAGCTGAGAGATTTTTATTCAGAGACTCCAAAGTTAAGTCAATTATTTCCTGTGCATTAGTTGGCATTATATATACAGTGATTTTTATTTAATCAACTTTTAGTCCTGAACCAGTTTCTGAAGAATCATGTGTGATACATAAAAGGTTCTCTAACATGGTCTTGCTTCACTGGCAGAGCCTCAGTATGTTCAGCTTTAACTGATACAATTAACATTTACCACTTCGTTTTATGCTTCTTCACAAGGAGAATGTGCAATGCAAAATTTTGCTGTGATAGGAATGAAGATTTTCTTTTTCTTTTTTACTTTGCTTTGAGCATAGCTCTTGTAATGCCTTTACAGAAGAGAGGAGAAACAAGACTTATGATACCTAGTTGGTTCTTTATTTCTGTGAGACCACCAGGGCAGATTTCCGGAATGGTTTATCAGTACGTTAAACTTCTTTGTACAGGAAGTTGCAGCAGTATGCCAAAGAAACCAAACCATCAGCATTGGACTTCACTCTGAGTTTTAAGTGAATATTTACATGGTTTGGGCTCAGATTATAAATTGCCTTGGACTTATCTGGAGATATTGCATGGAAGGTGGCTGCAAGAAACAAAGGCTGCAAAAAGTTTGGACAGTAACGTCAATGACTGCAGCAATACAATATCTACATCAGTGGAGAACATCTCATGAGTTAACCTCAGAACAATTCACTAAAGAAATAACTGTCCTTTTTATTTAATTCAGGAACCACAGATACCATAAAATCTCTACCTTTGGTATTCTTTCTTCTTGGTTTGTACTAGAAACACATTTTTGCTACAAGTCTTCTCACACAACAGCTTTTTCATTTCAGATTACTGAAAGAACAGTGATCTGCTGGGATGATTTTCTCTGCTACATCAATTTATATTGGTACCGCCTGTTGGTATCTGCTTGATCAGAGATTTTTAGCAGCACACTTGCTTATGATCTTCATTTTCCTTACTTTAGACAATATGGGGAAGAAAGCAATACCTCAGATTATTGAGTGGTTTCTTGTTAAAAAAAACTAAATCCATTGATTTCCTGTGCTGGTCTAAACTCTTTGGTTGAACACCATCCTAAGGCACAGAGATCAGCCAAGTGACAGATCAAACACTAAGAGTTAACAGAATGTCAGATACAGGGATTAAAAGGATATTCGATCCAGGAAGCCTTTGTGCAGATCAGTGGAGTCGTTTTGAGGATGCTGTTCCAATGTACATATGTGTATCTTGAAAGAGTATTGTTTTCTTTAGGGTGGCAACAATCTTACTTCCTAGCAGAGCTACAGAGATTAATTTTAGGCACGTGCCAGCAAGCTGGGACACAAAATCACATCAGAGAAGTTGTTTATAGTATTTTTCACTACTAAAACTTTTTACATTGTAGTGCAAAGCTCATAATTTTGCTTAGAAATCAGGCAATATTTTTTCTTTGTGTATTTATTTATTTTACAGACCTCCTTTCATATGAATTTTTTTCACTGTTTCAAGAGGTTACCAGCAGCATAAGATCCCTCTGAACTCCCCACAAGGGAGAAGGTACGGTATTTCTCTAAAGTCTTATTCTTTAAAGGACTGAAAATTTTTACGAGAGTAGAGGTGCTTTTGAGGACTTACTGCAGAATGGAGAACAAGAAATGAAACCCTTCCTTTCTCTCAAATTTCTTACTTGTAACTCATCATCAAGAGATAAATACCTTCCTCTTCTTTGGTTGGATTTTTTTTAATGTTTGCCTCTGCAACAGAACACTACAACCAATAAACACTATGAGACAAGACTGGGCTTAGGAAATGAGAAACCAAGGGAAAAAAATCAAGGAGCTCAAGCAGAAATTTTGTCCCTCTGGAAGGCTTAATTAAGCTTCTGAAAACAAATATAAGAAGAAAAGTATCCTGGATATTCAGGTTTATTTTAATAATTGATACATAAGTGAAATTACGAATTTATCAGACTGTACTAAGTAAATGTACTAAATATTCTTGACTTAGTACAGTCAGAAGCAGTTAAAAGGTATCAGGAATGAAGAGGAAACTTACGAAGTTCCTACAAGAGACCTCAATTTTATAGGCAGTCTTAAAGTCTCTGGGAACTCCTAGTTTAGTATCTATCTACGACAGACATTGAGACACTCTAACCTGAAAAAGATGTTTACATAGAACACATATTGAAACTCAGAATAGTAAGGAGGGATGAACTGCACAATGTAAATTAACTAGCCTGTAATTAGGACCCCACATTTGCCCTCCAGAGCAGAACAAACCACTAACTCCTGGGAACATGAAGAAACAAGACAGATTTGGAAACCTAAGTCTGCAAAATCAATAGGATGAGTTTGGAAAGAGCACTGTGAAAGACTGTGTAAAGTGTGCAATAAAATACATATCCCAGAAATATCTATCCTTTTGATGAAATTGCCACATTTCCAAGAATTTAAGCCTTCTGCAAAAGCCTATGTATAAAGCTGAAATTCCTAATAAAAATGGAAGTATACTTTTATTCTACAGTACATGTGCTGATACTAGGAACAGATTAACAGGCACTTATATCTTGTAATAAGAATAAAATTGTTTTCATTTATAGTAATGCACAGCTTATATGACTATTTAGTGTCTAATCTTACAGTGAAGTTACAAACAGGCAATAATCATATCATACACTGGAGGACAATCATTATTATTGGTTCATACGTACTAAATACAGACCTAAAGACAATCTTGTGTTACAGGAATTGTGCAGTCACCATCTAGTCTCTGTTATGAATTATGCAGGTGCTACTTCAACAGGGCTTAGCCCTAGGTTCCTGCTTTAAGAAAATGAGTTGCCCATCTGCTGAGAAAGTAAGTGGTTTATTTTTTCAGCATGCAGAGCAGCTCAAGCTAGGTGCCTCCAAGGACAGATCCCCACTGCAGATCATGCACCCCTGTTACATCCTTACAGACAGATTTCCTAGAACATACCAACTGTTACCTGATCCCCAAGTCCAATCACTTAATTCCGGTCAGTGATCTCCTGATTTCTTATTGGTTTTCATGGTCACTGTGCTCATCACCTTCTGAAGTTACCACATTCTCTCGCAACCATTTCCCTGGTCCTTATCTTCTTCGTTCTGCTTGCATCTGCCAGATTCAGCTAATTTTGTGGTTGCAACAGTAGCTTTATAAAAAATTTACTCTCAGATCTTGCTGCCTAAGGCTTCAAGTACTTTAGCTTGAAGTACTTCAGCTTCAAGTGCTAAGCAAGGCTATTAATCCTAGCAATTCTCAACACTTGTAAATACACAGATTATGATTTCCTCAAGGAATGGAGCACCTAGCCCAACAAAGGAAAATATCAGTCTATAAATTTTATTCACGTAACAGAATTCCCACAGAAGTACTGGAACATTCATGTGGTCAGATGTCATATCAGGAATCACATATAGGGTACTTTTATGAAGGTCTTGTACAGGGACACTGACTGCCCAGAGGAACAGAGCAGGACATTTTGTTTCCAGCAGAGCAAATTTTGGTAAAAAATGGTTTACCTCTTTTCAACTGATCCCAGCTAACACAATAACCCTGCTATTAAAAAGGAACCCACAGTAACAGATGGTGAAAGTGTAACTCAGATAAAAAAAAAAGAAATAACAAAAGTACTGCCTATTTGACAGAAATTAGACAAAATGTCATAGGGAAAACAAGAGTGAAATTCTGGGCAGATGTTGAAAGCTTGATAACAAAGAAGGAACAAAGTAAAGACAAGAGGCTAATGTTGTGCCTATTAATAACGTCTAAAGAATCTTTATGTTCATGGCCTTAAGCTAGTCGTAATTTTTTTGCATATGCTGGAAAAAAAGTGTTGATATTGAATTCTTTTTCCCTCCCGTTTACAAATAGCAATACAAGACCACATAGGATGAAATCATATTAGCTATATATGTTATACCAACAACTCTGAAGTCTGTAACATCAGCAAAATGCAAATACTAAGCTTACCACCAGACTACAAGTGTATGTAACAATTGATGGTAAAATTCTGTCATAGAACTAACTAAACTGTAACTATAATTTGATTTGTAATTGTAATATCAACTAATTATAACTAAATCAAAGATGCTGCTCTGGTGATATAGATAACATGAGTTTAACCATTTACAGTGGAAAGAAAATACATGTTTATCTAGGAAATGTGAATGAGAGAGTATAAAACTGTTCTGCAATTGTTCCTCACTGCTATAGCAACAGAGGACTGTCAACAAAGGGAGGAAGGAGACATGAAAGGAACTTAAATGGAAAAGCTGGGCTATGAAATAGTTGATAGACGACAAAAAGTCAAAGTAAAGGCTTGAGAACACTGAAGACAGAGGATTGCAGTGTGTTCAGAAGAACCTGTGCCTAGAGCAATTGTGAGACCAAGCTCTGAAATTCATGAAATGTTTCCAAAGAATAGGGTAGAAACAAAACCAACTCAGGCATTAGTTCAGAATTCCTTGTGTATGCATACACATATGTATATGTCTGCATGTATGTATATATGTATGTATGTATGTATTTACATTTATTTATACAATACTGTTATTGATTTATTTTTACTTTGGGAAAGGGGACTTCCTAAGACAATTTATGCTTTTAATAAACAACATTTGGGAAAGCTGGAAAGGCTGGAATTTCTCTGATTACTGTTTTAGGAGGACCTTCACTGACTCTCCTTATGACTAAAACACAGGTTTTGCCTGGGTACGTGAGACTGATCTTACACCACTCCTGCTAAAGCAGCCAGCAAAAGGAGTCATTCATCCTCCTGGCAGACATGTCAGGTTCTATTTGATTTACTTGGCAAGGTCGGGGGCGTGAGGCCTCAGGCATGATCTCTGTGAGAAAAGTCCGCAGGACACCTTGTGCTGGACAACAACATGTTCTAGACAGCTCCAAGATGGACTCCCTGCTGCCCAAAGCTGAGCTCATCAGTGACACTGGTAGCACCTCTGTGATAACCTTAAGGAAGGGTGAAAACCTCTGCACAATAGCTATGAGAGAGTGAGTAAAACATGGGAGAAAGCCCTGTAGACACTAAGATCAGTGAAGGAGGGAGGAGGTGTTCCAGGTGCCGGAGCAGATTCCCCTGTAACCCATGGAGAAGACCTTGGTGTGGCAGACTGTCCCCCTACAGCATATTGATTACCATAGTGGAGCAAATCTCTACCCTGCAGCCCGTGGAAGACCCCATGCCAGAGCTGGTGGATGTGTGCTGGAGGAAGCTGCAGCCCCTGAGGAACCCATGCACGGGCAGGCAGGAGCTGCAGCCCAGAGGGAAAACTCATGCTGCAGCAATCTGTTCCTGAGGAACTGAACCTTCTGGGAAGGATCCACACTGGAGCAGCTTGTGAAGGACTGTATCCTGTGAAGGGACTCATGCTGGAACATGGTAACAGTGTGAGGAGGAAAGAGTGGCAGAAAGGAGCTGGTTTGGACTGACCACACCTCCCATTCCTCATGTGCTTGTGCAGCTTAGAGGAAGGAGGTAGGAAAGTTAGAAACAAAACAGTAAAACTGAGCCTGAGAAGAAGCTAAAAGGACTAGGAGGAAGGTGGTTTTAGTTTTGTCTTTGTATATCACCATTCTACTCTATTTTTAATTGGTAGTTAATAAATTAAAGTAATCCTTCCCAAGTTGAGTCTGTTTTAAGTAAGCAATATTCCTGTCTTTATTCAAAACATAAACTTTTCCATTTTACTTTCGCCCCCTTTCCTGTTGAGGAAACAGAGTAAGAGAGCAGCTAGGCAGGCATCTGGTAGCAAGACAAGTTAAACGCATAACAGTGGTACAATGAGACACCCCTAATTTACCGAGTATATGGTTTACAGTTAATTTTGGCAACTCAAGGCTGTAATCCACTCCACTCTAATTGATTCTGTAATTAGTACTAACTGCCAGCCAGAGTCTTGGAAGAAGTTTGTCCCAGAATGGCCTTGATCATGCAGTCCTGACATAGTTTATTTATATTAAACTTATTTTAAACTTAACTGAAAAATGTGCCTCTCAAAAAGTATGACCATTTTCTGTAAACACACAATGAGTAAAATGAAAGAGTATTTCTGATAAGTATTACACTTAGTCTGAGCAAGAAAACACCACCTTCGCTTATTGACTTTAGGCATGAGCTGTGCTCATCCCAACAAAAGAATACACACCCATATCAGAAGACACTTTGTACCAAATGGAAATGTGCTACAATGTACTCCAAATATATTTTCTTAAACGGGGTGAAGTGTCCTCCTTCTGTCAGACAATGGTTTTATGTTAGTGGTTTTGGCAGCTGTGATCATCTTCTCAAACCTTTGTTTTTCTGCACAGTGTTTGCATTTCTGGCATCTCCTGCTTCTGATTTATGCTGAGGGTCAGCTTTCAGGAGTTCACCTGCAAATCAAAGATTAGAGTTATTTTATTCCCTACCAAGGCACAGAGGAAGAAGCGTGGGGATCTAGGCAAGAACATTAAGTCTCATACATTTGACTACCTAGGGAAATGTTATCAAGGATGCTTACAGAAAAGATAATACAGATTTCTGGATTGTAGCAACTCTTTCCTTAGAGAGGGTTGAGGCAGTAAAGGCACAGTGTTCATATTAAGAAGCCTCCTAGTAGGATTTAAAGCTGAGGTTAAGATCTTCTGTCTAACTGAGGTTAGATACTAGAATCTTCCTAATGTTAGGTCTGAACTATCGCAAGAAACAGATATTGGGGTTACACTTATTGGATACAAAAAGTGAGACAAGCAATCTTTAGATAAGGTTAGTAGAGAATCCATTAATGTTACAAAATATTAGACCACTGTCTGACTTTTCCCAAAAAGGAAACTTTTACTTCCTTAAAACAGATAAAATTGAGAAGATACAAGAATAAGCAGTAAGCATAGATTTAAAAATATTCTTCTACTCTCAAACTTTTAACAGAGCATGAAAAAACTAAGCCTAAAAGCCTGGAGGCAGTTGGCAAATGACAAATGAGATACTAATATCAATTTAGAGCAAGCATACCAGGGAGACAGGTGTCCTCCTAGTGGAAGTGTATTTAAGCCCTATTCTCCTGCACCATAACTACACAAGTTTAGCCATGCACAGAAAGCCATTGATGAAACTTTCTCAGTTATGTTATTTGTTTGCCTTGTTCTCACCAGATCGTTGGTCTTACCATAATGGATATTAACAAATATTCATGTACAAATTGATTTCATGCAAACCAGTCAAGATTTACAACAAAATCAATTACATATTTTAGATTTCCCATATTTGTGACTTGCTTTTCTGTTCACTTTTGTCTCTATTTTGTCACTTTTTCCATTGTTTTATTTAATTCCTCTGTCTGTACTTCGAAAATTGTGAATTAATTTGTTTTCTTTTTTCTTTTTTTATTTTTGTTTATTGTGCTTCACAGTTGCCATACACTCGTGTCTGTCACTGGTCTGTCACATAGCTTGAAGGGCAGCTTATGGACCCTATCATTTTCTTATTCCAGCCTGAAGGACAGAGGAGGAAAAAAAACAGGTAAAAAAGCCACCATTCATTTTCTTTCAGGATCAGCTGACAAAAACTGTCCATGAAAGGGGCTGTAACTGAGACACAGTCCTCGAAATTTCACAAACCTGTAATTAACAAATGATGAGGTTTTGCCTGCATGGTCAGCTAAGTATGACAATTTCTCAAATCATATTAGTCTACAAAACTCCACTTTCTACCTGTACAAAAGTTAAGAAGAGCAGACTTCTGAACTTCAGCTGGACTTACCTGGAATAAATACTTTCAGAATTATTTTAATGCTTTTTTAAACTTATTTTTCTCTCTACAGGAAGTAGTTGTTAGAGAGTACATTCTGTCACTGAAGCAACATACATTAACTCCGGTGTGCTTTGCTTATTTTGATCCAACACGCTTCTTTGCATTTGTAACTGTATAAGTAATTAAGGCAGGATGAATGAAAAACAACGAAAGAAAACATCTGCCCGCGAAGCTTAGCCAATTCACTCTGTTAAGAGTACTTGGTGTTTAGCTCTACAGTTAAAGTTTCTTGTACCGCAGTGGCAACATTGCAATGTTTTGCAGACAGTGTAGCAAGAGCACAAGGGATTAAATTTAGGCTACCTGTGACTTATTTTTCTAATTTACATGCAAGACCAACAAGATACTGTTGCCATCTATAATCATAAACCGTTACTCTACACAGGAATAACAAGTAGGAAATCTTGCCCCTTCCTCCCGTATTTCTCACTCCCAGGGGAAACTTCTGTTACCAGCCTCTGCTGAGTTTATAGAGGAAAATCCTTTTTAGCATGGTGCTCCACCAGAAGTTCAGACCTATAAATACCAGACACACCAGAAAGGCCCCTTTTTCCCCAGCACCTGTCAGGAAAATGAGAGCACTGCCAAACTAGCATGTAGTTATACACTACTTCTCTATCCAAAAGGTACACATATAATGAAAACTTTCTTGGAAACATGATGATGTAAATTTGAGGTCCATTCCATGACTAACCTGCCTGATCTAAGTGATGACATGTGGACACAATTCCCCCTCCTCCTGGCAGCGTCTCCTAGCCACAGCCTCAAAAACAAAGCTTCGCATTTTCTCATTAGCTTTCAGCACTGCGATCCTGTTAGCTGTGCAGATGCATGAATGTCCAGTGGGAGCTCACAACTGGGTTGAGGAAAGGACTGTAGAGTCCTTTAGGCACACCTCGATCTACAAAATCATACTGCACTCCAGATAATGCCAACATGTAGGGATTCTCAGGGAAAGCTGCAAAGGGGGTGTTCAAGTTGCTGCAGACTGCAGCATTTGGGAATTTCAACGAGGAAAATGCTTTCATTGAACTTCCTGTTTCATTGGAATTCAATGTTCTATTCTCTTTTTAAGTACTTTGGTAATACACTAAAAAGCTGTCTGCCTCTAAGCTCCACCTTCATGTTTCACAGCTCTCCAGTCCTCTCGAGTGTGTTTACTGCCGGGCAGACCTTTGATGGGACCAAGTGAACAACAAATCGAAGGCTTTCTCCGACCATTTCTAGAAACGTTTTTCTTTTCACCGCTCTAAGCTTTGCACCCGTCTACCCAGCCAGGTCTGCTCCCTTCCCACCCCACCTCTCTCTTCCGCCTCTCGGTTTTCCCACCCTCCGTCGCATTTAAAACACATCTGTCCGCAAAAGGTGAGCGCTGCGAGAAGGGCGCCCAGCTGGGGACGCACATCCCCACCCGCGGGACCTCGGCACCGCTGTGTCCCCGCTCACAACGGGGAGGCTGCTACAGCCGAACCGAGCTTTGGAGGTTCCTTTTGGACCACGATCTGGGGAACCGTGAGAAAGCCCCTCGGTGGTCATGAGCCGCAGAGGACTTGCCCCGGCTCCGTCCTGCGTGGTTTCAGCGCTACCGGCGCTGTCGGGGAAGCCTTGGGAAAAGGGAGAAAAGGCTAAACGGCCACAGGTTGCGCCAGGGCAGGTTCAGATTAGACACTGGGGAAAATTTCTTCACTGAAAGGGCTGTCAGTCACTGGCACAGCTGCCCAGGGAGGTGGCTGAGTCACCATCCTGGAGGTGTTTGAAAGGCTGGTAGATGAGGTGCTCAACGATGTGGTTTAGTGGTGGACAGGTACGGTTTGGTTTAATGATCTCAAAGGTCTTTTCTAATCAAGCGCTTCTGTGATTCTAAAGAAGAATAACTGTAAAAGGGGCTGGCGACAGCTCGTCGCCGTCGGAGCGCGGGGGCGGGCGGGAGCGAGGTGAGGCGGGGGAGGGAGCGCGGGGAGGGAGTGCCGGCAGGGCGGGCAGGGGAGGCGCCGCGCAGCGCTGCAGGGACGCCCTGCTGCCCCGCGCCTCCGCCACGCAGCGAGCCGAACCACGGCCCCGCAGGTGGGTTCTGCGGGCGCGCCGGGTTGTCAGCACCGCTCTGCCTGGGGGGCTCCTCCTGGAGCCCCGGGATCGCCGGGCAGGTGCCACTCTGGAGGGCACGGGAGGCGCAGCTGCCGTGCCTCTCTCGCTCTCTTCTTTCTGCTCCTTTTTACTTTGTTCTCCTGTTTCTCTCCTTCCCCTCTTTCCTTTCTTCCTCTCCCTCGTTTATTACATTTGACTTTATTTTTCTTTCTTTCTGGCTATCTCCCTCTCGATTCTCTCTTTATTCCCTCTCCCTCTCCTCTCCCTCTCCTCTCCCTCTCCTCTCCTCTCCTCTCCTCTCCTCTCCTCTCCTCTCCTCTCCTCTCCTCTCCTCTCCTCTCCTCTCCTCTCCTCTCCTCTCCTCTCCTCTCCTCTCCTCTCCTCTCCTCTCCTCTCCTCTCCTCTCCTCTCCTCTCCTCTCCTCTCCTCTCCTCTCCTCTCCTCTCCTCTCCTCTCCTCTCCTCTCCTCTCCTCTCCTCTCCCGTTGTCTTACAATTCTTTCCTTCTCCCCTTCTTCCCTCTTTCCCCCCCTCCTTTCTATCTGTCTTTCTTCCCTCCCTCCTTTTACCTTTTCCCGCATCAGTGAGTGCAGGGCAAACAGAGCAGGCTGTTGGTCTCGAGGGTGATGTGTTGGTGTGAATCTGTGTGAAATCTGTTCGTGACCAAGGATTCAGAGGACATCTGATGTTGAGAGGTGTTGCAAACCTGGGATGTGCCTTCTTTTCTTCTTTTCCCACTCTGTTAAGCTTTATGGAACTGGGAAAACCATTAAGAAACCTTTTTTTTTTTTTTTTCTTCTCAGAACAGTGAAACTGTTCAGAAAGTTGTAAATTGCTGTGGCCTGAGTTGGGTGGAAGGACTCAGGAGCCTGACAGGAGGCTCAGTTATGCTCTGGCACATTGCCTCCTTTCAGTATTGCTCAGAAAAGTAGATTTCTTTGTGGCAAAAAGGAGTGGCAGCAGGAGGGAACTGCCGGTTTGGAGCCTGCAATTTTTTTATTGTTTTTTTAATAGAATATGAGGTGGATGACCTCAGATCTGGCAAGAATGACAGTCAGAAATTGTACGAGAAGAGGGGACAAATCCAGCGTTTCAGTCTGTCGGCTTCAACTTGAAACTTCTTGTGCAAAATAATGCAGTATTTGTAACTCAAGTTGAAACTTAGTTACAGTGATACATTGCTTTTTAATGTAGGTGTATACAAAAGAAAATGCTACTTTGATTTTCTCTCCTCAGTGATTCTCTGCCTATAGTAAAAAAGAGTAATCAACATCATTTCTTTTCTATGAATCTGAATTTTCTGGCATAATACTTCTTTTCTGAAGCCAGAAGAGCGAGGAATTGCTTAAAAAAACTCACCAATACCTTTGCCAAGCCTGTTGTCTTTATTCAAACTTAAGCAAAAATGCACTGGGAAAAATACAAACTCTGGACTTAACCTGCTGTGCTGAGAATATGACGATTTGTTTGTTGGTCACCACAGTGGAATACCCACTGCTATCCCTATGAAAAGACTTAATTTTGATTTTTCTAATAATCTCCTCCTGGTTTTCCTTTGGATCCTAACAGAAACCAAAAGTTCTCCGCTTTGTTTGATTCATAAGCTCCTGAAACCTGAAAACACCTAACTTAATCAACATAGAATTCTGTCTTAGGGAAGGTGAAAACAGGTCATTCCACAGGAATGTAGCATGCCCAACCAGTAGAACTGAAATAACTTGGGCTATTAGGTTTACTTCCATAGCTCCAGGAAAACCACTTCTTGCACTGTGAAGCATTATTATATGCAGGATAATCATGGCACTAGTACAGAAGCTTAATAGATGGAGCAGAAACCTCATTGCATCTGAGAAAACTGTGACAGGTTATCTCAGAAAGCTCTTGGCACCTCCCAGGCAAGACCATTGTAAATTATAGCAAAAACTGTGTGTTTGGTAACTGTGTATTTCCAGGTGTGCATTCTCCTACCAGAATCATACCAATCAGGTTGTTCTCCATCAGATTTTAAAGGCTTCCTTTGCTCATCTTCTGGAGGTGTGGGAGGATTAGGCTCTTTTCCTACAGAAGAATCCTGTCAAGGAGGGAATAAGAGGTGGGGGCCCTCACCCAGTGTAAAGTATCTGTGATGGCAGTGGACCTTTACCCATTGCTGGTGATACATGCAGCACTATAAACTATAATATGGGTGGGAGCAGGGTTGTCTGTCTTTTTGTGAGTTTTTGCAATGGAACCTACTGGAAAATAGGTTCTACCTGGAAAGGCAGTATCTGCTACTTAGTCAATAAAAAGTTGTATTTTTGAGCTGTGTTTTTATGTGCAGTTGTCTTGTGGATCAGATTAAACTCATCTCACCTGCGTGAACAGTGGAAGACAAACAAGCAAAAGATCACAGAGTACCTCATAAGCTGTAGGAGTAGGAAGTATTATTTTATTGACTTTGCACAATCGAGTTAAGCCTGTGCACCTTAGCCTGATGCTGTTAGTCCTGTAACTACAAGAGACGCCTGTTCTTTTCTTGCTGCCAGAGAGACTCTCCTCAGCATAATATTCCAAACGTTGTGCTCGAAGGGGGGGGTGGGGCGTGTCGCTGTTTATGGCAGAGAAGTTGGAACTAGATGATCTTTAAGGTCCCTTCTAACCCAAACCCGTCTATGACTCTAAGAGGGATCCAAGTACTCAAAACTTTATTAAGACAGCCTCTTCCTTCCCCCATAAGCTTGAGTTGTGATCTGATACGTACTACCTTTGCTGTAGCTGAATCTGCCAGTGCGTTTCATTCTGCAACGTAGCATCATCACAGGACAGCAATTAGCACTATTTTGTGGGTGGGCACGAGGAGTGCAGCAACTGCTGCATCCCTACTGAAATTAAAATTCTCACTTCAGAACAATGTGAAAACAGTAGATACGCATTTAACTTTGAATTAGCCAATGTGTACAAATTATTTTGGTGGACACCATGTAGTTCCACTGGGTGTTAAATTGGTCAACACTACTTTAAAGATTTTGTGAGGGCTTTTTTCTGGGATTTTGGACTGTACTTCTAATGTTACTTACCTTGAAGTAAAATGTATATTCTCATCAGTACTAAGAGTCATAGACTTCTTGAGGTAGAACTGATCACTGAATGGTTTACAAAAATGGCTTTACTTTCCTTGGTTGAGACCTATTGTTACAGCTCTGTCTATGGGACCTCTAAGGATAGGTATGAACACAAATGGGAAGCAGACTTTGACCTGTTCTGAGGAAGATTTACTTGGTACAGCAGTACAACGAAGTAATGGAAAGACTATCAAAATCTACATTTTGTCAATGCTGTTTAACACCCTGTTCATGTGACGTTTGCTCATTTTATGAAAGAAGACTTTAGTGTGTCAGATTCCTGGCATTTGAATATAAGATCGCCAGATGACCCTGGGGTTTGAAGTTATTTTCAAACTTTTTTTTTTTCCCTGAAAACCAGCAGTCTACTTTTATCTGGTTTTACTATTAAATCCCCATGTAGTGGTAGGTGTAGCAGTACCAGTCATTTGTGGAGTTCTGTTTAAAGCTGCCTTCTAAGCTAACAAGGGACTAGAAATGTGTTAATTTTTTCTAGCAAAAAGAATGTCATTTCCTTTTTATTACTATTTTTTAAGCTACTCTGACAGAAAAGCCCTGCTCTTGCTGAATGTTGTCAGGGAGCAGACAACTGTATTCATGAGGAACCTTGTTACTGCCTCTGCATGACTTTCAGAATCAATGTCTAATTAAGTCTAATGGTAACCCAAATACTCATCTTAAGACAAATTCTTATTTCAAGTAAGACTGAAGAATATCTAAAGGAACAAACATGACTACTGTCATTCACTTACAGGCATCTACTTTCAAGATCGTTCTGCCTGATATCATGGAAATGCTGAGTAAATGTGGCTCCACTCTGTGTCTGGCAGATCTCTGCAGATAACCCTGTGTCTATGCAGTCTGTCTTTGTGCTTATGCATGTTTGTGTTTATGCAAGTTGCTTACGGCTTTAAAAATCACTTCCTCATCAGAATGAATGTTCTGCATAACTGAATCTGAATGGAAGCAGGTTAATTGTAATAACTGCATGCATGCTTTGAGGCATCATGGATATGCACTTTCCGACAAATCCACCTTCAGTGGAGGACATCCTTCTGAAGTGCTGAAGAAAAGTTTTGTCTCTCAGGTGAATTTGTGAATAGGGAGAGAGTATAGCAAGGATCTGATCAACACCTGCTCACTTACAGTTCTCAGGGGTAGCTGAAGTTTCCTTATATCTTCCCTCCCTCTGAGGCAAGGAAAAAATAAGTCAGTTCTGACTCTCACTCCCCACCCTTTCAAAATGATTACTTGTCTCCTGGCCCATCCCAGCTACCACTTCAGAGGTAGGCGTACTCAGCACTGCATTTTCCACTTGGCTTTTCTTCATAACATTCCTGTAAAGAAAAAAACCCTTGGGTTGCCATAAATGGGTGTAGGCTATTAGTGTAGCTGCCAGGAAGTTTTCAAATACCTGTTGTAAAGCTTTGATTAAAAGCTAATGTGTCTGTGGACATATAATAAAGGCCTGTGTAATGTTCATGTTGCTGGGTCCTCTTCACAGTAGCTGCATGCCAAAAGTCACCAAAGCAACTATACAAAAGTGAACATTACCATTTACTTCCTGTGGTATTTGTTAGTAGAAGCAGAATAGGAGGAAAAATGAAGGGAGAGAGCTGGCTGCGTGTTAGTTCAGCAGCCCTCAAGGCTCATGACACCAGAACATTGCCACTAAGCCTGCAAGACCTGTCAGATCTTCCCTGCTCTTTATAATAACTGTTTTTGACTTCCTGACAGCCTCCACTATGCTACCTAACTCTAAACTCTTTCCTGCCTTTCCATCAGTCTTCCACGAGATTTATGGCCTGCTGAGGGACCCCAAAGTAAGTTCTTATCCTCTACCCACCCCCTCATGAATTTACAGCACTAATACTCTCCCATGGTGTATTTTGGAGGCTACAGTGCTTCCTTTTAGATGCTGAATTGGTGTTTAACACCTTGCCTCAACAGTTTTTCCACTGATGTGAGAAAAGACTGAAGTGGAAAAGACTGAAATGCCAAAATTAAGACACCAGTCCCTAGTGGTTTTCACCTTTTCATGAGATGAGTCCTATGTATAATTTCACAGCAAGCCCTAACTGCTTTTTCCAAGGGAGAGATAAACTTAGCATAAAAACATACGGTAATTACTTAAATACAAAAAAATTTATACTTAGTTTATGGTTTCACTCTGCTCTTCAAGCTGCTTCTGAGAGGATAGAGGAGTGCAATGCATTCTACACGAGCTGGCACAAGGGAGGCCCTGCTATGCCCAAGAACCAGGAATCCTGTTTTCCCAATCCTGATGCTATAACTTGGGCAAAATGAATAGCACCAGAGACAGGTGCCACACTAGTGTAACCCTTATTAGAGGCTGCCATTGCTTTTAACTTCCTTTAGGAAAAGACACATCTCTTGCTCTCAACTGTATCAATCCAAACAAGAGTCTGAAACCTGGATCCTGGTTTTGCTAGGCTGTGGTATGGTGAGCAGAGATTTCCAAGGCACTGCAGGGCTGGTGGCTCCCCACAGTCGGTCTATCAGGGCACAGCCAGGCAGCCGGACCCATTCCACTGCACTAGCCCAGAGCAGGGCAGCTGGGAGGCATGGAGGCAGTCCTGGCATCAGACACCTCCCTGGGGACAGGGAGAGGCTGATGCTGGGCTGGGACTTGGGCCCAGCCTTTCGGGGCCCATGGCCGGGCTGTGGGGGCTGGTGACCAGTCCTGCTATGGCACCACTGGGGCAGGAGCTGGGAGCCCCAGCAGACTGAAGTGGGGTCATGGGAGAGCTTGGAGGGTGCTCGCTAGAGCCATCAAAGCCTGTTAGTGCCTCTGGGTGCTGCCAGCAGCCATGAGGCCTGACCGCAAAGAGCTCCCCAGAGAGTGGCTGGTTGGATCTGCTATCCTACTCCTGGGATTTGCCCTTGCAAATACCCTTTTCCTTAGGACTATCCCCCTGGTGTAGCTATGTAGGTCCTTGCTACTAGCACTGCAACTAAGTGCTGCAGCTCCATTCCAGTCTGAATAAAACCTCCATGTGAACTTTGGTCTCCCTCTCAGCTGTAGCACAATCTTGTAAAAGTGTTTTGTTTGCTTTTTTCTCTGAAGGCTTAGGTTTCTTGCGTTATTTTCTGTTTATTTTTAAGGATGGGTGAAGCTGAACTTATCTAAAGCAACATGCTGAGCTGGGCTCAGGAGGGTCCTGCTCCCTCCTGTCTGTGGCCACAGCCTTTCTTTGGTGAAGGTTATTACCCTTCAGCAACTTTGGCATAAGTACTTGTGTAGCCTCTTCCTGATTCATTTCAGTCAGTACCGTGGGCCATATTACTAATTTCACATGTAAAGTTAGCATAAGTTTACATAGTAACCAAATAAAAACATTGTTAATGAAATCAGCTGTTTTACAGTAGCACTTTTATTGTAATACAAAAGTTAATTCAGAACCTGACTGTTACCCAGATATTTCCAAAACCGCCAGGTAATGAGTAATTGTTTCACCAATGAGTAAACTATGAGGCAGGTCATCCAAGTAATTTGCCTTAAAACACAGAAGAAGTGTGAGAAATGGAGATTTAAACTAGGTATAAAATCCTTCTTTCCATAAGATTTATTTAAATGGAGAACACTAGTCTCCAGTAAAAATCAAGCTGAAATTGTCTTGGGTTTGTGTTTAGTCAGACTATACAGTTTGCATACAGCAGTGAAGAATAATTTTGACAGGAAAAGGAGAAGCAAGGAGCTAACTAAATCTTTGTACTAACTCCTTCAAATACGGGCAGCTGCTATAAGTAATGATTTTTAATGACTGCTGTTTCAGAAACGAGGGATGTCACCTGAGGAGGAATCAGTAAAACAAGGAAGCAAGTCAAATGCATAACTTCTGCAACTGAACTTCAGTTGAGAGCAAGACTAAGGCCGCAGTACAGTTTTTCATCTGGGGCTGTGTCACCCTCACTCCTGCTCTCACACAGCGTAAAGTGCTGCCTCTGACACGGCATTCTCTAGTGTGCACACTAAAGCTATGCAGAGCTTGAGAAAAAGGTGTTAAAGGCTTTACAGAACGCAGTCTAAAGCTGTGTTAATGAGTACTCTAGGCTTATGAAACTTTATAAAACAAAACCCTGCTATATTATTAGTTGAAAGGTACCCAATCTTTCCTTATCTCCTAAGCTATTTTTTTTGCAAAGAATGGGATGTAGTCAAGTTTTAAGACTTTTTAGAAAAGGAGTTACAAGCATAAGCAAATAGTAATTTATTGTAAAGACTGTTCAGAGGAAGCAGCATGTCAGCAAGAGAAATTTGACTGTGGGGGAAAGCCTCCACCTAAAGATAAGAGGCACGTTAATGTGTAAATGTTTGCAGATCTGTCATTTTGGTATAATGGAAATGCAGAGTCTGATTATCCTGAGCTTAGAACAATAGAGGAATTGCACTCAGCTGGTATACAAGGCATTTCTGAAAATGATTCTTTATACTGCTTTCAGCTAAATTTTATTCAAGTACAGGAGCAGGAAGGATGACTTAGCAAGCTTTGTTCTTTGGAATTGTAGAAGGGGAAGACTGAAATGGTAGCTTTCGATTAAGACTGTCTCTCTGCTTTTTAAAGAACAGGGAGGAGGTGGCAATCATCATGAAGTGTGTGTTAATCCACAGTGCTAGTGCTCCTATAAAAACTGAGAATTGACTAAAATAACAGTGCTGGCTCATACTAAAGAAAGGAGGATTATAGATTCTGCCAGCTGAAGCTTCACAAATACAAAGATATTTGAAGTACATTTTAATTCTAGAAGAGTCTTAATTTCTAAGTTGGTAAGTAGAAAACAGTAACTTAAGGGTAACCAGTATCACAAGCTTCACCCTATGGAAATACATACTATATATCACAGTATCGTAAGGTTGGAAAAGGCCTTTGAGATCATCGAGTCCAACCTATGACCCAACAACTACACCTACACCTACACCTACTCCTACTTGTCAACTACACCATGTCACTAAGTGCCTCATCCAAATTCTCTTTGAACACCTCCAGGGATGGTGACTCCACCACCTCCCTAGGCAGCGCATTCCAATGAACAATTACCCTCTCAGTGAAGAATTCCTTCCTAATGTCAATCCTAAATCTCCCCTGGCGAAGCTTGAGACCGTGTCCTCTTGTTCTGTCACTGGTCGGCTGAGAGAAGAGTCCAACCCCTGCCTCACCACAACCTCCCTTTAGGTAGTTGTAGAGAGCAATAAGGTCTCCCCTGAGCCTCCTCTTCTCCAGGCTGAACAACCCCAGCTCCCTCAGTCGCTCCTCACAGGGCTTGTGCTCCAGCCCCTTCACCATCCTCATTGCTCTCCTCTGGATACACTTCAGCATCTCAACATCCTTCTTAAACTGAGGGCCCAGAACTGGACACAGCACTCAAGGTGCGGCCTGACCAGTGCCGAGTATAAGGGGATGATGACCTCTCTAGTCCTGCTGGCCACACTGTTCCTGATGCAGGCCAAGATACCATTGGCCTTCTTTGCCACTTGGGCACACTGCTGGCTCATGTTGAGTTTCCTGTCCACCAGCACTCCCAAGTCCCTTTCCGCCTGACTACTCTCCAGCCACTCTGCACTCAGTCTATAGTTCTGTATTTAAGACTCATAGCTAGTATCCTCCCTTTTTTAATTTCATACGTGATGGATATTATTATTATTGGGTCAGGACTACTAGTCAAAACTAGCAGGACATCAAGTAAGCAAGCATGTGATAAGTTATAAAGCACGTTAAAACTTGCTCTAAATTATGTCATTGAGTTTAATGCCACATTGCAAACTAAAGTGGTAACTGTGGAATTTATCTTCTTATATTTCAAAATCAAAGTATGACACCTGATACCTCAAAGGTACCCTTCAGCTGCAATCGCACAGTAGTACACCTGGCTAATTACCTTAAAGGTTAAAATTTTAGTTTTTCCAGTTTGATTAACTTCACTATACATGTAAGATAGGGAAGTGGACATTTGTTCCAAGCCTAAGATAAATCAGAAGTGCAGGATAAAGTAATTACAGGTGTCACTCTGAAAACAAAGTATACTTTTTAGTAAATTAGCTGTTTCTATAATGCTGTTAGTCATAAGTATTTTGTGGTCTCTTTCTGCTGATGGCTTGAATTACAAAACACTTGGTTATAGTACTTGCTTAAAATACTGCTGATCCTTGTAGCTGTTGTAGACATTTGTGCAGTGATCCACACCTTCCCCCCACCCTACTACACGTGGATCAATAAACTCAAGTCAGTTTGCAATGTTGTGGGCATAGTGGTGGACCCAATGTGCAGTGCATCCCAGGGGCAGCTTTACTACCAAAAAATCTGTTGCCAGGCCTTGCTTTCTTATATGTACCTGTTCTGAGATTTACAAGTACCTAGCTGAAAGTCACAGTTTGAGAGTTAAAAACTAAAATGATACTGGAGTAGCTTAAAGAAAAGGAAAGGGGATAGCAGGGGGAATTAAAATCTTATGCTGAAGAGCCTACAGCAAAGCCCAGAGAGGACAGAGCACACACTTCTTAAACAGTTTTTCTTGATTTTCTTACCAGTTTTTTGAGTAGTGAGTATTCTTAGAACTGTTGAGAAAATTATTCAGAAGCACCAAATTTTTCTTGAAAGTAGTAAAAATGCAAGGAGGTGTATACATCTCGAATACTTCAATATTTCATTAACCTTTTAACTTGCAGATTACAGTTTATGATATTTTCTATAAACCGTACTGGCTTTTGCAATTAGATGTTTATTTGAAATTCAAACCTGCACTGAATTATTAGGCAACAAACTTGTGAGTAGAAATGGCATTTGAGTAGGAAAGTAAATTGTTTAAGGATATCCTGTTCTTGACCAGTTTACCTGTGTGAGGTAGTACTTACAAATAAATAAGCCCAATTCTGTAATCCGGTCCAGATTGCAGTTTTCTCAACAGCTACAGCTGTAGCAGCTGTATAACTCTGCAGTCATCCCTTCACAGAGTACTGAAACAGTAAAAAGATGTTTAAGGTGAAACAGGACTAACAAACAAAAATAACATAGTGCCTGTGAAATAAAGTTGAAAATAGGAGCAGCATACATATAAACCTTGTTGCAACTCAGAGTTGCTGCACATTTCCACTTAAAAGCAATTGCTGATTCATAAAAACAAATGCGTTCAAACAATGGTAACACAACACTGGGGTGCTCTTAAATTTGTGCATTTGCAATGACTTAACACAAATCCGCTTTAGAGATAGGTGTTTTCTATTACCTTGAAAAGATATTTCATCAATTCAGTCACAGCTGTTCTCACAAATCTGGATGTTGAGTAGCTATGCTATACTAACTTCTTTCTCCTCTTCTCATCAGCTCTCTCCTGATGGTATTTCTAAACTCATCTGCAGGATGTTGAAGAGACCGTATCTCACATAAAAATCTTGAGGGGCTTCAGGAACTGCTTTTTCTGTGAGAAGGTGTACCATGACTGGCATCCAGGAAGTGAATGGTGAGTTATAATGAAATCTGTGTCACTGTTGAAGCAAGTACAGAGCATATTTGTCAAACTACAAAGTGTGAATTAACTTCAAATACTTGCTTCTCAGCAGCATGTCTGACTTACGGGCTCTAATTCTGTCACTTGAAACTTGAGTAAGCTCATTTCTTAGCAAACTTTGGGTTGCATTCTTAGTACTAGCAGTAGAAGACAGGAAATAGTATCTCTTAAAAACTATCTGCCTCTTCCAATCTTTTTCTAGAAAAATAAACTTATTTCATTCAATAAATTATAGTTTTCAATAAATTATTTTTGGCTGAACTATTTACCCTTTTACTGTCACTACAGCAATGTAATTAATAACAATGTAATTATTAACAAGTAATTTATCAAAGAATCTTTTAATATCTGAATGACAATTGTATATCATTTTATTTTAGGATTTTTCCTTCCATCTTCCTGACAATCTCACCAAATTCCTGAGAAACACAAGCTGCTTATTCTGAAGTCATTGAAGTTGATATGAACAGAGTGGAGGGCAACTTTTTTAGCCCTGCAAAGCTACCTGGTATTTGAAATGCTGAAGAGGAAATTACGGTTTTGCCACAATTCGCGGTTCAAGCTTTTCTTGGGTCTAACTCTTATTTTAGTAATCATTTCAGTTTTGAAAGTCAACCAGAAACAAGATTTCTTAAATCGGAGACATCTAGAGCTGACAAAAGAAGACCCTGTTGGCAATGTTAACTGCACCAAGATTATAGAGGGGGATATAGAAGAAATTCAAAAGGTAAAGCTTGAGACATTGAAAGTGTCCTTTAAGAAACGTCCCAGACTAACAACAAGTGATTATATTAACATGACAGCAGACTGTGCCTCTTTCACCAAGACTAGGAAATACATCATGGAACCTCTCAGCAATGAAGAAGCAGAATTTCCAATTGCTTACTCAATAGTGGTTTATCACAAAATTGAGATGCTTGATAGGCTTCTAAGATCAATCTATGCCCCTCAGAATTTTTACTGCATTCATGTGGACAAAAAGTCTCCAGAATCCTTTTTTGCTGCTGTGAAGGGAATAGTCTCGTGCTTTGATAATGTCTTTATTTCCAGCCAATTAGAGAGTGTCGTATATGCCTCATGGAGCAGGGTGCAGGCAGATATTAACTGCATGAAGGACCTCTACAGAAGAAGTTCAAATTGGAAATACCTAATAAACCTCTGTGGCATGGACTTCCCTATAAAGACCAACCAGGAAATAGTAGAGAAATTAAAAGCCCTGAAAGGTGAAAACAGCTTGGAAACAGAAAAAATGCCTATTTACAAAGAAGTAAGGTGGAAGAAGCACCATGAGATTATCGACGGTAAAATAAAGAACACAGGCATAGACAAACAACTACCACCCCTCAGTACTCCAATTTTTTCTGGTAGTGCCTATTTTGTAGTTAGCAGAAGATTTGTAGAATATGTATTAGAAAACAGTAAAATACTTAAGTTCATTGAGTGGGCAAAAGACACTTACAGCCCAGACGAGTACTTGTGGGCAACAATTCAGAGAATCCCTGAAGTCCCAGGTGCAGTTTCTTCTAGTGACAAGTATGATGTTTCTGACATGAACGCACTGGCCAGATTTGTCAAGTGGCAGTACTTTGAAGGTGACGTGTCTAGAGGTGCGCCCTATCCACCATGCAGTGGTGTTCACGTTCGCTCTGTCTGTGTTTTCGGTGCAGGAGACCTGAACTGGATGCTACGAAACCACCACTTCTTTGCTAATAAGTTTGACACTGATGTTGACCCTTTTGCAGTGAAATGTTTGGAAGAGTATTTGCGACACAAAGCTTTGTACCTGCAAAAGAACTGAAATATTGCATGCTCCTGTTATGAAACATAGGAACAAGTACTATACAGCTGTGTACTTTAACATTTAGCACTGATGGTTGTGATGATGGGTATAATGATTCTCACCATCTCGGTATGGTGGTTATGCTGGTCTCTCTGCCTTGTCCACCATCAAGAGGGAGAGAAGACATCTCAACTGAATATGGGGATACTTTTTGTTGTACACTGAAGCTTGTAACTTCAGGTACAAAATCAAAGACAGCAATTTTTGGAAGGCCAACTATTTGGAATATTTATTATCTAGAAGTTGTAATTAATGGACTTCCTTTTGCTAAACTATTTGTTTTAAGGCTTGGAGAATGCTTGTTGTTTATTGTCATCTTTTTTTCCCATGAATGTAGTGCTAGCTGAAAGGGAAGGATGGACGGGGGAGGGGAAAGAAAAAAGGGGAAATAAGTGGCCGGCCTGCACTGACTTCATACTGAGTGAGTACTGGATGATCTCAGGAAAATAACGTTAGAATTGATCTGAAAAGGAAACAAAGGGAATATACCAAAACCAGCTGTTATCATTTAACTTAAATCTGATTGTTGTAGTTCTATAATATGTAAATCTTAATCCTCCTAAAAATTTAATCTTCAGTATGGAATACTAAGGACTTGTGTTCAAATTTTTGTAGCTGAATCTTGCTTTTGTATTCTTAAAACACCCTGATAATGTGATATAAAGTTTATACACTAGTTTGCAATTACATCTTCTCAGGGAAACTTCAGCCTGATGAGAGTTAAGAGTTGTAATTTTACACTCCTTTTTGTATTAGGAGTCTTGCTTTTGCATCCAAAATGACTCAAGTTTCTCAAAATCTTAAAAGAAGAACTGCAGTAGTGTCTAAATATCATTGATGGAACTGCTGGTTTCTGCATTCTGTCAAGCTCAACTTGCATTCCAGAATTGTTTAACACTTGAGTATGCAAAAATAAAGTTATTTTTCTAAATTATGTCACCTCTTAATGCAATTGAAGTCCTTCTGAAAGCACCACAAAAAAATCCTGATTGTGAAGACTTTAAATGTTTTTACTGTAGTTTTCCATACACAATTTAAACTGCAGCTGAGACAAGACCTACCTTTTTCCCATATGTTAATTCATTCATGTGCTTTTGTGTGTTTAGGTTTAGCTGCTGCAACTGATTCTTATTTATTTGCTTCTTTTGGTGGAAGGGAAAGGATGAGTTGTGTTTGGGGTTAGGTGGCTGCTTAGTTTCACTTCTGCAATGTGACACAGAAGCATGCTGATGAGCGAACAGTATGAGGGATTATTTCCATATAAATTAAAGTTTGTCCTGCATAGTTACTGTCAAGTGTCTCCTCTTACTCCTGAGATGACAGTAGAATTCATTAGAGCCACTAGCAAATGCCAGAATAGACGAATTTTTTGTTATTGTTTCTTGAGCTGTTGCTGTGATGGCAGCATTTGTTTCTTACAAAGAGAGTTTTTCATAAAGTTTCTCCTAAGGTGTGCTCCAGTACTTAGGCATTAATATAATGAACTTTTTACTGTTGATCATGCAAACAGCTAGGTAGGCAAGAAATTTGATCCAAAATAGGGCCTATCCTTGTCAACCCCTACTTCAAAACCACCTGAAAGCTGTTTAGGGAGTCTTCAAAGACTCTCACATGGTGCATAAACAGGTAATTAAAGACTGTGAGCTGAGGCAGTGGAGGGAGATACCCTGTCTTCCCCACCCTTTGGCTTTTCTACAAGAATGCTCTTATAGACATTCGTGTTCTACCACCTTTGCACAAGCTACAACAAGGTGTAACTTCTCTGCATATAGTACTGGGAAATCCCAGGAAGTCGCATTAAATTTTTACCAGAAAGGAAACTGGTTTTGAGAATTTCCACCTAAAGACAAGCTACACCAATAACTTCTACACGACCAGAACTGCTAGATCAAATAAACTCTAAAAGTGACAAGAAGTTCTCCGCACAGGATGGAGTGCTGACTCAATTGCATAATACAGTGAATGCCTATTTGTGTCTCTGTTATTAATGATACCACTACTATAGATAAACAGTGAAGATGCTACTTGACTATGTGCTCTAAATGTTACTGCTTTGATGAGAGTCAAGAGAGATCCTGTATGCACTGTATGTTCTGTTCTGTACAGAAGGAAAGAGAACACTGCTGTTCAGTGTACATTCTCTGTAAGATAAGGAGGAACTTCTTTTTCTTCTGGGGAAAGTGAATCACAAAAAAACCCCATCTCCCTGAAACTGACTTGTAGAAGAGACACCCTGATCTAGTAGATTTTAAATGGTTTAGAAAGGCAATTTCATGAAAAGAACTCTTAATCTGTTGAACAAATACTGAATGTTGCAAAGGAAATGGATAGATTAATTAAAAGTATTGCAGCGAGGCATATGGAAAAGACATCATAGCCAGCAGTAAATGGGAGTGAAAGCAAGCTAACTTCTATTCATATTTCACTGAATCTGCCAAGAAACTTACTCAAAATAGTCATCATCCTAGACTCAGACACCTTTGTGGCATCGAAAAGAATCAAATAAAGTCTACCTTATATCCCTTCCTAATATCAGCAGTAGTTTTTCATAACTTGTGTCAGTTTTCTACTAGATGTTTAGAGGACTTGAGTAAAAGTCTAGCTGGAGTCAATATGAAAGAAAAATGCTTTCAATGCTGACAGAATAGCTAAAAATTAAAAGCTTACTATTACTTCAACCCTTCTACACTTAATTCTGAATACAGTTGTGCTGTAATACAAGAAAATTGCTGCTTCACCTTCAGGTTCCCTCTCAGGGAAGAAGGCAACACACCAGCCTACACCAGGATTGAACTTGGAAGCTGGACAGAGGATAGAGCAGTTAAAATCAAAGCCATAATTGTGCGTTCAGCTATAGTGCTACCCAGGGCGCTCAGAGCACCTACCTTGTTCCCTTCTTGCTGCATGTACCCAGCTAGCATACATCAGCCTTCACACCATAACCTTATCATCCTTCACACAGTGAGGAAGGAAACTATCAAACAACATTTGGTTCCCCAACCCCCAGCCCCAATGTTTTAAAGCAAGTTCAGTTTCTCAGTCCAGCTCACCATTCCTGGAAAGAAATAAGCAGCCAATGAAACCATTCTTAAAGTAATATGCACGTTATTCAAATTTCCTTAACTTGTCTTTGAGTTTTCCACAGCCACGTATTTCAAAAGAGCTCAGTGCATCAGAGGCACTGCTCTAGTTCAGTCCCCACTTCCACATAAGCATTTTGAGTGGCTGTAATAATAAAAACTTGGTTTACTGATAATAATTTTGGTTACCAAGTGTCCTGTATCATTAAGAGTCACCAGGCTGAAAGCCATTAGGCTTAGTGGTTTATCTGATCCGAGAAACCTAATAATTGTGCTTTCATCTAAAACCTCCTTCCTGTTTTAGGTTTGGTTTGACAGGAAGCATGTATTTGGCTCTCTTGCTTCTTCTATCTAGCACAACAGAAAATAACAGGAAACCTTCAAGTTGAACACTGCAGTTATAACTAATATTGCCAGCCAGATCACCATTACTTGATGTGTTTTAAGTGACTTGACAACTAAAAATTGTCCTGGATTAGAACATGAACACACTGAAGATACAAATGAAAGAAGAGGCGATCTGCTGCAACATACTTGCACCTTGCTGTTAAGGAGGACATAATCCCTTCCTCCAGATTCAGTGCTACGTTTGTGGCAGTCTTTAAAAATAATGAATGTGACTTAATTTAAATCCTGTTTTAATATTCTGCTTTTAATGTATTGCTTCTTTTACTCTTGGCAATTTTAGTGATGGATTTTTTTAGCCACTTATAGAATACATGAAAGGACTAATATTGTAGCGAGCACCTCATCAGTCAGTTCAAACGTGGGAAACTGTATTATGTAGGGTGGCTTCCCATTCCCAGCTAGCACTATCTTTCAACCTCAGGTTAACATTTCAATAATCTAGTAGACAAGTTTCCATCGTTTTCAAATTCTCTTATTTTCAATAGATCTGTTTCCTTGACTGAGCTTTTAATGCCCTAGACTGTAGTGTTGCAATTTAACAGTAACCTGCTTTTGACAGGCAAGGAGCCTTCCCAGTGCCTTCCTTAGACCTCAGACATAAAAAGACAATATCTTTTAGGTTATGTTCTTTATTCTAAATCAAGTCACTCAACTTTTTTCAGATATTCTTACTCAGTTTTCAAGAATCTACACTAATCTGATTTATCAAGTTATTTTCCTCATATGCATACTGAGTTTTTCCAATTTATAACTGAAATTAGTCTGTTTCTTACTGTTTGCATACAAACCGCAGTTTAGGGGTTTTTCCTTTTGTCTTTTTTTTTTTTTTCCCCTGGGTCAGCCATTAATCTCATGCAGGTCCTTCATATTTGCATTATGGTCTCTCTTATTTGCCTTACCTTATATTACAATATCTTCAGAAATGTTTTGTTCAGTGCCCTCATTTAAATTCTGTGGCTCTGAAACAGAGCTTTGCTGTTGGAATCGTAGACATAGTTGGGTTCTTCTAGGATCTGCCAGTATTCTTTCTAGTTTGCCTGTCTTCTACAGCCATAATAGAGCTTGTCAAGAAAAAGTTAAGAACACAACAAGATCCTTGAAGTCAAACAAAGGTATTGAAAAATATATTTTTTACTGCCAAAAAGCTAGATTGCGTAGAATAAAAGATTGTATAGAAAAAAATTCAACTAAGAAAAACGTGTCAGGATGGACCCTGAGCAGATGTCACCTGTTAAAATCCATGTTGCATACTCCAAGACAGGATACTGGAAATTTTTCTAACAGATACTGGTCTAATTATACTTTTTAAAAATATTTTCCTCTGAGTTTGGGAACCTAGGCCTACTGGGAGATCTAGGTACATACAAGTAATGATCTTTTTATTCTGTACTATTAAATCATATTAATCATAATTAACATCTTTATATTTTCTTATTTTGCAAAGACTTGACCCTACCTTGATTGTCACATTTAAACAACCAGTATTTCTGAAATCCTTTAACAGAAAATGTTTAGTTGCTGAAGTCTTAATGAAATTCGTCTGTTTATATCAAAATCTTTTATCACTCCTCCTTTCAACCAAATTGCTTTTTCTTCAGATGGGAGTGAGAAGCAGAAATGGTGATTTGGCTTCAATGTATATTTTACCAACTGGTGAGGCGTAGGGAGAGTGGAAGTTGTGGCTTAGCATCAGCATTTATGGGTGAGTCTCTAGTATGATTTGGCATCAGCTGTGTGAATTGCATTAGTGTGCTGGAAAGTAGGATTTCCGACTGTTGGTGTGACATGAATTTTGTATGGTAAACATACTGGAAAGTGCACATTGCCTCTCAGTAGGTAATGCTCATAATGCCATTCAATAGGAGACTGACGTTAATAAAGCGTGTTGCTCACATCAGGCAGTTAAATCTTAATTACTTCTTGGGACACCTACATCAGGGGTGTCAAACTCACAGCTCCCGCTGTTCTCCGGCTTCTGCAGCAGAGTGTCACACACGCTGCACATGTGACCAGTGCGCTGACAGGAGAGTAAGGGCAAGGAGCTCGGTGCTGCCGACAGGTAGAAACAATGTGCCGGGATGGTTAAAACAAGGTGGAGGGCTTCAGTCCGCAGGCGATAAGTTTGACACCCCTGCTAATGTAGTAAGTAGGATGATGTAGTAAAACCTTCTTCACAAGAAGTAGTTGAAATGCTGTTACCTGTAACATTGAGTTAATCCTAGCCATCCTTTGTGCCTGGTTAAGTTTAAGACAGATCAATCCTTCTGCATAAATCTGCAAGCCTGTTGTTATCAACACATCAATTCTCACTGGCCAGTCCAGGTGCCCGCCTGCCTGTGTGGGGCTCTTAAACCCAAAAGAGCCCAGTGGGTTCATTGATCCTAGGCCAAGTAGTGCGGTTTTAACTACCTACATGGCACATCTGTGCTGGGCATGCAGAGCAAGGAGACACTCTTAAGAGCACCCATTCCACACTTGTAAGCCTTGCATCCTGACACATTCAATTCCTATTTCTACAGGGGCCCCAAAGACTACAAGAGATTTGCTTTTACACTGGAGCAAAACCAGGTGAACATGCTTTGGGGCAGTGAGACAAAAATAATTTATTCTTTCTTCTGACAATGTGGAAGAACAGCACTGAGCAGGTTTTTAAATCCTTAACAACAATCAGACAGCAATGAAACTTAAAGATTTCAGAAAAAAATAAATTACTCAGACTGCACAACTCACGTACATCTTATTTAAGGACTTCTGCTAGAAGGTAAAATACAAGAATCATGCATACTTTTACCTCCCTCTCTTGCTTTCTCCCTCCCCACTAAATTTAGTTTGAATTGCTGCCATGCCAGGAAGCTCAGCAAGCAGAATGTTTATTAACTGAACTAACACTCCTGGTCCCATGCCTGCTCCCTAGGGCAACTGACCTTTGGAAAGTTCTTGTTCTTTTCAAATGGTCAAAACCAAAAGGGCCAGAGAGAAGCTTCATTTTGTTTTCACAGGAAGTAGTTAAAGCATGTTGCCTTTGCTGCTTTTTAGCCTTTTCTGCCAGCTTACACACAGCAACTGTGTGTAAGAAGGATGTTGTGGGGGACCATGTCAAAGGTTTTGCAGAAGTCCAGATAGATTACAATCATTGCTTTTTCCATGTCCACTGATGTGGTCACCCCATCGTAGAAAGTCACTAGGTTGGTCAGGCAGGACTTGCCCTTGGTGAAGCCGTGCTGTGGTCCCGAAGGATGTCTTTCCCCTGCCAGTTTTGCAGCTCTCAAGGTCCCAGTGATACCTAAACTGCAAACATTGTACAAGTTCCCTCTAATTATGTATAGGCAGGAGAATCTTTCAGTGGATCATCTGTCCCGTTTTCTTCTGCAGTCTACACTGAATCTGAAACTCTTTCTAACATAATACAATTAATGTATATTCAGATATTCAGGGAAGATAAATAAGGTTTCTTTTAACAGCTGAAATCTTTCTAGGTACATCTTAATCAGTAAAATTTTCAAACACACACTTTTTTCCTTTATGAATTACAACTCAAAATAATAGTTACCGTATACGTAACATTTTCAGTTTTGTTGCATCTATTTGTTAGAGTAATGCACTGACATTCAGTATCAAATAGAAAATTGAACAATGAATGTAGATTAAATTCATTCATTTAGAAATAATTTTCATTATTTTAAGACAACACATGAAACACATTTCTTAGGTCATATAAGACTTCCCATAAAAAACTACCAAACAGAAATATTCTAAAATTGAGTACAGTCACTTCTGCACTGTTGTATAACTGACAGGCATATTAATTCATTTATTTATGTAGAGAAAGCATAAGAAGAATCAGTTCATCCATATTTCAGCCTAGCTCTAGGCTTCAGTAACTCTGTGGAAGGGAAGCAACTGCTGAAGAGAAAGTGGGACCTAGAAAAAGTGTTGGAACTTGTATGTAAGAGGTAGGTTTTTTTCTCATTTTGCTATCTATTTCTCAGTTTAATTTTTTAGTAAATTCAGAATGTTGAACTCTCCTAAGAATAATGGCTTTTGCATAGCTGTCATTTATTTGTCAGAGAATAACTAAAAAATTTTAAATTAAACCCTCAGCTGCAACTGTCAAGTTCAGTTTTCACCAGAATTATTAAAATAAATTCTCTAGGAAAGAGTAGTCATTTCTAAATATCTCTATATCTATCTTCGTAGGGAAGTAGTCCCAAAACCCTCAAAGTCCACACAAGTTCAATACTTTTCACATCTAACTAAAACAGTACTGAACTATATACCACCAGGATTTTGTGTATTTTTTAACTCATATTTCTTTTACTTGTGAATACATCAAAATCTGCAGTCAATATAGTGCTCTTTCACTCTTCTTGAGCTTTACAGTTTGAATTACTAGTAGCCTGAAGAATACTCAGAAAGTATTAAATCTGCTAAACTGGCATCTCAGCTGTGTAATCCATGTACTTCAGTTAATTTGCATGAAAACATAACAAATTTCCTCTGACTAAGCATATTTCTAGCACTAAAAATACTTACATACAGAAATTTTTAAATGAGCGGGAAAATCCTCCACAAGACTACTTTTCATCAGCTGAAGATTAATGACACAGCCTGGAATAGTCTCTCAAAAAATTAGAAGTGTTTCAAGAGCAGAAAGTACTGTAAAGTGACAGTCACAATGGAAAAGAGTGACAATCAACATATCAAAATATTTCACATAGCTCTGCCTGATATGCTGCTGCAGTTAGTGGTCCGGCACCAGTCACCAGCTGCTTTCAGACAGTGGAGGTTAAACAGCATATTTTGGATCAGTAGCTGGATGGGAAGCAGTGATGTAATGACAGAGACAAAGGTACTTGGCGGCTTTCAAGTGAGCTCTTAGTTTATCTACACCCTTGGGACCAGTTGTGTTGCGTTTAGGCATGCTGAGGGGGCTATCCAACATCCTCACAAGGCTGTTCCTTTTCAGTTCAGACAGGTTATGGAGACTGGGGAAGGTCCCAAATGGCCAGACCAGAGCAAACTTTCTACCTGTCTCCAAAGAAGGGCAAATGGGGCAATCTGGGGAACCACAAGCTGGTTGGCCTCATTTTCAGTCCCTGGGAAAATTATGGGTAGAACAAGAACTCTTGGGCATGTGTGAGCGCACAAAGGAGGAAACATGGATTGGGAATAGTCAGCAAAGATTAACCAAGGCTAAATGATGCCTGACCTGCTCGTTGATATTCTGCGATAAAATGATTGGACTTGTAGATGCGGGGGGAGCAGTAGATGCTGTTGCTTCCGATGTATATGAGCAAGGCTTCAAGAGACATTGTGAAGAGAGGCTGCAAGAGCTGGGCTGGAGAAGGCTGTCTTTGAAGTGCCTCATCTATCTACAAGGAGGTTACCGTGGTGGTTATAAATTTAAACAGGAGAATTTCCAGCTAGAGAAAGTAGGGGTGAGAATATCCATGCTAGGATAATGAAGTACTGGGATAGGCTGCCCAGAAAGGCTACATCATCTCTGTCCTTGGAGGATTTCAAGTCCTGGTCGTGTGAAGCCCTGAGCAACCATGCCTAACCTCACAGCTAAACCGGCCTTGGACAGGGGATTGGACTGGACGCTTTACATACCAGCCCATATGACTGCTTTTCTATATTCCTGCAGCAGTTATACAGTTTCAAAACACTCCAGAGGAATGAGAGCTAAAGAAAAGTTTTTCCAGAGTCAGACAATCCATTTCTTATGAACTGCACGTTTTCAATAGTATGTAATACACAAGGCTTGCTTTAACTCATATTCAGATGTTTGTTACCTCAACAAATACCAGTCCTCACAAAGACCTTTTTTCACCTGTTCTGTAATTTTTAACCTAGGGTTCGTTTCACAAGAACACTGCCACATCTGTCTGGGATTAAAGCTAGTCAAATGTTTGCTTACTTTAATGAAAGAAAAACACTCTGAGGCGCACAGGCTGCTTAATACGTGTAGTGTAAAGTTATTGCCCTTTGCTGGCAACTGTATTTCAGAAGATCAATAAGCCTACCTGAAGCCAGGAATAGTGATTAAAACAAGCAAACAAAGAAACAAACAATCAAAACCTACTAGGAAATAAGACACTTAGCACTTTCTGGTACTATTGTACCAACCATTTGGCTCTTCCCACACCCTCAAATGAAGCCACAAACTTATGAATTTGTGTCATATAACAACAGGATGGTAGGAGATCGTTCCCTGCTTTTTCCTGGTATACAGTCAGGATGAAAATCAGTCTGTGCTTGAACAAGACCTCTTTTGGACACAAAGAGGAGTGTGCACAATCAGGTCGGTCTTCTCCTGTGTGCTGCTTTAAGAGATATTTGGATTTTTGGCCATTTGAAAATCATTGGAAAAGTAGCTATAATGATGAACTTCGGGAAAGAATATGTGATTCGTATGATTATTTTCAAATGTGCTCCTTCTTGTCTAGGAAGATATGTATGTCTGGCCTTGTACAGTACTTTTAAAAACTACTGCAAAAAAGGCTAGATACCTGTGTGTTTGTGTAGCTTGTCATCTCTTTGGACAGGAGCAGGTACTTAGAATAGATTAACTGAGAAAGCATATTATGTGTGCCTTTGATGTTAACTTGGTACTGGATATGTAGTCTAAAAATCTCATGCAAAAGCTTGGCTTGGAATTAGCACATCAGAATATACCAATGAAAGTATTATTCTTTATATGTAGGTATTGGGATTATAGTAATATAAATGATTTTTGGCAGAAGTCAGTATTTGGTTAGTGTTTGTTAAGTGTTACTCTCTTTAATTGCTGGAAAGAAAGAAGGAAAAATAATTCTACCAAAATGATTTCACTTTCTGCTGAGTGCTCTGTGTCATTTGTTGGCAAAGGTAATGGAAGGAAAAATATCAACAACAAAAAGTGTCCATGAAATATTTTTTTTACATTAACAGCACTGGTTCCTGTTCTCTTTCCCATATTTGGTACTGCCTAAACTACAGTAAACTACTACAATACAATTTGCATTTCAGTCTTCTAGCCTTGGCCTATTTTCAAAAAGAACTGAAAGCACCTAATGCGGGAACTTGGTTAGTTATGTCCAAAATTACATCCCTGCCCCACTTCACTTAAAGGTAGAGGCATCTTCTTTCCATCATGGTCTTGTCTTTGATCTTTCATCCTTTACCAAAACCTGTGAATATACATGTCTCCTTCCGCCTGGCCTGGCTTATGCAGCATAGCTCAACCTAGTTAATTTTTAAGTCTGCACAAAGATATCTTACTGTAGGCACGCTCAGAAAAGTTTCATTCCTTTTTCTCTGTGTTAGAAGAACAGCCTCTGCTTTTTAAAAGAATAGGAAACACATGTGCCTACCTACACAGGAATTTGGGCTCTTCTAGAAAGAAGTCATCAGATGTACAGAGACCAGTGGGTTGAAGACAAGCCGTTCTCCATATTATTGTGTTGGCCATCCCGGTGCAACTGATAACCCCGTGCTGAGGCTCATGCTCTCTAGGGAGCCCGGTACTTGAGCCCAGAATAGGGAATCAGGCACACACTTTTCCAGCATTCCTTTGGAAAAACAATGTAAATGCAGCCCAACGTGTACATCTTCACTGATGATTGCTCTGTGCAGGTATTGTACGCCATTCACACTTCATAAGCCCAAAGGAGCAAGTATAGCTCTCTTAATCTGATGTCAGGTTTCTTGTGTCTTTCTCTGATGTTAAGGTACAAACAAATCAATATCAGAGGCACACCACCAGGCCTGGAGGGTAGCTCAGACTGACAGTAAATCTCAAGAACTAACGTCTGAAAAGCACCAGCCAAGAGAAGTCCCAAAAGTACAACAAAGAAATCCAAGTTACAGTAACCTGGACTCTGCATAGCTTCAGTAAGAAAAGTTTATTAACTTCAAAATGCTTACAAAAATGAACCTCTGCTGGAGGAAAAAACATCTCCCTACTCTGGGTTTTAAACATCTCATCTATAACCAGATAGAAGATTTTCTGCCTTTGTTTAAAAAGCAGCAGGTAGAATAAAATATCAGTCTGAGTGTTAAATGGCAATCTGCAGAAAAGGATTAGGCTGCTGTATGAAACACTGTCAAATAATGCCTCAGTATATTTCAAGGGGCCATTGGCATGTTTTTATCACTGAATTAATTCCAGTACTGCAGTTCAACAGGCAACCCCTGGCTTCAGAGCTGCTCCGCCGTCATTTGATCACGTTATTCCCACCATAAGATCAGAGGCTCTGTGAAGCAGCTTCAGTGCTCTACAGTGCATTATGAGCGGGTTCACACAGTACATGTTTTTGTTAGACAAAGAACATCAGCACAAGTTTAGAAAGCGCTGTGACTTCTAGGCAAATTGGAATTGTCTCCATTAACTGTAGACATAAAAAAAAGTCTTAAAAATGATCTGTGAGACGTAGAACCAGTGATGAGACTCTGCTTAGCACAAACACTTCCTTTTTTTCACGCAATACGGAGATGGTAAGAAGGGACAGAGCATTGAGCATTACAATGTGAAAAAGTGAAATGGCCACGGAAGACCATGTAAACTTTAGGAACACAGCACAGGAAGGACATGGATATGTTAGATCCAGTCCAAAGGCCACAAAGATGATCAGAGAGCTGAAGCACCTCCCATTTGAGGACAAGCTCAGAGAGCTGGACTTCTTTAGCCCAGAGGAGAAAAGGCTCTGGGGACACTTTGTAGCAGCTTTCCAGTACTTAAAGGGAGACTACAGGAAAGGTAGGGAGAGGCTCTTTATCAGGAAGTGCACTGGTAGGATGAGGAGTAGTAGTTTTAAGCTGAAAGAGGGGAGATATAGAGTAGATATTAAAGGAAGGAATTTTTTACAATGAGGGTGGTGAGGCACTGCAAGAGATTGCCAGAGAAGTTGTGAATCCCCCAAACGTGAAGGTTTTCAAGCCAGGATGGGTCAGGCTTTGAGCAACCTCATCTAGTGGAAATTGTCCCTACTCATGGCAGGGGGGTTGAAATTGGAGAATCTTTGGGGTATCTTCCAACCCAAACCATTCTGTGATTCTGTGTGATTCTGTAAAAAGAAAATGGAAGGGATTCATTAACTTTTTACAGTGTCCTGGGCACATAGTGGGGGGACCAAAAAAAAAATAATATTAGCCATACTATTAATATTTAGAGTTAAATTAATTTAGAGTTAAATATTAACTTGTCCAGAGGAAATGAAAGGCAGCAAAATATCAAAGGGTAAAAGGGTTAGTTGATTTCATTGTAGTTTTATCCAAAGTTCTTTTCCAAAGAACCTATATTATAAATGTCAGAGGACAATGCCCTGAAAGGTAAGTGAGATGAAGAACATATTTTGTTATACCGACAAAAATAGAATAAGAAAATAATGTGAAATAAAATAGAACACAGAAAGGGGGGAGAGAACAGGAAGGCTGGTGAAAGGAGACAGAGCAGAAAGGGAGGGACAGAGAAACTAGCAGAGGATAATGACAGTAAAATGGTAGGAGATAGTGGAAGAAACTGTTGTAATTAAGTTTTGGCATTTTAAAAGGTTGTCCATTCTATCTGTTCATCTCTAGCCATCCCATGGCTAACTACTGTGCTGAACTATTGAAATCTACAACGTTTTGACAACAGAAGCTGTCGTCATCCTGACCAGGAGATGTACATTTAGGGGCCAGAGACTCCCACAGCAGCTAACCTGGCAAGGTGCTGCATGCCCAGTGTGGGCCTCAAGCTGTTGTGTGCTGTGCCATGCGGCATGTCGTCCTCTGCCACAGCCTGTGCATGGTGCTGGAGGAGCCCGGGGCAGGACCACACTCTGCATGGCTGATAGTGCCTTGTCTTTAACAGTGCAGCAAGAAGTTCTCTGGAGAACATCTTTCCTTTTTGACAGTAGAAATACTGAATAGATTTGCTTTCTTGCCAGGAAATACTATAACAGCTTGAATGACTAGCAGGGTTGACTTACCCTCTCTGTCATGAAATGGATCTGCATGGCATGTTGTGCATGGATAAGGAGTCCTATTGAATATCTGGGGCTCCTAGTACCTAAAGGGGGCACAATACTATCTATGCCTTTCTCTTCTTATTGTGTTGGCTCTAATAAATTGCATTGTGAGTGATACCTTACAGAGTCTGAGCACTTTTCTTTACTGGCATGGCAATGGAACAGCACCAACTAGGGAAAAAAGAAGCCTAAATTAATATTACTGTAAGGAGCTAAAACCAGCACCTAGTAATAAAACTAAAACATAGCAAAGCTAAACCCTCTATATTATTCTCAGAAGAACAAATGACATAATGTCCTCCCGTCTGCAGTGTAGTGCGTATGCATTCAGTGTGAATGACATCAGACAATGCCAGGAGATTTGACAATACGATGAAATAAAACACTCTCACAGAGACTTGTAAGGTTTTTCTGCCCGAGAAAGTTAGATTTCTACCTTTTCTAAAATGGAAAAACTCTTTGGGAAAATACTTCCTTGTGGAAAATTAGTTCAACATAATAATGCCTTTGTCTCTTTTTTCATCTAGTGCTTGACTTTAACAGGAAAAACACAAATAGGGCCATCTACATTGACTTTTACAAAACAAAAAAGTTGAGATAATGCCACAAAAACTAGTGCAGATTAGAATGCTTGCTTTCATTGGAAAGTTGAGAGAAACGAAGTTACGCATCATACACCAATCAGGCTGAACAACGAGGCATGTTTCTTGCCCATTTACAAAGTCATGACATCCACAACCTTGTCTAAATCATGGCAGGAAGCCAGCTAGTACCCATCACATAATAGGTTTTCATCTAGTCTGTGTAGGCTTTCCTTTAGGCCTAAAAGTAAAATGAATTTAGCTTTTAGGTTTATTTCTACCAGACAGCTACGACTGCTTTTTTCCTTTGGGAGCACACACCCTGCTTACTATACTGACTTACAAGATACTGTAATCCAAACATTTTTTCATGAAGACTACAGTGATTTCAACTAGTATTAGAATATATTCCAGACTCTTCACATGCACTAAATGAAGATCAGTCTACATTATGTGTGTATACTTCAAGAAGATCTTATTCTGTGTATCCTCAGCATTTGAGTGATTTCAAGATGTTGATCTAAGGCTAATGAATTACAAGCTTGTAAACAAACACCTGAATCAATGAAGAAGGTCTGGATCTCAAAATCTCTTCTTATGACATGCAGATAAGAAAATGCACCTTGTCACAGGAAAACAGGACAAAGGAAGAATCGTAGTGACTGGCAACACTGCCCTAGCCTCCCTGCTACTGCCAGCCCTGCAGATTTAGTCTTAGGTGGCTTTAGATGAGGGGGCTGCTTCCCAGTGCAGTGGTCTTCTGGGGCTGCTCACAAGATTCGTGGTGACTACTCAGGGCTAATGAGCACTGGAGATGCACACAATGGCCTTGGTCCTGGGTGACGTCTGGAGAGGAGAGCAAACAAGAGACACCTCTCTACACCCTGCGGCTTGAGGCAGGAGGGCAGGTGGTGAACAAATTGCTGTGCGTTTTATCTGCCTTAATGCTGAATTACCCTTGGTGTGACTGTTAAGATTGACTTTCCACATCTCCACTCCAAAAAAGGCATATGCCTTGTCCGATTTAAAAAATCAGAGAATCCTAGATGTCTTCAGAATTAGTGTAATTGTTAAAATAATTTTTATTCACCAAAAATGGAAAAGTTTGACAACAGTAGGGATTGGTTCCAGCCAGCTACTGCTGGCAAATTAAACCACTAAAGGCCTATTTTATTTTACATATCAAATGTTAACATTTTTCAGCCACACTGCTTGCCTTTAAAAGGAGCATTGCCAGAAAGACAGCACAATACTTATTCTTAGTCCTGTCACCACAATTAAGGAAATGCTAAAATTCATAGAACTTTTCTTCAGAGAAGGTGTTAACCGACTGACTGACAACAACAGTGCCTGTCTAACAGTAATAGACAATCTTTCAAGAGAAGCCTTTTAGCTAACAGTAACCAGCTGTCTCTGTCTCCCTGTTCTTTTGCCACTAATTTTTTCTTCAATTCCTCCATTTTCTCTTTGTGCCAGTCCTCCAAGGACCATGTAGCAAAAAATGTGGACAGGCACAATTTTTGCAATATCAGCCATTTATAAAAATTAAATATGGGGCATTTGACTATGTAATAGTACATTATTCTCACTAGATACTTAAAAGCAATGAACATAGTTTTATGACTTCATTCAGGGTAGATCTTTATGCAGTTAATTTAAAAAAATCCTGCACTGCTAAAAGGAAATTTTTCACATAGACTATCATTACGAATTAAACCATTAATTAGCACTATTGTCTTCATGACAGACAAATGGAAGAGCAGTACATCAATGTATGTTTATGTTTCATTAGATGTGTACCAGTGTAAAGACACAGAATTTTAAAAAAGACCCAGTGTGTTGGCAATAAAGAGAGGTTCCATTACAGCATACAGGATATAATTTTTCAAATGCCAGAGACGGTCACGCTATTTGTTAACAAAGCCTGGAAAGGATTAAATTACAGGAAGAAGAGGAATCCGTTCCCCCTGTTCCCTGCACTGCTTTGCATTTCATGTGCAATATCTGATTCCACATACAAGACTGACAGAGAGCTGCCCTAAGCTTCTCTCAGTGGTGGGGACATTTTCCAGGGAAGAAGATGCACAAAGCTGAATGCTCAAAGCCCAAGAAGGACATTTGTAGGTGTCCTGGGTTCTGCTGGAACAGAGTGAAATTTCACAAGGATCTGTGAGGGGACACAGCCAAGGCAGCTGATCTAAACTGGCCAAAGGGATATTCCATACCATAAGGTCATGTTTAGTGTGTGAGTAGTTAGCTAGGGGCGACTTGGCTTCATGGCTAGGCTTTGCAGCTCAGTTCTGTGGCTCAGCTATGTGACTTGGGATTGCAGCTCAGGTGCATGGTTTGGCAACATGGCTTGGGATTGTGGATGGGGAGAAGGTGAGGCATCAATTTGCTGGGAGGTGAGTGGTTTGTGTTGTGTATGATTGGGTTTGTATGTTCTTTTTTGTTATTGTTTTTGTTTTTAAACTTCTTTGCTGTCCTATTGAATTGTTTTTTATCAGCCCATGAGTTTTACCTAATTTGTTTCCATTTCTCCCCCCACTCTCACCGGTGGGGAGAGGGGCTGGTGGGGAGAAGTAAGAAAGCAGATGTGTGGTTCTTTATTGCTAGCTGGGGTTAAAACACAACAGTAGGTTAATACTCTGTTCACAGAGCACACATTGAAGCTTGCATATTAAGACAGTCCAGCTGCAACAATGCAAAAGAAAATCTCCTTAAGCTTCATCCCTAGGGATTTACTTGTCTTCCGTGTGTCTGGATGCTGGCTAGACTCAAGCAACAGATAGGTATTGAGTAACTCAGGCTCAGGTAGTTTTAGGTAGTAGCCTAGCAGTGAGTTTTATTTTTGAGACTTGGTTGTGGAAAGAATGGGATTGTGGTTTGGGGACTTCTTCAGCAACAAAATGCCTTAATCCTACTCTACATATGCACAGCATTTAGTGGATCTAATTCAAGGTTAGACTAACAGTCGTCTGAAGAAACATGAACCTGAACACACCATCCTTTCAAGTCCGTTTCCCCTAGTTTACTTTGAATCAGCAATTTCCATTTAATTCAGTCAAACATGTTTTCCTTTCATGTTTCTCCAGTCTTCTGTTTGTTAGCCTTGTTCTGAATTCAGAAACAAGCTGTCTGGAACAGACTGGTCTTGGACACCACCTCACTCATCACATTATCAGGACTTCTGACACCACCTGAAATGCCTTTTTGGCTCTAAAAGTCACAGTGTTTGGCTATAGTGTGGTGCACTAGAGGACTCTATGCCAGCTTGGTCTCCTACACGCTACTGTAGGACTAACTCTAGTCGCTTCAGCCTGTCTGCAGCTTTGCATCTTTCTGCTTGTCTTTGAAAGGACAGACCGGCAGCCTCAGAGAACACTACGTGGCTTAATTTCATTTTCCACAGAGTGTACTTTGCCTATGTCCAGCTCCATGTATCTATCCATCTGCTAATAAACAATGGAAAGTCATGTCAACAGTTGCAGCACCTTTGGGAAATGTCGCGCCTATTGTTTTTGTCATATATATTACTCAATCATAATCTGTTATAATGACTGAAGACTTGTTCAAAGATCTTTAAGGCTCAGCACTGATTCTTACAACCACAGGAGCAGAACGAACACAATAAGGACTCACCTTTTCTTCTGTGCAGTTATACTAGGTCATGCCAGTCCTGTTTATAAATCATGGATAAAGAAAGACACCTTCAGATGCATCCTACAGGGAATGAGATCAATACCTTGAGTAGCTCTAGCTGGGTATCAGTACTTCATATTCTCCAGGGTTTTCCCTGTCCACAGACAGAGAGAATTACTCATTTTCATCTTAAACGGAAACTTCCTTGCAGCAAGCCCTGACATACAACTCCACTGCTCATTTAGCCATATGCAGAAAAGGATCTGTCCAAACAAATTCCTGCATTAAACCTCCTTAATAAAAGCCAAGATACAACTGATTTCCTTAGCTGGCCATTTGGTTATTAGTTTAGACCACACAGCACAAAGCATGAGGTTTTTTAAGGCTTCTAGGAGAGAAGAAGTCAGAAAAGAAAGCCAACAATTCATTTATATTAAAAAAAAAATCCTTAAAATATTTAGAGTAATTGGCATGCCAGATGAGGTTTTGAAATAGAAACAAAACTTATTTTGTAAGTTTCAGTTTGATACAAGCTTAGAGTCATCAGGAAATTCCAGTTCCACAGATGTTTAACCACTGTCACAAAGGTCACTGTACTTGCTTTAACTTCACTGACTTTAAAAGGGACATAGTAGATTTTCACATTTATTAACCAACACTTACATTTAACTTTCCTAAAATCAGTGAGGAAATGTTAAGGAAATGTGTGTACATTCTTAAACATTATTGATCGGAGATCTCACGGAGCACCCTTTTTTCAAGGGTGATTTTTTTTCAGACTAAAATTACTTATATATATTTCTATGGAAAATGAATTTGCTTTAATTATAAACTCAATCTCAATGCTGGGAAGCTGTAGTAGATTATTACACTCTTTAGTTATGCACTTCAGTCAGTGTTTCTGAATGCTGCTAAACATGCTGACTGCAGAATAACAACAGGATAGCTGGATTTGGCCAGGTATTAAATTTCAAACCACTGTAAGTTACTTTATTGTCCTGATTACAAGCTGGCTCTTGTTCTGTACACTAGAGCAAAAAAAAAACAATGCCCATCCCAAAAGGTCACCCAATAGTAGCACTGTAAGGTGTCACTTCAGCAGACAGCCACAAAACCATCAAATGACCCCTGGTTATCTAACCCTCTCCAGGCTTGTCCTGCCACTCCTGTAGCCATGGCTACAGGCGCTGCTGCCATTGTTGTCTCTTCCTGCCTCATCTTCCATAGAGACAGCAGCGTCAGGTGTGCCAGAGGGACAGCGAGAGCGGTGGCATTGGTGATGCCAGCAACAGCAGGAAAATAATGGACACCAGCAGAGCTGGGGATCATAGCAGAAGCAGGGGTGCCCAGAAAGGAGTGAAACTGAACTTAAGCATGAAATCAAGAGCAGTTCTTATTCAGCTTAGAATAATGTAGGTAGCATCCAGCAAGCTGCAAATGGACTTTGAATTGAATTGCACACAACAGAACATATGACAATACTGGTTTCAAATACACTTGTTTGTAGAGAATGGTAACTATTTCTTTCACAACTGCAGTAAACAAGAGGCAAATGCTGTGCTCTTCAAGAATGGGACATCCTCCAGGTTACTCAGTGACATCTTGGAGTTGCCAGACATTTCTCTATCTAGATTTGAGACTTTGTTTCCTAGATTTCTTAAAAACTGAACCTGTGTCTCTGCAGATGCTTTCCTGGGTACCTTATTTCACTTCTAAGTCTAAGCCCTAGGCTGCCCATTATTTTGTCAAGTCTTTTCTCAATGAACTGTAAATCCCCAGAGGAAAAATATTATTTTATTAGGGACAATTTCTCCTGTAAAGGATTTGCCAAAGAAAAGATGAGTAGCAACTACATCCTTTTAAATCACTTTGGCATCCCATCAGAGTCCTCTGCCTGTACATATTTCCAGCATGGTGTCATGCTAGGCCATTCCTGGTGCAGCATTGCAAACGTCTGCCACATGCTGTGATCGTGATCCCTTCAAGAAAAAAAAGCTTAGCCAAACTGATATTTAGATGGATGAAATGCCATTTAGTCAGCTTTCTTTTCTTCTTCATTTTTTGTGGAATACAAATTCTCCATGCCCTGTCCCCTCAGGGTGCAAACCAGCCTTATCTTGGGATCACCACACACTCCACAGCAAGCCCTCTGAGTTACAGTAGATGATGCTTATCACACCAAGTGGGAAATTCCCTTTTAAATATGTTTAGTATTCATAAATATCCTGGCTCTTCCAAATCTGAAAATCTAGCTCAGCCAGATGACTTCTGTATCCATCTGAAGGGAATTCACTGAAGGTAAAAACTGTCCCAATTGACTATGTTTTGATCCTGAAGTCACTTCTGTTCACTTTAATCGAGGAATGAGGATTCAAAGCAAAATAGTTACATAGGCCTGACTACAGTGGCACCGATTTTCCTTCTGCCTAAATTAATGAGAACAGGAGTAAAACTCAAGAGAAATAACAGTTCTGTTGAAAAGTCCTGAGCACATACTAGTGGAAACTTTTAAGAGACTAATAAATAAGACTATTCGAGTGAATGAGGCTTTTATTCTCAGCTTGAGTCTGCAGCAACTGAAACTGATACGCAGCCAAATTAACATTAGGCACTCTCAACATAGCACAGCATAGTAGTTAATCTGAATTAGTTAATTCTGAAGTAAAAGCTTCGACTAGTCTGTGATTAACACCGTATATCGATTTGGTGTGAGGACAATGAAAGAGGATTTGAAAAGTAATTTTATCTGACCATTTGAGGAACTTCTTTCCAAATCTGATGAACAGAATAGCAAACAGAAGACAACAAGCCTCTGAAGGGAAAACTGGCTCATGTGTGGAAATATACACATATTGAGGATATCTGGAGGCAGATACTGAGATAAGTAAGGCAGATGAAGTTGCCTTTATGTCAACAAGCTGGGCTCGGCAGCCTCACCCTCCTGCTACTGTCTCCAAGGCAGTGCATGTGCCTTTTAAAATATTGCTGATTTTTAAAAACAAATCTACAGCACATAATAACATGAGGATATTAATATTATACTTTGCCACACATGGCACCTTCCCTCAGAAAATCTGTGTGGCTCTTTTTACACTAGTTAGTACTTAAATAAGAAATTTCCCATGACTGCAAAGAAATCCCAAACTGGATTGCATAATTCTGTTTTGACACTACTGATATCATCCCATAACTTTCTGAAACTTATACACAGAAATCCATATGGATATATTTAAATTTTCACTTATATTCACTGGTATTTAGGAATATTCAAAAAGTGTTAGCTGACCATTTCAGAACAATTGAAACCGAATTCATAACCAGTGTGCTCACAAATTAAATTTCATTCATTTTATAGTCAAAGTCACAAACAAGAAAAAAGCAGAACCACAAATGTAGCCAATGTATTACATGAAGCAAAGATTCACATTAACATTCACGCAGACAGCTTCTGCTCACCAATGTAAGCGCTCACATTTTAGGAAATGGAAGAGGTTAGCTGGTTGATTTTAGCTGTCCACATTTGCATTTAGTCATTCTGGAAAGGTTTGTCAAGAGGAGTATCCACATACTAACTTCTGCTCCTTATTAGAGCACTCCCCACCTACCAGTAGTGTAAATATTAGAAAACACTTTGGGGCTCACTAAATCTATTAATAAAAATAATAACAGATAGCTCACCCTCACCTTTGAAATGCAGGATTTACAATAACATTAATGAGTAAACTGTTAGGGGATTGCAGTGGGATGGGAAGGAAAACAAAAAATGACAATGTTATTCACCTTTCAGTCAATGGAACCTGAGTCAACTGTTCCAGGCAAGCATTTCCTTCTTCACAAGACACCAAAATAAGCATTCAAATCAGAAAGCAACTTGAAATGCAGTATGTTTATCCAGATTACATTTAATCTGGTGCTAAGCACAGAGCTATGTTACTCAATTCACCTTTGCTCCTGGGTGTAAGAATGAGGGTGAGTATGTGTTCAGGACTGGAACATGGTGTTATACCAAGGAGCACCAAAGACAGGTACAACCAGTACTGTTGCTTACAAGCTTAGTAAAGCACTTGAATGAGCACACTGCTAAGAGAAATTTTTTCAATGCATCCATCCATTGCTTAGCTTTATTTTCTATCTAAACTTTTCCTCCAATATTGTTAGGGTGTTACCTTAAGCAAAACAGAAGGATGAGTCCATTCCCCTGAAGGTCTGAGAGCCAGGTGAGGGGACAGGTCTTCTCACTTGCAACGTTTTTGTACAGTAAGGTCTTGGCTTAAGCTGTGCTACTTCATTTGCACTACATCAAATGCACTTTCACTTAGACTAGCTACAGACCTACCTACCACTCAGAGAAGGATACACCTAATGTTTTTCAAACATTGAGGTCTTCACAGGCTGAGTACTGCCTGTGGGTTTGAGGTCTAGTTCCCCAAACCTTCCTCTTCCCAGAACACAAGTAAAAAAGCCCATGAAAAGTCATTTAATAGGAAAGATAAGAAAGCAAAAGTGAAGGCAATGCAAACTGGAAAACTATGTAGCCAGTACTGAGATGTGTCGGGTCTGGAACTATTGAAAAAACTTTCACTGGGGAAGGGCAGGAACAATTTGCAACCCAACTTTTCCTGGGGGCTTCACAGTTTTAAAAATAGAGCAAACAAAATAGTTTTAATTCAACAGTGTTGCCAATAGCTACCACAGATTTGTTACTTGCTGTATTTTGCTCACCTCATAATGACCTGCTTGTTCCAGACAGATAAACATTTCAGCAAAACTGTCAGCTGAGAGGAGCTCATTTAGTTTTATTAAAAATATTTCCTGAGCTAAATACAAGAGTTGACAGGTAGTGGGTAATGTTTCAAAATGAAGGTATGTAAGAAAGCCTCAAAATTAAGTATTTCAATATACTTTCATCAGGTAGCAGACTAATCCTGTGTCGTCCATACCAGTCCAGAACTAGTGTCTACCTGCTAGCAGTTTTCTCCTTAAGGAGCACCACAAAACCAGGCAAAAACAGTCTTCCTGAGATTTCACTACAGTTACAGTGGACTATTGCACTGTTAATAGAATAACCAGAGAACGTACATGTGTAAGTGTGCCGGCCCTACACCATTTTTTTACCTATGCAAATAGTTACAACCTATTACATACAATCTCAGAAATGCTAGAAGAGAAGGGTGTTCCAGATAAGAAAATATGTTTCAGAACATGCAGGAGGCCGGAGGAGAGCTCAGGGACGAGCGTGAGGTAAGATGACAGCAGCCGGACAGTGTAGAGCCAGAAGCAGGTCTGGCGGCTGGTAAAAAGGGTGCTCAGATGAAATATTTACTCTGAGCTACAGTCTTTCTGCAGGCTACCCTGGGAAGTAGAAATAGCCCAAGCCTGGCTTAGATGAAGCAGTGGAGAGGGGGAGGTGGTGTTTGCAGAGTGTAAGTTGAGAGCTGAGTATGGGAGGTTTCTGGTGCTCCTGAGCCACAGCAGGGTCTTGAGGGCCAATTCTGCTTAAGAACAGAAAAGAAATTCTTTAATACATGTATTTACCTTTAAACTGTGATCTGGCTCTATGTGAAGAAGCTACCAGCAAATAGACATGGTCAGGTTTTAATTTTTCTTGTAACATACTCAGGAAGATCTCAACTTTGCAACCTGGATCACCAAATTACTATTTATATTTTGGGTTCCTGACACACAGCCAGTTTCTAATACTTGAGTGAGCTTGGCAGAGTTGACAGAGAAATTTCTCTAACATTAATCTGTCTACTGATGACCACCGTTACCCTGCATTCAAACACTTGTGTTTCACCAGTGGAGGCACTGAATAGGCACCTGTATCTTCTACATGAACGTGCAGTTCAACCTCTTGTACAGACCTTAATTAGAATTAAACACTGGAGATTAACACAAGTTGAAAGTTATTCATATTGAATATTGAACTCAGGAAGGATGTTTAAATAATATGTGGTTTTCTTTTCTAAATCCATTGAAAATATTTTCTGGTTTGCCCCTTCTTTATCAAGCAATTAGACTTGTTTGCTCTTTTTTACCCCTTTCCTCTCTATCAAATATTGTCAAGGCAGCTTGTGTTTACTTCCTTATTTGCATTTCTTTAATGGACACAAAATGTCCAGGTACCTAACAGGCTCAGCAATTTACAAAAACAAAGTCCTAGGTAAAAGCAGCACATTACTCAAGATTTTCCCTCTCATACACTTGCACATCTCTATTTGTCTTCAGCTGAGCAGTTATAACCTACTGGACAAAGAGCTATTCTGCTTGGTCATAAACCTTACCAATCCAAAGCTCCCAGGGAGACCTGTCAACAGTGTGCCACCTTCAAAACTAAAACACTAGTTCTTCTCATCATTCAGAACTCAACTATTCTGTACAAAGAGAAATCACCTCAAAACTTAGCTTATTTATTGAGGTCCTAGAAGACAAAAAAACCTCCTTAAACAAGTTTTTGGGTTTTTTTTCTATATCAATAGTATATAATGAAAGTGAAAGAATTCATGTAGTAGCAGAGCTATGAGTCACTATACTTTATTTTACATATTTAAATATTCCTAATCTTCAGGTATACAGATATCACCCCTCACATACACCTTAGGTACCCTCCCAATATTCACTACAACATACCTGGTTTTGGAAAGACAGGCTGAGAATGAGTTTAGCTAAAATACGTGGTTTAATAACATTTTGAAGGGATGGGTATAATAAAGATAACATGATGCTCCTGCCCAGGGTGATAAGCTTCAGTTCACCTTCTCAATCAGGTTGCCGCTCAGTCAGGTACAGGAGTGTGAGTTCACTTGGATGGGCAGAAAAGCCTGAAGAAAATCTGAAGGAATATACTCGTTTCACCAATAACTCTGAGAGGCTGCCACACATACGCTCAATCCATGTGTATGACTTCTAGTGGTATGAAAAATCAAGTTGGTTGATCCAGCCACCACTGTATGAGGCAGATTCCTTGTGACCTCCAGGATAAGAGTCCCACAGAAATCATGGGGGCAGCTGTGAGCACTTGGACCAATGAAGCACGTCAACCAGATCTGGATGTGTGGAAGTGCAAAGAAACTAAAACAGGCTGCCCCCGCACGTTTTTTTTCCCGTTTGTTTATAAAAAATCTGCTTACAATTCACACTAAGAAGGAAAAAGAAAAAACTAAGAGACAGCAAGTAGGATTGAGGTGTTGTGTTTCCAGTTGGTGAATTACCAATGAAGCAAAGTTAAAGCTGAAACCACAGAAACTGCATTTTTGCAATGTACCTAAAAATTTCTAGTTCTATCCTTTTGGAGGTAAAGATGATCAAGAGTATGCTGTTCTGGCAGACCTCAAACTGGGGTAGCTCAGCTCAGGTGATAACAGCCAGACAGCAAGCCTTATGTTTGCATTACAATTTGCTGTCACGGGTGTTAGGACTTCCTGTAATTAACCTCCAAATTTTAAGGTCTGTGATACACAGAGGTAGGTGCTGGATTCTTTACCAAAGCATTCTGGAAGATCTCTGCCTCTTTGGATGGGAGGGAAAAGACTTGTGGGAAGACACTGGAGGATTCCTGTCACGGTAGTTGTCTTATCCAGTGTCTCCACTTTGGAGAAATCCTGTTAGCAAATGGTAAGCTCTGCTGACCTAAGGTTTAACCAGCCCAATCTAGGGCCACTTTTAGAGAGTGGTGTTACCACAGCTAAGGAGAAGGTTGTGCATAGGGATGGAAATCACCTGGGGAAAACCATAAAAGTTTAACTTTTGAATTAATTTTGCAAAGAAGGCAAGCATTGATAATTCACACTAGGGGCTAAAAGTCAGAATTACACACAGATCACATCCTTTTTTTCAGGAAACTAAATACCACAACACATTCAGGAAAGTGAAAAAAATAAAAACTAAGATGTCAAAAGCTTGATGTTACCCACTTCCTCATGACATGATCTGACAATGTAACATCAAAGGAAGAGCCTTTCGACTCACTGATGCTATCTCCACACTACAAAACAATTCATTTGTTGTACATGAAAGCAGTTTGGACTAACTAATCATCTAATTTTGGATGATGTTTTGGAGGTGGCACTGGAACAGCTAACTTAACAACCAGCACAGCATTAGAAAGCAGAAGAAGAGCTGCAGATGTTTCCTTAAAGCATGAATGCAACATAAAAGCTTGGATGCAATATAATCTTTTTCAGTTCTGACTTCACTTATATATTTATGTATCTATACATCCATGCGTATATGTATCCCTGATGTATCATATCCACCTAGGTGAGTTGTCCAGGAGCTTCAGGTCAATAAAGGTCCAAAGGAACCTTCTTGCGCTATGCTTGCTATTCCCATTGCACCACATTCCTACTTGGAGAGAACACAACTAACAAAACAGTGCTGTTTGAAATAGAAATTCTAGACTAAGCATTTCATCAGTTTTATTTGTTTGAAGTTGGGGTAAAGTTAGGAATCCTATCAATGGAAGGAAGTGCTAGTGAATGGCAACACAGAAGTAACAACACCTTATATGGAGTAGTCAGAATAAACAAAAAAACCCAGGCTAAACAAACCAGAGGAAAAAATCCAGAGTAAGCAATCAGAGATAAAAACCAGAGTGTCTTTTCTGGGTTCTGTTCAGCATTCACAAAAAATTCCTATGCTTGATCTCATCCCACTTTCTTTTCTTTTCTCATTGTTTCCACTCACAGGAGAAGGGAATGGAGTACCAGCTTCCTAGGAAATGCAGCAGCTGAAATCACAGGAAAAAGAGAAGGATGTCTAGACAGACTCACCAGGGTGATTCTAAAGGTACTTCATCCTGCTCTGTACCTGTCTGATTTGGCTTTGGGGAGAGGAAATGGAATAGCTTTTTCTTTCCAGGACTTGTTAGAAGAGGCCTGGCAAATCAGTTAACTGAACTGGTGATGACATTGCCTCTGTGGGTTCATGTCACTAGTCTCACCTATTTTTACTCACTTCACAATTCCAGCACTCTGCACCAGGTACTGAACCTGCCCAACAATCCTCCCATGAACTGAAGATGTCTATCAATCAATGCTAACCGCATTTAGATCAGTATCTAGCTAATACAAGGCTGAATGTATCAATCAAAAGATGCCCGAGTCAAGTTTGGTAGGCCAAAATTAAGCTTATTAACAGCAGCCCTGGTCTTCTAGTTTACTAGTACTGGCTGGGACAGGGTCAATTTTCTTCACAGAAACTTGTATTGTGCTGTTTTGGATTTGTGACCAAAACAACGTTGATAACACACCAATTGCTGAGCAATGCTTTCACAGTATCAAGGCCTTTTCTGCTTCTCACTCCGTGCCAGCAAGTGGCTGGGGATGCACAAGAAGTTGGAGGGTGACAGAGCTGGGATATCTCATTCCAGCTGACCAGGGGCTTATTTTATGCCATCATGCTCAGCAATAAAAACTGGGGAGAAGCAGGAGGAAGGGAGGATGTTCACAGCCTGCTTGTCTTCCAAAGTAAACATTACGTGTGGTGGAGCCCTTTCTTGGAGATGGCTAAATATCTGCCTGCTGATGGGAAGTAGTTGTTTGCACATACAGCTTTTGCTTTGTTTCTTAAACTGTCTTTATCACAACCTCCTGAGTTGTCTTGTTTCTACCCTTTCAAATCTCTTCACTATTCCTTTGCAGGGATTGAGTGAGCGGCAGTGTGGGGGAGCCTGGCTGACTACCAGTTTTAATCCACAACATGTGCGAGATAAGTAAGAAAAGCAAAAAGGTCTTCACCAGTTGCTGTGAATGAGAGACATTTATTACAGATACTTTCAGACTAACAGACAGAACAGACATTCCAAATCCACACCTACTGAAAACTAAAGAAAATATTATTCAAAAGGATATTTTCCCAAAGCAATATATTTTCAGACAAAATCGCTGCAGCCAGAAACTATGAATTTTTCTTTCTTGGACTATATTGACCACTTGAATAGCGTTACCTTGATAGTGGAACAAGTTCTAGGAATTGTGTGTGTCTGGGAAGCATGGTAATATCAATGAGGGAATTATGAAAAAACACCAAAGCCAACCTCTCCAGTTAAAGTATATCAGAACAGCTTTATTGAATCAGTAAGTTCTCACTCATTTTTGTGCTTGCTCCCCAAATCTGCCCAGTATTAAATTTCACTTACTTTCCCCATGCTGATTTTATTTCCTCTTCTAGTGGTGATGGGGTAGGGAACAGGTGAAAGGGTAACTTGAGATCTTTTATTGCTGTATACCTTTATACCATCATCCACCACTAAGACACCTTCAGTAGATAGCCACTTCTCCACTGAACACTTCTAATGATCCATTAAACAGCATGAAAGTTCTATTCTGAGGCAATTAGCATGGGTTGGTTTTTTTGCATTTCTGGTCTCTGTTTTCCCATTTAGCATAGTTCATCCCCTATTCTGTCACTTCTCTCCTGCAGCTATTTTCTGCTATGAAACACTCTTTTCCATCTACCCCTCTATTGCATCTTACTCTTTCCTTTCTGTATTTAACTGTTTTCCTTATTGACACTCATGATGTCTTATTCTGTGCAAGTCACTGGGAAATACGTACATTTTTTCTTTCTAAATTCATGCAACGTTTCCCATTTTCCCAGCTTCCTCTTCTGTGCTGTCTATACAAGGGCTGAGAGGGTTTTGCTCACACTGAGTGAAAGCCAGATTAAGCTACTTGTCTCCAAGGATTCCATCATTTCTCTAAATGAGGAAAAAAGAAAATTTGGAACACAGCTGACTTGCGCTTCTTTTGACTTAAGGCTCCAGGCAAACAGGACCTACTGTGTTTCAGAAGTTCTTCCCTAAGGAGAATCAAAATTTGGAAGAAGGCTGAAGCTCCAAGCAGAAAGATGTCTGTAATGCTACCTTCCCCTTGGTCATTCCCCTGACCTGTCCTAGCCTCCCCTGTTTTGCCTTTCCCAGAGTGAACATTTTAGCTGTGTTCCTTTTCCTTTTTCCTTTTATGAAGGCTGAATTTCACATTAATATTCTCTGTGTTCTTCAGGTTGACTGTTTAATGCACTGTTACTCATACTTCAAAGGGATGAAAACAAAGATGAAGTTTTACAGTCTTGATGGCTTAACTCAGGTCTCATAAAGCCAACACTTCTTTCTGACTCACTCTTTTATGGAGCGAGTCCGCTTTACATTTCAGGCCTCATACTGGGAATTACTCTGTGGATTATTTTGCTGCTGTTGCTGGAGGCTGCTTTGCTCCTGCCTACTGAACTACATAATAGTGAGGCAAGAAGCTTAAGTTCTGACATTTCTGATTTGAATTTTCTTTTAACTGCTTCTATTTTTGTAGTAATTTGTGAAGATAATACTGGGAAGCAAGCTTATGCTTTTTATTTCTTCACCTGAATTTAATTCCCTTGAACGCCATGGCCAGAGAGCTCTAAAGTTTATGATAGAATAAACACTGTACGAGCAGACACAGTGCACCTTTTTTTTCTGTAGCAGCTCACAACCGAGGTCACAGTTATTCACCTCAAACACAAAAGTAACCTCTTTCTCTGGAGTTGTCGTTTACTTCCAAGACTGTTTATATATTATGAGCTAATGTAAGGGCAGGGACTATTGGTCTGTGGCCTCAAGGCATTTAAATGTAATTCAGAAATAGTACTGCGCTGAATTCAAATTACTTGCTCATGACAGAGAAATATTGGCTTCAAATGTAATTCCTTCTAACTTCATAATCCAGATGTTATGCAAACTACAGTGATAATATGGTAGAGTACATTCTCATGCCTAACATAATTCTGGATTTAAGACCAAAATCTTAGTGCACTAAAGCCAATAAACACCTTGCTAACAATGCTAATGTATGCGTGCTTTAGCACATGAAATGGGGTTTTTCTAGTAATATTTATGAAATGACTGTTTGAATTTTTTTCTTCAAAAAGAGATTAAATCTGATAATAGTATTCAATTATTTTTTTTAAAAAATGTATTTTTGCCTTGTTTTCCTGTCTTGCCTAAAAGATCAAAACACTGGATTTTCCATAATGGAATAAATGAGGAGATTTCAAGCGTATTTGTAGAATCAGTCATCTGAGTTTTTTCTTGACAATAATTCTCACTACAAGAAGAAACAGCAAAGATACAGCTGACAGTCTGCACATTTATTATGTACATTATTATGTACTATAAGCTTTGAGAGGTATCCTGCCTTACTTCCACAAAGCTGTATTTAATAGGGTTTTCTTAAGTTCATAAAACAAAGAGGAAGAAATAAGAGGCAGCAGGCTCAGGCGGCATTTTGTTTCAGGCTCTTGAATTTGGCAGAGCTCAGCCTAGTGAACTCCATTGCTCCTTCTGAATGTACAAAACCAGAGTCACTAAAAGGACTGTTGGGAGAAGTCACTCTTTGCAAGGAGCAAGTGATCATTTCTTCTTAAATGGATGGATTTTTCTAGGAAAAATAACCAGAAGGACCAAACATGATTTTTAAAGAGATGTCAGTGGCTTTGGGAAATAATTTACTTCAGTGAGAGTTTGTATTTTGCAGTAGTTAAGCAACTGTCAATGCAAAGATTGCAGAACTGTAAATCAAACCGGTGCAAACAGGAACAGCCAACATTTTAAATTCATAGTGCCATTCTTTGACCTTCCCCTGAGTACAGGCAGATAATCAGACAGAACAGCACCTACAAGTGAGACAGGTAATAATTTGTCCTTCATTAGATACTACTTTATACAAAGCAGCAATTCTAAAATAAATTCTAAAATTATGCTAGAAACTATGACTGCAATTTTATGGGGTTTTTTTTCTAATTTCAGACACAAAAGTTCTTTTCGGTGGTTTTGGAGATTTTTTTTTCACTTCCACAGAGCTCCTAGTTACAATTAAATGATGGTGATATTTGGCACATGACAAGATGTGAAAATGAAATTACAAACATTACGGCAATCAAGAAAGATCAGTCAGCTGGATGGCAGATCAGTAACTACTGTTTATAAGCTAGAACAAGCTACAACAAAACATCTAAGTCATGAATGTTTACCTCCACCTACTTTACGTGCTGTTGCACAGAAAGAAAGCCCATGAAGGGAAAAAACAGCGTTAAAGAGCAAGCCCGAGACAAAGAAAGGATTAGAAAAAATTAAATGCTTAACAGTAACAACACACTGGTCTAACACCCTCAGCCAAGTCCCCCATGCATCTGAGGGGTTTACGAGATCCCTCATGAACTTAGGCCCTTATTTTAGAGCTGCGTAAACATTTCATTAATTGTCATACTCTTGTCTGTATGGTTGCTGTAATTTGCAATGGAAACAGGATGCCAGAGGGGTTGCATGACTGGAGGAAAAGCATAGTGAATGAGGAGTAGAACAGAGAATTTCCTGGTGCCTGCTCCTTTGGCTTCAGCTGTGCCAGGTAATATGGTGACACCCCTTTGGTCTCCAGAAATAACAATATACAGCTACACAGCTGACACAATCTGGAACCTGTCTTTTATTCCAATTAGTGGCACTAGCAGGAAATTCAGGGGCACTTCTATTACCTAAAAATGATAAAAGATTATACCACAAACTTGAAAACCCATGTTTGTGGATTTTGTGGGTTTTAACAAAATACAGTGCTAGCACTGTCACGAACCTTCAACACTAACATGTTCAAGTTTAAGAAGATGCAATTTTACCAGCCAAAATGGTTCAGAGGGGAGAAGAGATACACCAAAATCAAGTGGGTCTAAAAAAATTAATCCAGGACACGTATTTCAGAGAAAATGGTAAGGAAGTATTTTATTAGATTTTTTAGAAACATTTTCATTTCACATCTTAAATGTCTGATCACTCAAGAGGGCTAGAGTGGAGGTTGGGCTAGATGATCTTTGAAGGCCCTTCCAACCCAAACCATTCTAACTTATCAAAGTAATTTAAAAGTTGAGATTGGACTACTTAATCCAATAACTTTCAAATTACCATGACACTCATAAAATACAGGACTAATTCCCACTTCCCAATTCTATGTTCTTGAAGAATCTTTAATACTTTCTTTCATTAACAAAACTAGATTTCCTTTCTTTTTTCCTGTACTTATTCTAATGCAGTGATGAATGCCAATCACTCTGCCAACAGCATTTTCCTGCCTTACCAATTACAACATAACTGTGGATCTTTGTTCTGCAAAACTGTAGAAACTTGTAACAGACCAAAGGGGACCAGTACAAATGTCATTCGGAAGATAATGTCCGTGTGTGAATGCAGTTAGAAATACAGTGGAAGAAGGGTTAAAAGAACAGTAGAGACTGGTAACAAAGACCATAATTTCCAGGACACACCTGGAATCGAGGAATCTGTGTTTTATGTTAGAACCACAAGACCTGCACCCTGAGAAGACCAGAAGCTTTCAGTGGGAGCCCCCGTCGTCTGACACAAGCAGGGCGGCAGAATACCATACGTTACATACAGGCTGATGTATGCTATAACTCACCAAGAGAATAAGCACATGCCTTGAACGAAGGAAAAACAGGGGTCAAAAAGAGCAAAAGCGTGACTCTAAAGCAAAGGACCACTGAATAATAGCTACTGTCTCCTAAAATGAACAAAGGACTCAAATCCTCACACTCAAAAGTAGTTTACTGTCTGCAGTAAAAAAAGACTAGAAACATGATGAGGACATGCTCTTTTCCTTTGTGCTACCAACGACTGCTCATGGTCAGGCCTCCTTGGCAACACATGGCCTGGTGGGTTTGAGTTCATGGGTGTGACAGTGAGACTGAATGAAGCCTATGAGAGGATGAGTGTGACCAGGTGAGATCAACCTACTTTGAGATTTTATAAATAACTTTCGTCTCCTTTCATATCTTACACTCAGCTTGCTAAACTAGTTCTCCCATATAGAAAACAATTCATGTTATCTATTTCTGCTTTAGCTTGAAAGACTGAGATAACAGGAATATAAATCCTGTAGAAGCAGAGAGGCAGAAAATTAACACAGTTAGGAAATGAGTGTTAACTTACTACATGGCAATAGCCGTCCCTTTCAGCTAACACATTTTATTTTATACTACTGAATTATGCTAAAAACTTGCTTCACGACAACCCTCCATTGCAAATCTATGAGAAGAGAAAATCTATTTTTTTTACACTCCTGAAGAAATGGCAAATGTGCAGTTTAAATACTTATATACCTTTTTACACCTTTTTCTTGAGAAGAACCTTAGGATGTCCCACATAACATGGACTACTTAGACACTACCAGAGAACAGGAAAATGTCAATAGTTAATATACCAGGATTTTCTTTCTTGAAAATAAGTCTTCTTTGTTGCTACTTACCTGCAATTTCAGTGTCTCTTTGTATAAGTAGCTGTGTCTGTTGCGCCAGTATTCCCAGCTACAAAAGCCATTCTGAAAACATTAGTCAAATTACTGGAAGACATAAACTCCCAGGTGGTGAGCCACATAGAAAGTAAGGAAGAGAAAATATCTGAGCTCTCATTACAATAACTGATAGTACTAGGATGACGCACAGCTCTCCCAGCCACAGCATTATATCTGGACGTAAGAGCAGCCATCCCAGCCCCTGAGATCTAGGGTATAATTGATACTATATTACTGCACACTGGAGATCAACAAAACATTTAAACTGTAATTAAATTATATTGGAAGGACTTGTAGAAAGATAACCAAAACTAAAACAATTTAATATTTCTGAAATCTAGCAGTACTTCTTTGGTATGACATGGCCATAACTAAGTCTGCTTCTGAGGCCCAATTTAAGCCCTAAATTATCAGCCCCTTCTTAGACAAATCTTCAAACGTATCAAAAGTCAAGAAGACTACTTTCAACACACGTGACAGGTTCTTTTAATCCATCTTTTTTACAATGAAAAGGTCTGTGAGCATTCACAGAGTTGCTTGCAGGTGAGTGGCAATTGAGAAGCCATAGGTTATTCCATTTTAGCTCATATTTGATGCCTCACTGGCCACTACCTCGGGTTACCATCCAAAAGTCAGCCAAGTTTACATAAAGTACCAGCAGTATAAATCAATCAATTTGACACTGATATAGATTGGAGCAGTGTAGGCACATGGCACCAGGAAGGCACAAGGATTGAACATCCACCACTGACATCTTCTTTCACTGCAGTCAATAAGGTGGTTTCACAATTTGAAATTTCACAAATTTCAATTTGTTTCTGTCCTGTAGCTTCTGTTTTCTGTCTACCATATGAGATGGAGTTAAGATTATCTATATGCATTTGATTTTTATGTAACGGCATATATGTAAATTAGAGAGCAATTTTAAGAGGTCCTCCTGCTTTTTTTCAGAAACAATATTGCTAGTAACAGTGAAGCAAAGATTTGAATACACGGAGGTGCAGACAGTGCGGGGTCTCACAGCAGGCCATGGATCTGGAAAAGGAGATGGTTAGCTTTGGCCTCCACGATACCAAAGTATTCCCATGAGAAGGAGGCCATGAGAAAGAAGAAAATGAGGATTGCAGGTGTGCAGACTTGAGGAACAGGGAGAGCATGAGGGAGGAAGTCAGCACAGAAGAATGTTAAGCAAACGGGGTTGAATATTAGCCAATAACATGTCTGTTTATATTATGGAGGGCAGATAAAGGGCAGCTGTCATTTTTAATAAAGGTGCTGCTTACTTTTGAACTGAAAAATAGGAATTATTGTTGTTCTTTCTCCATCTCGACTACAACAACACAGAACTGACTCAGCTTCAATTTTTGGAAGGATAGATAGGCAGTAGAAAGAAAAACTATTCATAACTATGTATAGAACTTTTATTTGAAACGGTCAAGTGTTTCCATGCACACAGGGAATAAAGAAAAAACCTTGAAGCTGAAAGGAAATATTTCCAGTGGTGGGTTGCAGGTCTTTATTTCTGATTCATATGCACATATACGCATACAATGATATTAGATATCCTTGTATTGCTTAATCTATAATTTAAGTCAGCATAGGTCTCAACAAAAAAATGCAACTATTGACTTATATTTTATCTGAGCACTCTGATACACAGTAGAAAAAATCCATATATAAAAGATTATATCTGTGCAATTATACATACTATATTCCTCTTTCAATAAACTACTGATTCATTAATATTGATATAATATTGTTAGTACAATATAGAATTGCCGTATCATAATATTAAAAAAACATTTCAAAATATATTAATAAGCAAAGATAACCACACCTTCATCTTGCAATTATTTTTGCACCATCACATCAATGCCCCATTTTGTTTTCATGTGAAATTTGTCTTAAAACAAATTCCTCCCATCTCAGGCTGCCACTATTAATCCACCCACATTAATCACATTAATTCATGCATAGCTTTGCTGTTTAGTAATTTCAGACAAATCCTTTAGAATTAAACTTACCTCTGAGTTGACATCCACCACTAAGACCACAAATTTCTCATATCCCACTTTGGTCTCAAACAATGTACAAAGACTTGTGCTGAACCTTTGCTTTATGGTGAACTTTTCTTTTAGCAAATATTTCTCTCACTATAGCATAACACAAGCCATCTGTCTCATTCTAGGTGGCTTAAACTACAGGTCTACAGAAGATGTGATTTCATGCTACTAAATGCTTTTAATAGTTTAGATCTAGATGAAGCCTAATTAGCATCTGGAATTTAATACAAATGTTAATCTGTACATAAAACTTTATCCCCAATATACTAAGTGACAGCACTTTTATAAGGCAGACACAAGCCAAGATTCAAACATCTGAGAAACGGTGGAAACTATCAGATCCTAATTTAGGGCAAGTTTATAGAGCAGCAACACTGGTCAGTAGGATCAGGTCCTTCCTCTGTGAAAAGTAATAGGAACAGACAGAAAGATGCGATACAGCAGGCCAGCTAGTATGACAGACTGGATGGACACAATGCACCACCTGTCAGTACAGAGGAAGACTGCAGAGGCGCAGATATTTCAATTTTGATGCTGGCAGATAAGAAAACATTTGGCAAGTTCTTGCCTTTCTGATGATTTCTCAGTCTTCCATTACAGTAGCTGAAAAACTGTGCACACAGAGATGGATGTTTGCTTCCCTTCCTGCAGACTGTCTTGCAAATACAGAATACAAATCGACAGAGATTGAAATGTGCAAACAATAGAACAAAAATATCAATCTTTTAAATGAAGCATAGAATATAGTTTTTGCTCTCAGTTTAGATCCTGCTGAAAAATCAAGGCTCACGCTGTCCTGCCTTGTTCTTAAACTTTTAACACCAATAAAACTTTGCTTGTCTTCTTTTTAACTAATAATTCTGGACTGGAAGCAGGACTGGAGTTAAGTGCATACATAAAAAAAAATTGCAAGTTATGTTGGATTGTTATGTCTAAGGACTTATTGACTGACAAAGTACAGAATCCATAGACATAATTATAGGGCATATGAGAATCTCTTGAAGATAGGAATAATATTTCAGGAAGTATGTAACGCTGTTGCTTCTGTTAGGACATCCCAAAATGCAGGTGCATCAGCAGGCTTGGGAAATGCATGCATGTGTTCATTAGGGGAAGAGAAAGCATTAGTCATATTCTTGACTCTTGTCCTCTTAAATTAGAAAAGTGAAATTCACTTGACAATTAATTTGCACTCTCTTGTAAAAGAATGTTTGAGAGACTGTAATTACTTTCCAGTGAATGAGGAGTTACACTCAGTGTCTTTTGTGCCAGCACACAGGACAGCACTTACCAAAAAATATATAGGGTTTTTTTTCCTTTTCATGTTTTCACTACTGTTCTGTGACACAGACAATAAACTCAATTGAAATATCTTTGTGTGCGTGTGTGTGTATTAGACACACTTTGAATAATACTTTGAAATCCATTCCTAAGAAACAAGCGTGACTCCCAACTGTGGATTTATACATTTACCCTTCAGTTGCTAGTAGGAAATGCTAAGTATTTGTTTCATATTCACACCATTAATGGCTTTATAATTGGAGTTAGGATATCCTGTCATTTGAAGATGCGTAACTCAAAAAGAAATAGTTCTGGAAAAATAAGATTTTAAAAACAACAATAACAAATCAGTGCTCCTAGGCTTTTAGAACATATGACAATCATTTACAAGATTGGCTACTTCTGTAAAAACAATTTGAAAATAAAGATACTAAACTGAATTATTAAAATAAAATTAATTTCAGTTATTTATTTGTCCTTTGGGAAGTCCGTTCCATTACTAATCAGTACTTATTTTAGTGTATCAGTCTTCTCTGTGACCAAATAAAAGTTATTAGAGTCAAATGAACATGGAGGAGTTTTCAGACACCAAAACCCAGACAAATTCAAGGAAGTCCTGCATCATTTCTAAAATTATTTTTAAACAATAAAGTTGCTGCCAACGTTTATTGTGACAATAACTATTCTGCTCAGCTATGCATAAATGTTAATATGCTAAAGACAAGAAAGAAACAAAAATCCACATCCTCATTCACTTGTTCATGAAGCACACTGTTGGTAAAATGGTAACCTTTCAAACAGGAATTGCCCCCACACATATAAACTAATGCTTTACTAATGAAAACTCTGTTTCTGAAAAAAACAAAAATAATGAGACCCACAATTCTGCTGTTACCCTAGCAATAGGATTGGCTCTTTTGGTTTTCGTAAATTGCTAAAGTGACACCAAAAAAATCATAAACCAAACAAAATTAACTGAAATTGCCTGTTGTACACCAGAGTCATACAGGTGATGCAAATTCAAGCGAACCCGCTTCTTCAAATGCCTGGCAGTGATGCTTTTTATTTCAGAGTCATGTCAATGCTGTATATTAAAAAAAAACAAACACAAAAGAACAACAAAAAAAAGAAATCAGTGCTACGAAATACATGGCTAGACATATCCCCAATCTTGAACTCCCACCAAGTGTTGAGCATCCTCATCTCTCATGCACTGGCATCAAATAAAATTTTAGACACACCATATCTACTACATGTGGAAAATACACGTTACGATAAGGTAAGTCACGGTTGTATTGAAATTAATAACTACATCTTGGCAATTGCAATCTGAAGTAGACCCTAAATATGGAAAGATCCACTGGTAGAATTACACCACAGTGTAGCAAGTTATGGGTGCCCTTAAAAATGTTTCTAGGATTACAGTTTTTCCACTGAGTGCAAAGCATGTCATCAAATACTTTAGAAATATTCTTTAGAATAAGAAGTTGTCATAACAAACATTGCATCAAAATACAGTTTTCCTCTCAGAATACATACCTACTTAAAGCACCCTCAATATTTATGAACTGTTACAGAACACACAGGGTTCTTCACTGTGAGTTATTTCATACTGGTTTTTTTTTAAAAACTCATGAGAAATTGGAAGTAGTTGAAAAATTAGAGCACAAGTCAGCATAACAAAAGACAAAACACTTTGGAATAGATATGGAAAAGACAACAGAAGCAAACTAAGAGCTGGGCAGACTCCAGAGAGGTTTCAGCAGAAAGCATACAGAAGAAAAGTCGGTATAAAACTGCCGTTACCGTTGTGGAGGCATTTACATGGGAAATTCTATTTCCTGAGGAAATGACACCAGAAATCAGTGATGCAACCACAGGAAAATTATTGACATTTCTGAAGACAGATTCATATTTATGCAGACAAAACAAAGAGCAGCAATATGCATTTATTTGTCTTCAACTATATTTATTTAAGTTAAATATGAATTCTCTTCTCATACTGCTTTAATCTCCCCAGCTTCTCTTTTGAGAAAAACAGGAAAATCATTCAAGCCCTAGAAAGGCCAAAATCAATCTTTAACGTGGTATTTATTTTCTGTTCTCATACTTTAACAAAACAATTTTCATAGTGACATTACAGATTAAACAGTGCCTGAGAACCATAAAAAAGCTGTTCAGAGATTTTATGTCAACTGCTCTGGAAATAAGGACTTTAACTTATGGTTAAAACCTATGTATCAGGTATGATACAGTGATAAGTTTACCAGAGTACAATGTTATTCAAAAAAAAGTGACAAGAAAAGCTCTATTTTATTTATATATTTGTTTGTTATATGTATTTCTAATTATTTTCCTGTTTATTAAAAGTCATGTTATTGATGGAATCTTTTACTTAGGAGTCAAGTTTACTATATGCCATTTCCTGAACAATATTCCACTGTGAGACACTAGTGTATTTCTACATACAGGTTGGGTGGGTAGGGACAGCAAAGCCCTGATCCAGCCCCTCCTGTGCACACTGGCCAGGAATACACACACTGCTGCAATGACTAGTCCTCCTGATACACTCTTCTACCAACAAGCTGTTACTACTTGTGTGACACTCTGCAGCTACAAACACCCTCACTGACGCACAGTAAGAGCAGTGCAGGGTTTTCCATTCACATGCTTCACTTTGGTATCAGACAGGAATAGCATACCAGAGGACTGACACATTCCCATTTCGAAGGGAACCAGTCCAGCTTTGAAAGGAAGACACATAGAAGATACTAGTCAGGGACATAACTATGCAAGAGGCTGAGAAGCAAAAACCTCAAAGAGAAGAAATACACCAGGAGCACAACCCATAAAGTAAAATATAAGACTTTCTAATCTCTGAATGAGAATGGTGAGTTTACCAATTTAATTTTAATCAAATATAATGCATGGGACCATCTCCACTCTGATCATATTGCACTCTTTCTACCAGTTTTTCAAATAACTTAACCTGGAAATCCCCAGGCTAAGAATTCTATGTGTCTCTGCTTGGAAATGGTCAACAACACATCTGCAATGCAAATATAATAAACCCTAACTAACTTCAGCTTTTTTTCTGCTTGCACATGTTGAATCAAGTTTCTTAAAACGGCTATAAATCCATTTAGGCCTCCAAAAAACTTTACGGAGTCTACCCAGCCCCAGTTCCTAGCAGCATGGTTGTAAAATAATGTTAAAATGTAATGACAGGATTAGACACAAATTCTTACTCCTGCTCCGCTGAAGTAATTTCTGGATCATTTGAGAGGCAGCTAGTTCTGGGCAAAAGGAAAAAAGGTAGTAGTAAATATTTATTCTGTGTTTATTTTTTCCTCTTTTAAAATATGACATCAATTGTGGGGGATGCAATAACTGTAGTATCTTTGAAAGCAGAAACACACACACTATTGATATTAACGTAGTGAGCAACACTAGTGGCTGCAACACAAATTAGTTTTTGTAATGAATTTTTAGTTATTTCTTTATCTTGGGGAAGGGAAATGCACTACAGTTACTTCATACATCCAACAATATTAACAATAATCAGTGATGCCTCATATGAATATTTACTTCCCCTTTCACTTACTATGCTGCAATATGCACTCTTTTAAATGAAAGGAGTAACAAGAAAGCAGCTTTCTTTCATAGAGTTTTCCTTGTCATACACTACATAGCATTTGAAAATGTTTGAAGAGAAGGAATAGAAGTTGCATTTCAAGGTTGGGTGGGCCTCGTCTTTTGTTTAACAAAACTACTTATTTGAATTTATTGCTTCTGAGGCAGTGTAACTGCTAGAATCAAAAAGCAGTGTTTTAGGTATTTCTCTGTGTCTGTTTGAAAGGCTAATCTCAGGAGAACTGGAGAAAAATGTGTAGCACAAAAGAAGAAACTTTAGAAAAAATACAACAAAGAAGCAGCAAGATGAAAATTAAGAAGTACACAAGCTAAAGGAAGGAGACTTAAAATAAACTTGAAAACCCCCAAATCTGTTTACAGAAATGATAGGGAAAATGTCCCTCTAGAACTGACACACATAGCTCCCTGCTCCAGAAACTTGTGTATGACACACATGACAAAAGTACACTGGATACTTTCTAAGCTCTGCTCATCAAGTGAAGGATTTTAACCTTCCAGTTAAGGATTTCTATGGTACTTTACATCATACTGCCTCAGCATGTTAAAGTCAAAGCACAAAGGTACAAGTTTAACGTATCTGATCATCAACTGACACTGATTTATTAAGCAACCATAGAAAATACAATATTATCAAGTATTAATCCACCAGCCCATCCAACCAATACTGGAAAGACAGGAAAAATTACCTACCTACCTTAACCTAGAACAAGGTACTATTCTTAACTTAGTAAATTGTAAAAAATAATTTGTAAAAATATCTACTTCCTAAAAACTTTAGGAATCATCTGACATAATGGGTGAAGTGTAGAAAATGTTTAATGAACAATTTTAATGCTGTAAAACAGTAATTTCATTCCTCCTCATGGCTATAGAAACAGTCATTTAAAAATAGTACAAATGTTTTTTTATAGTGCAAATGTATGATTCTTCCTTACTGGACCAAACAAAAAGAAGACTGTAAATAATACAGTTCAGCACAAAGGAAGACTGCTAACAGTGAGAGGGGAAGTCAATTCACAAATGTGGCAACTTACACTGTAACTGAAACTACGAGCTAATAACTGTACAAAACACACAATGTACTACTGCATTCAATCCATTCCTGCAAACCAAGTAAATATAATGTCAGCATTGAGCTGAAAGCTATCTTACTTAGCTTTTTCTGAAGTTTCCCTCAGCTCTTCATCCAGTCTGCATGAGTAAAAGTTATTGATATAAAGAAACAAAGAAGCAAGCAGAGCATAAGAGAGAAGCAGAGCAATAGCAGAGCAAAGAACAAAGAGAGTACATGCTTCTAAAATAGGCACCCAGGATAATGCACTGACCCTAAAAGCTCTTCAGTTCAGTATGATTCTATTTATCTCTGTGCTTAGCCCACCTTTAATTTTTAATTGCTTATTTAGCTCATTTGGAGGCAGAAACATAAAAGCAGCAGGAATCTGAGGCATGCCCAGTGGACAGAGCTGAAAGCGTTCAGTTGCTCTATCAGATAGTATTAAACTAGCTGCAGCCTGGGCCACGTCAAGGACATTTACAGTTGAGTAGGTTTTATTTGCAAGACAGGCTGATCTCAACAGCTTGAAGGGGAAATTAAGATTCCACATCACTGCAAGTCCTCTCTCATTCAGCTGTTGAGGTCGCCTGCAGATAAAAGGCTGTCACACCAATTCACTCCATTATGAGCAGCAGCGTGGGCTAGAAAGCAAGTTTTACCTCATTCTTCTCTTAATACACTTCTCTTCATCATACCTTACAAGATAAGAATGGGCAAAGGAAGAGAAAAGATATACAAGTTCATATGATAGAACAGGCACATTGTATCCCCATGTTCCCAAGTACTCTAACTACTTTCTACAGGTGGGATTCCTCATGACCATAGTGGTATTTTTGCTCTTGCCAGTGGAGCAATTATGAAGCTGAACTTTATTTTATTTTATTTTATTTTATTTTATTTTGCTACAGAAATTTGCAGCAGAAGGGAAGCTATCAGCTGAACACTGCTCTTCTCCCTGTGACATGGGAATAACTACTCACAGTGCCTTGGATGCACACACCCACTAAATCTTTGTCATCTGGCTGCTGCTGACACAAAGTATGCACTTTGCTAAACTTTCTTAAGTTCTGAGTCCTAAAGTTTCTTTGGTGCGGGTGCTGTGATCATTTTACCTTTGGCCTGAGAGGTGAATGGACTTTCTGAATAGTTTTCAGACTATGGGGAAGAAAAGATGGGTGTAGCACAGACATGTGGGCTGCTGTAGACAGTGTAACAGTAGGAACAAAGAAAAACACTGGATTATCAGGTTTAGATCTGTATCAGGGAGAACTGTAGGAAAGTAAAATAATTACAGTAAAAAAAAAGGGAGTGAAGGAGAAAGGTACGGAGGGAGGATTAAAAAAATTTAGGAATGTTAAAACGTTCTGGACATCTCTTTATCAGATGAGCAACAACCTCTCTGCTCCTTATTCTTAGCATTACTCCACCTCTAAAGAAGTTACAACCGCAAATATGTTTGAATGAAAGTCCCTGTGATCCCTGATTTCATGACTGTAATTCACTATTTTTACAAGTGCCATTGCACAAACTGAGCTTCCCACTTGCTCCCTGGAATTACACCAGAAGTATCAAAACAACCACTAGCCCAAATGAAGTTATGCTGCTTTCACAACTACTGAGAGGCAGGTTTGAAAAATCCTGCCTGGGTTAAAGAGATTTATGACATTTCCGAAAGAAGTGTTCCACTGGTAAGCCCTAAGAAAAAGACAAACCTGTATATTTATGCATCAAAACACTTTCTATTATAGTACAGATCATTTGCTTGTCCAAACTCTAGGACATTTGATGAAAACAATAATAATAAAAAAATCATTCCTGAACAGCTTATCTTTTTAATAAGGACCATGTGAAAACCATGATTGATTTCCTGAGTTTTTAGTATACCATTTCAGGTTTTTGTTTTCAGATGTGAAAAAAAGCCAGTTTTGTAGAGCAGTTCAAATCAACGTCCTACGATTTTTTTAATAGATATCTTTCCTTTAGAAATACCTGCAGTTAAAAATCCTTTGTATATAAGAAACAAAAAATGAGGCGTTGTCTTTCAGTGGTTCTGGGTTAAACCATGAAAATCAACAAGATGAGGAACTGTGAACTTATGAACTTCCATTCACTGTTTCAGTTCAAAGCTCTGAATGACTAATACTTAAAAAGACTTTAATAGTGGTGAAAATTAAGGAAAAACACTGCATAGGTCATAACACTTGTGGAAGGGTTAAACTTTTTCCTGTTTTCTCTCTGAATTGCAATAAGGGAGTGAATAGTCTATTCCAATTCAGATTATAGTCATTGTTTCGATGAAGAAACTCTGAGTCTGAATGTTTTTCTTCGTTTTACCAGTAGTACCATTTAGTCCAGTACACAACCTTCCTTTTCCTATAAGCACTGGTTCCCCTAGCAGTATATATTTATTGTGTTTTGTGTTTCAGTTACACAGTTTTCCTTCTTCTGAGTTTGACAGTAGAATTTTGTGGGACACAACATAAAGTATTTGTAACAATAACAGGAAGGGGATTTCTGTTTTTCTTAGAGACTCAAAAAATATTAGCAGTTCGTAGAAATAGTTTCCATTAGAACAAGTACATGCTTACTGAATATCACTTACTTGACAATACTATCTGGTATGTTCACATACTCCATTGGAATCATCTCACGAAGCTCCGCCAATGTGTTGACGTACTGTATCTTACTGCTGAACTTGGAGCTGACATACAGAAACAACATGTTCATTGACTTTCCTCAAAAATCTTTTATGACATTAAAAAAAAGAAAAAGCATGTACTCAATGTATTAAATAAATAAGCATTTTGTTATTCACATTTCAATTACAGAGTTCAGCTGATCAAGAGTATAGCTGTGTTCTAGTGAAGCTGAAATCAAGTCTAGACCTTTTGCTGTTCCCTGCTTAGACTGAACCACAGTATTTGGGACACTATTATAAATTGTAATGCCTACATACTAGAAAACATAATTAGTTTTACAGTTCAAAGGAGATGTATTAAAATTCTGAAAAGTATCAAATCCCTTAGAGCATATTTACATATAAAAAGAGATAGAAGCATTCACTTGGTGTGGTTACAATGAACTAACTTCAAGTGATTGTGATGAATTAGCTTTTATATTTGACACTGATTCTTAATCAAATGTAATAAAACTAAACTTCCTTATTTGTTTAGATGAGTACAGATCTGATTATGTATGTGTATGTATATTCTTACTGCAGGCCTTTATTATGACAAAACACTTCCCTTGTTTATTTCAGCTGTGCTATATGATTCTTTATTGCGTTGAGAAATGACCACTCAGGAAAAGGCTAAGCTGTTCAGAAAACACACTCAAAAAACCAAGGTGACTCACTTGTATAACCTAAATTATTTTATATGTATCGTCTTATGAGAAACTTCTCATTTGATTTAAAAAGCAATTTTCAAATTTAGGTGTGGTTCTATTTAGATAATCTTTTAACATCAGTAACAGTAGCAAATGCACATTGACTATTAACATTCTTAAGTGTAGGCCATGAAAAACTGAACACATTCTTTCTATTTACTGCTGATTTGGAGTCATGATCAGACAATCTGAAATGTTAGGAATACCTCTCACCAGAAGATTACTACCCCTTCCCTTACCATTCATATAGTCCTAATAAGGAAAAGTGAGACATCTGAAACAGGAACACAGGAAGGCACTGTGAATAGTTCTGTAAGCTCGTGCACGTTAATTTATCTCTGTACCAGACTAGCATCACTAGACACATACATTGGAGCAGACCAATGGTCATGTTTTAAGTTTCATGAATCACTCACAATTGTCCCAGCAAGACCATCGTAACATACAGATAAGTCTTGGCATTTTATCCAATATGTTAATCACAGTCTTCAACATCTGAACTGAAGCTAAAATAATGAAGTAACTTGGCAAGCTGCAAGACAGTCAGACACTTCTAAAAACTAGAGGAGAGGGGAGGAAAAATCCTAAAAATATTTCAAGCGTAATTCTTCCAATTCAGGATTCTCCTAGGCCCACTAATTCCACTCCAGTAATTGATTTCTGATCCACTGCTTTATGCAGTAATCTGTGTATGGGTATCCCAAACACAGGACCAAAATAATAAGTCCTGGTTTCTTTCAGACTTTAGGGGAGACACACTGCCAGTAGTGATAAACTTTCTATTATTTAAATATTGTCATCAAATGCCAAATATCTTTGACAGGCACTTGTTTTATTAGCATTCTAATTTCTTACCTAACACAGCTAAGATGGTCTCTAGTGTGAATACCTGGTCTTTAAAAAATATCTAGGATCTATCTTTGCAACCACTACATCTTTCATCCTGTGTATTCAAACAACTGTTTAGTGTTTGTCACTTGAGTCCCAGATTCTACTGAATCACCTTGCCCTTTTTTGAGATAGAACTAACTGCAGCACGCCCGCAGTGACTTGACTGTCCCTTGCCATTCTGTTTGTCTTTCATTTTCTTGAGTTCTACTCTTTTCTCCCACATCTCAGCAGAAATAGAATTAAAATTATATTTATGCTTATGTTTAGCTATCTCATTGAAATCTCTGCTTGCCTTGGGATCAATTAACTTCTTATTCTAAAATTCCTACCGTATATGTCAGTCACTTTAGGAAAGTCAACTGTCAAAATAAGTACTCTCAGTGAAAGATTAACAGCCATGTTTGATGGTTTAGGGTGCTTCTTTATTCTTAGGGACAAAGAAAATGACTGATAATCACTACCTACCTTATAAAAGGTCGTGTCACAGCCAGAATTGTCCTGATAAACCATGATGGATGAACAATTATAAATGATTTCAAATTCTTCCGTAACCTAAGTAAAAAAAGAAATGGTTTCTTAGAGAAAAACAAAAATCCACATATTAATCAGAAAGATCATATACAGTGAACACTGTCATACAGGGAAATAACAGAAATGGATATTGTTTAAAATAATGGCTGTGGATCAGAATGGAAAATACTTCTCACCGTCGATCAATCATCTGGTAACATTTTTTCATCCAACCCAGGCCAGGCATCCTCCTTCTTGGTGTTGCTCCATTCAAGTAGACAATCATATAGTCTTCAGCGACCATCAGCTCTAAGGTACTGATTACATAGCTGATAAAAGTGAAGAAGCATGTGAGCACATACTTCACATTATTCCCTTAAGCCCAAACTAAATCAGTCTACTAGGAATAAAAATGAAGGTGGACTAAGAAGTTTATGACTGTGTTCTCTTTTCCTTTCAGTCAACGCAAGCACTTAGCGTTAGTCGCCATGCTACCTGTAGATGTATAACTAGAAAACTACAATATTACCTGCATCTTCAGAAATATGTGAAAACATATGGTTTCATCATGAGTTCTCTAAACTCACAGGTGACTGTTTTTTCTTAAAAAGGCATCAAATCATAAGATTTTGGAAGGGAGAGTGCAGCAGGACCATATGAATCTCCAGAAATTTCTAAGAGTAACTGTTGAGAAACTTCACTATTATTTGTTATGTTTGTTCAGTGCAAAAATAATACGGCTCAGGAGAAGGTACTTGTTTACAATTCGTGTGATCCTCACACTACTGCTGCTAAGCCTGTGGCCGTAAGCACTTTGAATTTCAAGCCTAATAAAACTTGTCCATCAATCACTTCATTTCGTGAGCAAAGCACTCCAAGCACTCATTAAATTCCTCAGCTGGGCAATGATAATTCAAATAGAACTGTGCTCTTGAGGTCAGACTCTCCCTACCTATAAGAGTCTCTTGTCCGGGACTACAGTAGTCCTTACCTCATTTGAGAGTCGTTTATCACAGGAATGTTCAGATTGTTCTCTGTACTATCCAGCCCTAAGGCATGACTATGTAAAAATTACAGCGGAAAATCTCGAGTCACATCTTAATAGCCGAATGTCTGAGTGCTCTCACTACAAAAGGCAGCTCTGTTCCTGAGCATAATAGCCTCTTTCACAGGTGTATGGGAATGACTCATGATCTAATCTGACTCTTAAATTCCTGAAGATGCAGTTTCTTTTTTAAAAAAAGAGTAGGTAATCCAGTCCTTGTCATAGAGAACTGAGCATAAAGTAGGCAGTAATTAATCTAACCAGTTCCATGCATTTGATAAATCCCACCTAAATCACTACTCATTGAATGCTTTTCACTGCTTTCTTTCTCACCTTGCAGTTGTGCATTCTTTGCTTATGCCTAACATTTGTAAAGGCTCAGGTCGAACAGGAAAATACCACAGTAAAGGATTGTATGGACATTATGACACAAAAAGGTTAATTTAACTGAACCTACTGACTGTTTTGACAGGTTATGAAATCAGCCCTTCCCATAGGGCAAGACATCTAGAGTTTTAAAGGCATTTAGACACTCAAACATACAGAAAAGTGTGCATAAGCACTTCCAAAAACACTACTAGCCTTTCAGTTATAGAAACATTTCCAGAAATAGCTTTCAGTTATAGAAATATAGAAACAGTTTGAAAAATGTCTGTTTGCCTCCTTGCGAAGAGAATTGTGAATATGATGAATAATCAGTAATAATAAGACAATCATGTATACTTCTTATCAGGAATAAGAGGAATATTACAACACAAAGGAATCTCTCCTAGTTTTTCAGTCAGATCTCACTTATCGCACATACTTTCATTCAACAGCTCTCATTTTCTGTGGGTTGAATTAGACAATTTGCTATTTTAGGGATGCTGAGCTCTCTTGAAAACCTTACCTAACTGGAATATTTCTTATCATTTGGTAATAAATGTAATTTATTCATTATTTGAAAAGATGGACACTGTTTTTCTCATTGACTAAAACAATTCTCTCACTCTAAAATAAAGAAGAGCTGATTTTAAATCTCAAAGTGTAGGTTTTCAAGTTATGATTCTTTAAAAAAACTTTTAATCTCTAGACTGTATCAGACAGCCACTAATGAAATAACAGAATTTTCTGTGTGGATCTGAATCACCTAGAAGCACTGTAGAAGATGCTGTCTCAAGAGTTTTGGCTCAAACCTAACTCTTCCGAGGATTAGTCTCGGTAACAAATAGGAACAAGGGAATTGGAACTCTGAAGAGAATCCAAGAGGAAAGTAACTGCAAAACTCATGAGCAATTAAGGAGGAGTCATCAATCACAAACTAGAAGTGGCTTATATATTGCAAATCCACAATTATCTACCAGAAGCATCCCACATAAAGAAAAAAGAGATTTAGTGAATTGTAGGCCTCTCCGGATCCCTATATAATTCAATAGTAAAGAAATCACAAAATTTTAAATATATCAGTTATTGTATATGTTGTGAGCTGTCGCATTCCCTCTATTTCAATGCAATTTATAGACCTACAACTAAAAGGCATGACTTGATTTCCCCTCTCCTTGTTGTCATACATAGAACCAAGAGTCTACAAGCCTTAAAATAAGCTGAAGGTTGACAGCCTACCGGTACACTCTCTTATAGTGCTACCCCAGAAACACACTGGCAATATCCTCAAGTGAGGTGGAAAAGTCTCTTAAGGATTCAAAAGACTTTCTCTTCAAGGTCCATTCATCACCAGCCTTACCTATGAATAAGGGTCCCGGCTGAAGTCAGAGTACTACTTAATATCAGTCACAATCTCAGCTTTGCTCACTAGTTATCAAGCTAAAACCACTGCAGTGATTCGTCCTCTCTAAATCACTGGGCATTGTGTAGATAGGTTGGACTCGATGATCTCAAAGGTCTTTTCCAACCTTACGATACTGTGATACTGTGATAGATCAGTTACTGTAGATGACATGGGCGTCTTAAAGACTCTACCAGACAAATGTTAGCAGTTGGTCTGATCTGCAACTAAGGCACTCAATCTTGTTTTTCACATGTAGACACAATATTGAAGGCACTGGCTATCACCACATGCATCTTCAAGGACTGGAGTTTTCAGGAGGCTTGATCTGTGCTTTTGGTGCTTTGTAAGCTGCAAATGGTGAAGACCAGACCTCTGTTGGCTTTACAATTTATTTATGGGTTTTAGCATGGAAAATGCTGGAACGATTTTTTTAGCATCTGTAAGTGGAAATAGCCGGAGGCACTTCAGGGGAATGCTGCCTTCACAATTTTTGGCTGCCAAATCAAGTTGCTATTAGGAGTAATTTTCCTGTGATAAATTTGGGTTCATGTGGTCAAATTTGTGTCCTGTTCAATAGCCCCTGCCACTTATAAGCAAATCATAAGCAGATGGACTGAGAAAAAACACTTAGAGATGTTTGTGTCAGCAGCTGTCATTCATCCTGTATTTTTAAAACATGTCACAAAATTCTCCTGTGACTCCTAAACACTGCCACAGCATATATTAAAATATGATATACAGTGATCCACCATGGTTAAATACAACAAACAATGACCAACAAAACCCAGCTCATAGGTCTGGTGAGCCAAATCCCTCCTGGTTGTTCTCAGTAAGGGCAAGGGCTGTAAATCAATAGTGAAACAGCGTCGTGATTGTTGGCCTAAGAAACTGAAGATACTACATTCCTTGACATTTAGGGAGATACTACAGTCAGATTTGGTCCTGACAAATGTGTCTTAATTTGGGGGGCGGGTTACTCAGTAAAGAATACCAAATTAATATTCCACTAAGCAGCTTATCTAAAACTCCTACTTCTCCTTGTAATTCAGGTCACTCTCCTTTAATAACCAAAATACACTCTTAATTAAAGACAAGTTATCTCTTACCACATAATTACAAGCACTAACTCAAAAGTCTCTGTCACATTGCTCACATATCACTCACAGGAAAAGATTTTCCATGACATAGTTGTAATCAGTTCGACTGCTGTCTGGCAAGAAGCATGCCGCAAACACAATGATAGCATTCAGACCATCACCATAGTATCCTGTGGAAAAAATGAAAATGCATTTTTACCTTTGTCAAGGGCTCTTAACACAATACATTTCAAAAGAAATCTCAAAGTCCTGCAACAGAGTGACTATGTCTACTCTTGAACAAGACCAAAAAGATATGAACTATCATCGAGTGACAAGGAAGTAAGATAGTGAGTTATGCTGAATTCCTGAAAAATTCACTTAGCCCAACCGTTAGTAAACTTTTTATAGAGACCAGTAAAAAAACTTTACTCTACTTTATATGTAATACAATCTTATCTGAACTCCGGGTTCATTGCATCTGTACAGCAATTGTGTTCTGAATGTTCATCTTAGACTGAGGACTAAGGGGCTAAAGAAAACACCCTGCATTTGCTAACCTGAATCTCTTCAATGATGTTCCACAAAGTCTCACAATCCAATCTCAGTTGGCTTGGGCGGCTCCAATGGCCTTAGGATATTACAGTTATGGCTGCATCCCATTATACTTTAACATCTCCTAAGGACTGGTTAAATTCTGTGCTGCAAGTTTTGTAGATAATTATTTCTTTGGACAATGCAGTTGTCTAATACTGGCATTCTCTAGGCTGCACCACTGCCTAATGATAGTTGTAACTCTCAAAGCTGCACCATTGCTGTGCTGGAGTCCAGGACAGTTGTTGTCCAGAAGAAAACTTTTACTTTTCATGATGGATTAATGCTTGTTAATCTTGCCCATAGCCATTTGCAGCTGCTACATATTTTGGTATTAGTAATAATAAATATTAATTCATAATTTCATTTGAAAGTTTTGTTTAAAAGATACGTGCAATCAGGGCAATTTATAAAGATGCTGTAGAAATGGTTGTGCACTAATGACGCACAAGAATGACTTGAAAGCCTTTGAAAAAGAGGGTAGGTGAAATTAACTAAGAGGGAGAGATTATAATATTTCTGAAGGAACCCCTGAATCTCCCTTGGAGATAGGAACATATTCCCAACAAAATTTAAGGATGCCAGTACCTATACAACACTTTCATAAGGACATTTTAGGACTTTTACAGTGCTTTTTGGGTACTAGGGAGCAATATCCAAGACTAACTCATACACTTGTAGAAATTCTTGCATTGTAGGCTGTCAAGCAAAGCAAAACTCTCCACGGAAAGACACAGATAACATACAGTCTACATATGCTAACCAGGAAAGAGTGACAGACTACTTTGTTTTCTCCTTTCTCACTCAATATCTAAGCTGAGACTCAGCTAGCTGAAATAAGGTAAGATGTTGGTGTCAAGGAAGTAATTTCTTACATGACTTCATATAGATCTTCAAAGAATTCACAGGCTCTGACAAAATGGGTGCTTCCAGGCACTTGCCCATAAAATCTTCCATTACAAGGAGAACCACAGTTCTATCCCCGAATCTCAACTCTGTCCCACTCATAAGGATATACACAGAGGTGCTCTAACTTCAGGGGTCTCAGCTGTTTCTTAAAGGACAGGAAAACACTACTGCTTCCCTAATTACAAAGCAGAGCAAAAGAAGGACAAGTCTCTGAGAGAAAAGTGTGCATGTCAGAAGTAAGCCTCCTTCCTCAAGCCATATTGTTTCCAATCAAGGCTTTGGAAAGCAATCTGTTCAAGGATTATGTTGGACTTATTTCTTTCTGAATTTCAATTGCTAGATTTGACTAAGTAAAATGCATTGGATAAGCTGATAATACATGTTGTTGATGGTAACATCAACATTGAGTTGAGAATACTAGCTAGTCTAGACTTCATTCACTGAAGAATAATTTGGACACTGCTTTCTGTCCTTAGCCTTACTCCATCCTTCCATGATCCCAGCATCTTTTGTCTTCGCAGTACTGTGCAGTAGCTTTTTTTCTGGCTCTCAGAGGCTAAAGGTTAGGTAATCTACAGCTGGGCTTCCAGAGCTAGAAAAGGCACTGTACAACGGTAGTGTACAGCATATGTCTACTGTCTTCTCCAATCCCACACTGCATCTCACACTTGTCCTGTTGGAGTACATGGATAGGCAGAGGAGCTCGGGATTAACATTTGAGTTCAAGCCAAAGAGCAATGATATAACCACTTTAAAACATGTAACATGGCATGGTGTGTCATAGCTCCAGCTCATGTTAGGACCCAGTAAACATGAACAGCAAATCTATAGATTTGGGTGATATCTATAGATATGGGTGATAGACTTTGGAGACCCAGGGAAGACGTCAAGGTCAAATTCAAAGAGTAGTATTGCATTCTCTGGCAAGGATGTACACGGGGAAGGACAAGAAACTCCAGTCCTGTTTTCAGCACCTTCACCTTTTAAGAGTTTGACATGATACACCAGTCTTCTCCAAAGAAACAAAGAGAAAAGAACTCCACCTCCCACACTCATCACTTAATACTACTCTCTGTTATGTTTCCATCTTCTCAACAGATCCACATACTTTCGAAGGGACAGTACTTATTTCACCTATCCCATCCTAGCTCATCCCTCAGCTAAATCATTAAGGAATAAAGCGGTATTTTTTTCCTCCTCAGCTTTATAAATAGGGAGGGGATTTTCTTCCTTCCATAAATTTAAAAATCCCTAAAAGACTTCCAGGACAATTTAGATCATGCTGCCAAAAGCAATCTGCCCAGCTGGCTCAGGAGTTTGGCAGTGAGAGCACACTGTACCAGGTGCGTCCACTAAATTACACAGCATAGTCTGCAGTTCATGTAAAGCAGAATGATTATGTGCAGATGCCATCTAACAGCAAAGAAAAACTCACAGATTAATCAAAGCCACTTTTTCTTACGCATGCTTGTAGACAAGGAATGCTTACCCAAGGGACGTTCACCTTTCCATTTACCCCTAGAAGCCAGTAAAAGCCATTTGCCCAAATTCTCAGTCAGCCCATGCAAAGAGACAGATCTCTGAGAAATTTCTCCATCAGCATGCATGGAAAGCAATCTTACACCCATACTGCAGTCTACTCTTCCTTTTTGTATTACGACTACCATCTCGATTCTGCACTTGGTGTTATCTATCATTTGGCAGGGAGGAAACTTCAGCAGGTCACTGAATTATCAAGAGATGTTTGACCTGACTTCCAATTAACTAATTTTAGTCAGAATCTGTTCTTAATCTTGAGGTTAAAGGAAAGATTCCTGGCCCTCTAAAGTACTACACAGATACTAAGGTATGGCCAAAGGGAACATCATACAGAATAGGCCTAGCTGCTATACTGTAGAAACTGTTGAAGATGTCCATCAAAATTATTTAATGCCTACCACTTCATAACTACAGAATTTAATCCAGTCCTTTAAATTTGCATTGATATGGCCAGATTTAAGGCAAAATTTCCTACTTAGCCAGCAGTGAGATGAAATTTATTGTTACACCTTTCGTCATTTATTTTACAATGGCTAAGTTATTGACCAGCACCCATTCAAAAGTAAAGGAAACATAATGTTCTTTATCTTAGATTTGAGTGATCTACGAACGAGATGTCAGACATATAAAATCTGAATCTTGATTATTTCATACTGAGAACTGAGCTGAATGACCTAGACCCACATCAATAACTACATTATTATGTACTCATAGTTGTCATCAGAGATGCCTGCCACTGGAACTAGTCCTTGTTCAACAGTAAAGCAGTGCTCGGTGAAGAACTACTTCTCCACTCCTGAAATGGACTGGTATTTATTTTTCATAAAAACTGTTAGAAACGTATACATCAATACTTAGTAGGAATGGTATGTGACAGTTTTCATCACAAAGGTACCTATACTAACTTTATAGCATACAAAAATCACATAAATAAACACCATTAGCAAGGGCTCAATATATTCTGCTTCCTCAATTATGCCATCTGTGTCTGTTTGCTAAACTGTGTCTGAGGTGTCATCATATTCATAAATCTTTGATGGTGTTGTTATAGTGCTTGGAGGCTTAAACATCTTCATTAATTCTGACTAAACTTTCTGTACGCTGGCCACTGTGAAAACCTGTAGGCCAACATTTAGCTGCTTTTAATGGAAATGTGTAAATTTGAGGACCCCATCCTCGGGTAATATAATTAAACATGATTTATTTATATCACTTCTAACAGATAGAGATTGAACATTGAAAATATACTGGAAACAATGGTTTACCTTTAAATAATGTTATGGATCAGAAACACTATGACAGATGTATCCTCATATAAACTGACAAACCTTACCTTTGAGATTCTAAGACACTTGCCTCAGTTTTTACAGGAACAGAACAACTCACCCTTATTTAATAACAACTTAACTAACAAATAGAATCCAAAGATATTCTAAACTGACACATCGAGGAAAAGGCACTTTAAAATCTTTGTTTCATTTTCTTCCTTCAATATCTATATTAATATTTATCCATTTATATTAATTTATACAGAAGTATGTTAGTAACAGCAGAACTACAATTTCCCTGAGCAGATTCAGGGAGCAGATGAGCAAAGGAGACACTATAGCAAGCACTTGAGCTCATTTTCCTAATTTAAATGTTTTCCTTGATATGCTATTTGATAATCATTAACAAATTATATGAAACCCCCCCCATAAAACAGTTGCTGGTGAAATGCTATCTGCTGACAACTACAAATAGCAGAAAAATAACATAAGGAGCTTATCCAGATGAAAGAAAGCCCCAGGGAAAACTGTATTTTTTTGCCACTCTGCATGTTTAGATCTGTGCAGCCACATACATTATTTCTACAAATCACAGAGCACTGTACATCCTTCTGCAAAAGTTTTTGCCAAAACCCACAGAATAAAGTTTTCGAAATTTTTTTCTGCAGAACAAGATTTTTTTCCTTACTTTAAGACAGGTTTAGCCTACAATGACCAGATTGTAAGAGACATATGTATGTTAGTTTATTTGCTGCTCCTGACATTGCTTTGTATTTAAAATACTCATTAGTCATTGTCACACTGAACTGAAAGCCAGCCTGACTTCAAGTTAAGGCCGAAAAGTAAGGTCTTTCTCACCTTGCCAGTACGATAGCTGAACTAAAATAGAAATAAATTATGCTCAATGAACCATGAATTTTTTATATATAATTAAAAAAATACATTCGGGGTTTTCCTACCTCCATGTGAAATGATCTTTTTGTAAGGTTCAATGACTTTCATATCAATTCTTTGTTCTTGCTCTCCAATAACCACTGTTCTCCATAACCTGTTGTCCTCTCGCTCCTCTTCAGCAGTGTACTCTGGAATTGATTCAGACTCCTCCTGGGAAGCATCCTTAGTAGTAGCCTGCCCTTCTAAAAAATAAAACTATATATATTACAACTTCCTGTAAAAGCTCTAAATATTCTCTCTGTTACATAAAGCTGAAATGGATGACTGAGACAACTGGATTTTTATAGGATTATCATGGATCTACACTGGTATAAATAAATAAAAGCAGAATCTGATTATCTATCAGTATATAAATCAGAAGTTCAGTCTTTCTAAACTTTTCATCATTATAAACATAACAAGAACAGCAATTATCACTATGCAGAATACTGCCAAGGGATTTTTGCATTTTTCTATCTAGTTAATAAAACTGATCATCTGTTCAGTAGAGATACTGATGGAGAACTAAAAGTGAATACAGCAATGCTTCTTATCTAGACAGGAATTACCACAGAGCTACAGCTTCTATTCTTTTTCTCAGTTTGTATCCAGCCTCTTCACATCTGGCATCAGTACACATGAAGAACAGCCACCTTCCTCTGATTCAGTCATGAGACAATGTTGACTCCTCATATACCTTAAGCACAGTATTCTCATTCCTCAGGGCCTTTTGGTTGAGGTTAAATACCAGTTTCTTCTCAGAAATGAAGTACAGAGCCTCCAGGCAATCTGGCCTGTTCATGTCAGCACCCGTGACAGAACAGGTACATGTAGTCCACAGGTACAACAATCAGAACACATACACTGTATGGCTGACAAGAGACTATGAAGTCTCATAGCACAGCCTCTCTGCTGGACACTCCTAGTTTCAAAAAAGCTGTGAAGTAATTAAAAAAATCTACATTTCCATTGCACATTGATGTGATGGCTCTCAACAACAAATCCAACTTCATTCCAGTTTTAGAAAATTAATGGCCAGTTACAGAGAAAGTGACGTGAAAGGGGATTCTGTTCACATATGGGATTATTTAATTTCCTTCCATAACTATTGTTAAAACATAAATTTTTTTTCCCAGCGAAAAAATAATCAAGTTCCTTGAAATACAAAAAAAACCTTTGAACTTTTTGTAAAAATATATATTAGGCTGAGCACACATTTGTTACTACAGTAAGATTAATGAAGTCTGAGTTTCTACTGTTGCCTGTCTTGTATTTTCTGCCCATAATACAAAGTATTGTTAGGGAATAGTACTGACAGAAGGTTATCCTTTCTGAGGTAAATTTGTCTCGTGAGCAAGAAAAGCTGAGTCTATCATAAGTTCTTTTCTTTACCTATTATCTGTCTGCTAGACATCTTGCAAGAAAGTAGTAATATTTCTCCTACTAACTCACTGTCTAAGCAGCCTAAGAGTTAAAAACATATTCAAGTAAAATTTTATTAGGAGTGTGTCATAGTCGAGACGGACAAAGAACAACAATAATTCCTATTTTTCAGTTCAAAAGTAAGCAGCACCTTTATTAAAAATGATGGCTGCCTTTTATCTGCCCTACCTAACATAAACAGGTGTGTTATTAGCTAATATTCAACCCCGTTTGCTTAAAATCCTTCTGTGCTGACTTCCTCCCTCATGCTTTCCCTGTTCCTCAAGTCTGCACACTTGCATTCCTCATTTTCTTCTTTCTCATGGTCTTCTTCTCATGGGAATACTTTGATAGTACTGAGGTCAAAGCTAACCATCTCCTTTTCAGGATCCATGACTCGCTGTGAGCCCCCACAGGAGTGGAAACAGGGATGGAAGTCCAAGAAATCATAGAACCATTTAGGTCAGAAAAGACCGTTAAGATCAACGAGTCCAATCTCTAACGTAACACTGGGAAGCCCACCATGTCCCTAAGCACTACTTCTATGCATCTTTTAGATACCTCTAGGGATGGCAACTCAACCACTTCCTGGGCAGCCTGCTCAATGTTTGACAACCCTTTTGGTGAAGAAATTTTTCCTAATATCCAATCTGAATCTTCCCAGTGTGATTTAAGGCTGTTTCTTTTTCTCCTGTCACTTGTTGCTTTTGAGAAAAGACCAACACTCACCTCAATACAATCTCCTTTCAGGTAGCTGTAGAGAACCTCCTGTAGAGGTCTCCCCTCAGCCTTCTCCAGTCTAAAACACATAAATCCCAGTTCTTCCAGCTGCTCCTCAGTGCTCCAATGCCTTCACTATCTCTATTGCCCTTCTTTTCACATGCTGCAGCACCTCAATGTCTTTCTCGTAGTGAGGGGCCTAAAACTGAACACCATATTTGAGGTACAGCCTCGGAAGTGCCAAGTACAGGGGCACGATGCCTTCCTTGCTCCTGCTGACCACATTATTTCTCATACAAGCCAGGATGCAGCTGGCCACACTATTTCTGATACAAGCCAGGATGCTTGGTGGCCTTTTTGGCCACCTGGACACACTGCTGGCTCATATTCAGCCAGCTATCAACCAAACTGGCTTTCCAGCCAGTCTTACCCAAGCCTGTAGCATGACCCAACATTCAGCCTGTTGTACTCCATACAGTTGGCCTCAGCCCATCAATCCAGCCTGTTCAGATCCCTCTGTAGAGCCTTCCTATCCTCAAGTTGATGGACACTCCTGCCCAACTAAATATCATCTGCAAACTTACTGAGGGTCCACTTGATCCTTTTGTCCAGATCATTGATAAAGACATTAAACAGAACTTATCCCACTACTGAGCCCTGGGGAACATCACTTGTGACTGGCCACCGACTGGATTTAACTCCATTCATCACAACTCTCTGGGTTCATCCTTCCAGTCAGTTTTTCACCCAGCTAAGAGTACATCTCTCCAAGTCACAAACAGCCAGTTTCTCTAGGAGAATGCTGTGGAAACAGCGCCAAAAGTCATCACTAAAATCTAGGTAGACAACATGTACGGCCTTTCCCTCATCCACTAAATGGATCGCTTGGTCCCACAAGGCGATCAGGTTAGTCAAGCAGGATCTGCCTTTCCTACACTCTTGCTGACTCGGCCTTATCACCCAGTTGTCCTCTACATGCTGTGTGATGCACTAAAGATGTCTGAAATACACAAATAACAACAAAAAAAATTACTGTTCTCTACAGTCTGTCTTCTCAGTATATACCTCCCTGGGTTTTGCACAGCAGTCTAGAAACACTGATCTGTGGGAGATTATTAGTGGTGGTATGAGCAGAATGCATACTGATTAACAGAAGAGAAATGTAAGATAACAAAGGCAAAGATAACAAAGGTTTACTATGCAAACAAACTATTCTGCATTAGTTGTTATAACCATTCTCAGCTATTAAATTCATGTAATATCCCAGGACCACAGAACGGCAGGGCTTGGAAGATACCTCTGGAGATAATCCAGTCCAATCCCCCTGCTAAAGCAGACTTACCTAGAACAGGCTGCATTGGATCATAACCAGGCAGGTTTTGAGAGTCTCCAGAGTGGGATACTCCACAACCTCTCTGGGCAGCCTGTTCCAGTGCTCTGTCACCCTCACAGTAAATTTTTCCTCACATTCAGGTAGAACTTCCTGTGCTCCAGTCTGTGCCTGTTGCCCCTTGTCCTGTCACTGAGCACTTTTGAGAATAGGCTACTTAATTATTTAGTGGAAGAGCCTATTTATTTATTTAGTATGGTCTACTTATTTTATTGCCAGCTTGTTTTGACAAAATGTGTTTTTTTTTTCCTTTTCTACTCTGTGTTTCCGGGTCATCTAAGTAGAGGACAATTTGCTGATTTAATGTAAAAATGTCACCAAAACACAGACACCTCAAGTTACTCACTTAAAAGCTCAGGGAAACGGGTCCAATCTTAGCAATTGAATAAATCATCACATTTCAAAAGCAACAAAAAAGCTGGAGAGAAATGCTTACCATAAATATAACTGCCACCAAAGTCACTGAAGTTGAATTTATTTACTTGAGGCCTTAAAGGCAAAGACTGTTCCACTGCCAACAGAGATTTTTGCTCTCACACAGTGGGTCACAACAGTCTAAAACTGCAAGCGCACACTGCTCTGTGTGTGTGTGTATTTGTGTATGTGTGTGTTAGTTTTAACCTTTGCTACAAAGTATTCTAACCGTCAAGTAACTCCTCACTGTGCTCCACATCTACCCATAAGGAAATCGGCCTTCTAATGAGAAGTGACATTAGAGATGCTCATGCATGATTGAGTACACAGTAATGCCTCTTTAGCAATATGACTTGAACTGATGTAACTGTTCTTGAATGCTCAAAAGAACATATAATTTTTGAATTATACTGACATTACTAGCAATAGAGAATTTAAATGCAAGGGAAAATTCTGTTTAAATGAATCCATTTTCAAAGTTTCCTCTGTTGTAGATTGTAAAATGGTCACACTAATTTTCTCCATAAATAGCTTATGATGTTTGTGTATTTACATTAGTGAATATAGTTTTTACATGGTTCTTAAGGTACCACCAACAAATGAGTGTACACCCTATTTCATACATCATGAGGCTAAGTAAAGTGAGAAAGACAGTGCAAAACAATTTTATACCACATGACAAAATCATTACTATGCAAAGAAAGAGTGACATATTCATTTCACACTTCAGTGTGTATCTCTACTTTACAACCAGCCTTGCTGAGAAAACATTTTTAAATTGGTGCAACAAGGAATTCTGTTGTTTCACTACTTGAGCTAATTGTACGGTACTCTGTAGACACCTTCCACGTCTCAACTTTCCAACAATACACAGTGGAATAAAGAAAAGATCTTTCTCACCAGCAAATAACCTCTCTCACCATGCTGTGTCTACTTCATTTATACATTGCAAGGTCTTTGGTGCAGCTTATGTCGGCCAACATATTTTGCACAAGATTATATGCCCCAGTAATACTGATATAATTTTAATCTAGAGGTGGCCATAGCTGCACAAAGGTGTGGTTAGCAACTGCTTTCTCCTCATTGAATAAATTTTTCAGGAAAGTCCTATGGCAGTGGGCAAAGATAGGACTTGGATTTGATTTTCCCTAGATAACTTGTCTTATTTTATTTCATCAGCTATACTATTTCTTTCTGCACCCTGCATAAGTAAAAATGTATTACTTTACGTGAGGGCAGAAAGATTAAAAAATAGCAGGCAGTAAAAATATCCAGACACCTAGAAATAACTCTTCAGATTTAACCATATTCATAGCCTGATAAACATAAGACTGATTCTGAAAGAAGGAAGGGAGAATAAGGACCATTACCTTGTCCAGTGTATTCAAAAGAGTCTGCCTCATCAGGAGTATCAAGGTCATCTACATTGATGTCAATTTCGTCTGGTGTATCCAAATTATCATCAGAAAGTACGGACCCTTCACTCTTATCCAAAGAGAGACTGATATTTGGAGCAGTGAGTTTTATCCTTCTGGGATGGGAACCATTAAGATCAAGAGAATTGGGAGGTTCTGGAAAAAGAAGAAGTGAACAGAAACCCCTCATAAAATTCATCTCCCAGGTACATAAGAATCACCTTCAAATGCCCTGGAATCCATCAGTTTTATTAACATTAAGTCATTTAAGAACACCTAACATAAAACACAAATATCAACAGTAATGTTTTAAAGAAACAAAACAAGCATTGACAGAAATGGCAGATGAAGCTGTGAGCTCTTAAATTATGCAAATTCCAGATTCACTTTTTTTGCAAACATCAGCTGAATATCAAGCTTTGGACATGCTCTGTCCCACAAAGTTTAAGAATTGAAAGAGCAATATACAAATCCATTGAGTTATGAACCAAGTCATTGCTAAATCCTGGAGAAATTCACATGACTGAAAATGCCCTGTAAATATTTGTTTTCTTATGCACTTCCTGCTATTCAAATAATGCTGATTTGCAAGTAGCTATGTCTTTAGCTTTGACTACGTAATATTTTTTCAATACAGTAACAGAAATAAAAACACATCTGAGTCTCTTAGTCTTAAATAAAAGTAGTCTTCAATAAGACAAAAGCTAGGTATGGGTTTGCCCCTTGACACTGCATTGTGTGGCATCTTTCAAGCTGTTTTGTCTTAAATATTATAATACTAATTTAGTTCACTTACACAGTAGTTAAATGTAAGATAAATAATAGAGACTACTTAAATTTCACAAGGACTAAACAAGCAAAGACAACACAAAAGACAAAATCACACCCTATAATTACCTTCTCTCAAATGAAGGAGAAAATTGACTAAATAAAGCAAATTTAACACTTTTTCTTTTTAACACTGAACTGACTCTTTATCAGCACAGAAACATCCTTCTCACTGCATAATTAAATGCCAAGGGAATAAGATATAATTAAGAAAATGAGTACGAGCTTCTCTCACCGGGTCTCATCTCCGTAGAAATGGGGCTTAATACACCCTGAGCAATAGGAATGTCCATTCCCACATCCTCTTGTACCAACCTGAGAGGTAAAATACAAAGCAAAATCTTAGAAATGCACAGTTGAATAAATACAGCTCAAGTGATCTTATATGGAACTGAAATCATGCTCAACATAACCAGTGCAGAAGTATGATCCCAAATTCATTTAAGTGAGAACAGTTGTTGTAGTTCTACTGTGCAGTTCTTACCCCTTCATTATGTACGTGTCTGTAGAGTCTTTGAAGACTATAGGAGCCACTTAGTCACTACTACTTGGATCTAGATATAGCACTGAATAATAACAAGCTGGCAAATGCTTCTCATTTTATACAAATGAAGTTGATCTTTTGTCATCTGGTAAACCAGGCACATTGTTGCAGGGAGCTTCAGCTACACTTTGCAAACTGCATGCTACAGATAAGGGCTCCATAAACAGTATTTTCATTGCCATACATACAGCTACTGTATAGCAAAAATGGGACCGTGACTGGTTATTTTTTCATTCTTTTGATATAATTTGTACTTTAGAGCAATTCTGACCCAAATCAGTCATTCCTGTAACACTGAAATAGTTGATATCCTGCATTGAAAGAGTAAAGGAAGCACAAAAGTGAGAATCAAAACTACATTACAGATTTTCAGTAACTAAAATGTAGCAAACTATCTCACCTAGGCTACATTTTTTGGAAGATACCAAGAAATTACATCGAAAATACCCATGTTTAGGAAGATACTAAGACATTACACTTAGCATACCTACATAAGACAAATAAAAGGGATTAAATTGTGAAAATAATAAGATAGCTGTCTAAACATTTAAAGGAAATTGGCTTGTACTGTTTTCATGTCTATTTTCTATTCGATTACTTTAAAAAATGCTTGCTGGGAGAATAGTTTGATTGCAGATAGGAAACAATATTTTACTTTTCAGGACACTATTGACAGCTCCCAAACTATTTGCACTAAAAATGTATGACTTCAAAGAAGCTTCATTTATTTTTTCAAAGTAATTATAGCATTTTTTTCTATATTAGTGTTCCAAACACTTTATTCTTTAAAAAATAATATCTTTTTTTTTTTCCCAAAAGCTGAAGAACAGACAAATTTTACTCTTTGATTAACAGAGCTGTAATGAAACTAAAGAAGGTAATTTTCCCTGCCATAGCACTAGCTAGTTCTGTTCTGAATGTGTCAGCTGAATGAATAGGCTTAGCTTGTCTCTCCTGAAGTTTTTTCCTGCCCTTTCGCCGCAAGGACTAGCCTTGTTATTTTAACATGTGCAGATAAGACTGTTCTGGCCATCAGAGTATGAATATATCTTCTGAGACTTCTTGTTAACTTCATATAGATTATATATAATACGAATGTGCACATGTAGGCCTGCCTATAAGTGAGCCAAAGGCTTCACTGTGCTTAAATTTGCAACAGATCTTCACCTCAAACCCCATACCATCAAATTCCCAATACAGACAGGCAAAATAGTAAAATCCCACTCTTCCTGTGATACCATAGAGAATACAGACAATATAAAGCTAGGGTCAAACATTTTTGTGCTGCTTAACTCATGACCAGGCCTTATTTCCCAATAAAAATAGACATGTATTAATCTTGCTAATTTTACTAGATTTATACCCACACACTGCAGAGTACATCTTTCAGAAACACAGAGATTAATTGCTTAATAATTTCTACAAAACATACCAATTCTGGAATATGTTTAATTACTGTCAAATAAAGCTTAAAATATTCTCTCTTTAGATACGCAACAGAATGCTACAGAAATTTGATCAAAGTATCCTGCTTATGAATAAAATGAATGGCACAAATTGTCTGTAATGTACCATTTCCTTTTTTTGTACTCTGCAGCATCATCTGTGTTCAGAAGCTGTGCAGAAAACTGACATAAAGAATACCATCACAATGTACTTAGAAAATGTAAATAAGTCATTAGAGTCTTTTTTTTGGTGTCTGCTCAATTCATAGTAAAATATGTGTAAGGAAGTCTAATTTACTCATCTGAATTTAGCAGAGACAAATCTGAATTCTAACAAAGCATTACAAGAAACTGCCAGATAAGGTAAGAAACCATAGTGGTGGAAACAGGGTGGCAAGAAGATGAACACTTCTAATACATTTTAATTCAGATTAAGATTTTTTGGGGGGCTTTATAAACCTTTCCAAATAGAAAATTAGGAAAAGTTCTCAGGTTAAAGCAGCTCAGGACTACTCAGAAGATGACTTATGGGTACTCAAGGGTGTATTCTTTGGCTGAATAAAACAGAGTTCTGATTCTAACACATAAACCATACACCTATAAAATTTCTTACAGCCTTATCACACCTAAAGACAATTCTTTACAAGATAAGCTTCAGAAATCACTGCAAGAAATTATTTGAAAGGAAATGTTCTTATTTAAACTTGAGTGACGAATAAGCTACAGGAGAACAGCAAATTTTCAGACTTCCTTTATTAAATAGAGACAGTATTCTCTTCAAGAAACCCATAAAAACGTTTGAGCAGATTGAAGACCATCATCTCCTCTGTCCGAGAAGAGCATGATTGAGCTTTATATACTCTATCCCTACATAAACAGTGACAATTTTAATCTGAAAAAAGCAATGTCCCACAAGTAATTAAATCAGAACTTGAGAGTTACTTAAAATTTTTGCAATGCTTGGAACAGAATTATCCTCAGCTATGACACTTCTAGGATTGCCTCAAGACTGCTTTTCTCTCTGTAGTGTTTATATCTTTTTTAAAAAAATGCCTACATACTTGGACCTGGCATTGCTGCTTTCTCTAGGCTCTCTTACAACTACATAACACAAAATTGAAACATTTTTCTGTTCTCAGGGGGACCATTACAGCTGAGTCAACCCAGAATTCTATATTACAGTTGTGCTTACAGGAATGGTAAGTTTCTAGAGGATTTAAAGATAAATGTATTTCATATGTCTTTGTTTGAATTTCTACTAAATACATCTACTGCTACAGGCATTATACTCAAAATATACTGCTCACTTAGGGTTTACAAGAAAACAGCATCAGAATTTGTCTAAGAATCCTTTTTTTTTTTTTATGGCACAGTGTTTCAAATGTCCATAATCCATATTTTCCTACTGGGATGTTTGATTTGGGAAGTCAGAGTCTGTGGTCCTGAAAGATCTAGGACAAGGCAACCATTTCATGTTCAGTTACCAAAAGCATTGCTGACATAAGTCTATCCATTGTATTTTCAGTCACATAAAAGATGGTGTCACCTTTCAGAATTTTTTTCCTCCTTTTTTGTTTTGTTTTGTTTTGTTTTTTTTTTAAATCGTGTCAGGTTCTTATTTACTGTCAAGTAAACAATCAACAAGCTTTTCAGAGAAGAGTCTCACTCTGTAGTCAGTTATATTTTTTTCAGATCCCCTTTCTTTACCCAAATAGACTAAGGATTTCTTGCCAGACATACTACTCTATGTTTAGTGAAAGCTCACATTTTTAAAAGCCATAGTTAATATTTGTTCAGTTGCAAAATAATAAGCAATACAGGCATCTTTCAAATCTGGTCACAGGGCATGGCTTCTGTGACATTGTATCTCAATATTTGGCTCCAGGTTCCCCAGCCGTGTGACTATAAGCAAGATATGAACAAATTTTGTTTTCTCCAAACATAGCTCCCCATTTTCTGGCAGGTTTTGAAAGCACGCTATGCTGAGCAGCTAAACAACTTGCAGCGTAATTTCTGGTTTTGCACAAACTCTCAACATATCTCAGCATGAACCCTGGTAACAAAAGACGGACTCCAGAAACTTAAATTAAGCAACTACCTCCTCTTCCTTTCCCACAGACTACTTCACATACGTCAAAAACCCTGGCTTAAAAAATTCCTTGTCTTTCATACAGGTGCAACTGATGTCATGTATGATGTGGCCAAAAGTATTAGAAAAAAAACCACTTCTTGTTTTCCTTTTAATGAATGCTCCTTGTTGAAGCAGTAAATTAAGTTACTTTAGAAAGCTCCATTCTAATCAGGTATGATATACTGGATTGATTAAAAAAGAAAAGATCTTTCACTCAGAACACAGGTCAAAGTCAAATAAGCTTTTTTTTTGTGTCATAAATGACTTCTTTTACATCTTACACAGACCAGTCATTTAAGCATCAGCTGCACTGGGAATCAAGTTACTGCATATTTGCTTTGATAATTCAGGTCTACATATTTGTACAGAAGTCACTAAACACCTACTGTTTCTCAAAAGTCATTCAGAGACCGGTAGGTACAGAATTCTTATGAAAGGAGAAGAGAGAAGCTGGAGGTTGAAATTCTTTCCTTACCCTTTATTGGTTCAGACACTGCTACAGCTCAATAAATTAATACTCTTTAAATAATTCTTAGTGCCCTCTCAAATCAGTACTTCTGAACAAAAGTAATCCTCCCTGACTTTTCTAGGTTCAGCAAGACTCAGCTATTTTGGAAAGAGCAGCTACAAATATTCACAGCAATATGCCATAACCCCTATGGGCTGTGCTGCCTTATCCTTGTGTCATATGTGATATATCACCAGTTTCCCAAGCTGCTTTGCAGCTATTACATATCAAGTAGTTAATCTATTCAGTCTAAAGCAAATAACCTCTCCAGTGAGTTGCTCTGAATGAACACCTACAACCTGCAAAAGATAACATTAATCCATCACCTTCCTAAAATGAATCCCTCCATTCCAACCCACAACTCATTCATCAGCAGGACTTTAAATTGTGTATGTTTTCCAGGCTTTTGTGTTCACCAATGCAAAAGTTTAATCTGAAGTGCAGCTGATAACTGCCAAACACTTTTTTAGATAAACAAATCATGTTTCTTCCATGCTGTTCCCTCTATATACAGGAATCGTTACTTAAATTTTCACAAGATGCTGAATGTTTTTATAAAGTTTTAAAGGATAAGTAGTAAAGGGAATGACATGAATGGAATCACCTCAGCTCGTATTAATACATGCTTGTTTTGGAAAGTAAATGGGAGGAGGGGAGATGAAGTACAATGAAAAGGTTATTCAGAGAGTGGCTTTTTCATATTCTCAAATTCCACATTACGCAGGTACATCCTGATCTTGGCTGAAGTAAAAGTCCTGCTTATAGCCCACTGTCACACTGGTTTGCAGCCAAAAAAAAAAAAAAAGAGCTGTTTTGAGGAAGAATGCATGAACTGTGAAATTTTAGGTACATAAACAAGGTGAGTGAATTTGAATTCCTCCTTGAGTTGCTTTTGCAGAACAGAGGCAGGTACAAAGCACTTTTCCTTTTAATCCTTCCTGTCCCTCACCCTGTAACACTGCCCTTATGCAAACAAAGAGACCAGGAAAGGAGAAACGAGAACCTAAGGGATCAGACACGGCAGTACAATATTTTCCTTGGAAGGTATGAAAAAGTCCTTGGCCTTTATCCGCTACTGCCTGTTCAGTGACTCTCAAAGAGTGGCTCCATCTGAAAGTGCCCTTATAATTAAGTATGGTTAGGTGTTTTGTCAAGCCAAGACAGCACCGTGTGTAAACCCATCCGGCTCTTCCACTGCCAGAGGCAACCTACCAGTGGCTTTAACCACTCCACAAATCAGAACCTACATCAAGGAGGAGTTGACACAAAATGTTCTCTGAAATGATATATTCCTCTTCAGTTTATAATTCTGTGCTACAGAAATGTATATAAATTTAAAGCAAAAATATCTCACCAAATAACTGATGTACAGGGGATGGTTTGGTTTCATTCATTGCTGTAGCTACTCCAAGATTCACCTCAGTTCATATGAAATAACAGGAAAATTCTTTCTATTACCAAACACTTGACACATTATTCCATTTTTTAGAACAGAAACTGGTTTGCATTTATAGATTTCCCTCTCTTTCATACATTATATATGTGTGGTCCAAGCTTGTAACATGTAACTACTGTTCCATTTCAGAAAAAGTGAGATATTAGAAGTTTGCAGACCCTTGCTACAACAGTATGTTTTAAAATAAAGAAATTACCTATTTTCTGAAATCATTACTCTTTCTTGGAGTGCTCATTCCTTTGTTTTAAATACAGGATGGTTCTTTCGGTTATAGATGCAACTCCATAAACTATGTTATAAATTAAATGCATTATTTCAGAGATCTTTAGTGCTAACAGACTAACAACAATCCTAATCTAGTGTGCATGTGGTTGTGTTCTGATGCTTAGCATCCATGTAAGATAGGTAGAAATGTTCTACAAGTTAAGCCAGAGAACTACTGGACATACCTCATTATCAAATGTATCTATAGCCAAAAGCAGATGCTATAGGAAGTAAGGTGTTAATATATAAAGCTGAAAAATCAAACCTGACAAAATATGGGCTTTAGTCTAAAGAAAGTTAGATGAAAATACACAGAAAGAAACAGAGACAAAAAGCCGGGAACATTAATCTCGTAAAAAACCAACTGGGTTGTGCACTATGAAAAGGAATCAATTAGCAAATACAACCCTAACAGCCCCCAAAATTACTCCCTAAAACTAATCTTTTGCTACAAAACTTCCAAACAATAAACAAAAATTTCTACAGTTGCTTATTCAGAGATAAAGAATATGCAGTGCGAATTTTTTAGGTTCAGCAGAAGTAATGATCCCTAAACTGTAGCAGAGTATGCAACAAATCAGTGACACACACTATAAAGAATCAGTCAGAGATCATGCTTCAACTACATCCACATACCAACAATGAGCATATTAGGAGGAAACCACTCCAGGATATCTGAGACTAGGAAAAAAGTCATTACTTTTACTCACAGTTGTGTGAAACAATCATACTGTGTACAGGTGATTTGTAAAAATGGATTAATTTTATAACGTCCCGAGAGCTGCATTTAGCAACCACATGTTAGTATACTAAATCAACTGTTTTTCTATTGCTATTTATTTGGTAGCTGTTAATCACAAATTAGTTCAAGAAAAATCTATAGACTGAGCACTGGAATTCATGCATAGCACAAGACTTTATTCCCATGTCTGGATGCAAACAAACAAACAAACAAAACATCCAAAATTAAGTGTGGAGTTGTTTGAGCCAAAAGCTTTATCAACCAAGCATCTATGCAAATGTTAGCTAATCATTGGCATACTGCTGCACAGTAGAGAAATGCCTGCTGATATTCCCATTTTACAGAATAACATGTCATTTACTTTCGCAACATCCCCAGAATAAATCCTTGCCAAAAATTAGTAAAAGTCCTAACTTCCTAGTTTTTCACACTTCACTCCTCAGATTTAAAGCTTCTTTTACCAGTTATATTCTTATTTGATGTTTTCCATGTGCTGATTTTTTTTTCCATTTTCAGCATCAAAGTTGGATAAAAAACCTGGGCATGTCTGTAAGAGGCAATATTCTTTCTATAGGAAAATGCTAGCCAAAAGAGTTAAAATGTTTGCATTTCAGTATGTTAGCTGAAAACATGTTAAAATTCTGACTTTGGGCAACTCAATAAATTTTTTAATCATTCTTTATGAAAATGTTTCCTAGCCTTCCATCAACTTTATTGCCTGTTTATCTAGCCATATTGTTCCTAGTTCCTCTTCTTAAATTTATATGTAAGCCTCAATTTTTTCCAAGGTAGCCACTTATAGTAGTAGGCTCTCCTGTCTGCTCTTATCAGTTTAACACTGTTAAAAATTAAAAGCTGATGTTCTTAAGTGCATGCCACTGCTTTCACTGCTGCTAGGCAGCCACAGGCTGTCTGTCTTGACTCCTTGCCAGCTCCCTCCCTGTGTCACAGTGCAAGAGAAGCAGGCAAAGCAAGCAAAGGATGCATGGAGCCATAGAGGGACAAATTAAGTAAAAAGATGAATGATAACAGCAATCACGGGGCTATTTCAGCAACCATGCATATGCTCCTGGATGAGGAAGGCTCATGTAAGAAATCCAGGGCTCCAGGCTTCTTCAGTTAGCTGTAACTTCCAGTCACATGAAATAAAAAGACATCTCAATATAGAATAAGGGAAACTGGATTTAAGTCCCAGACCTAGATGCCTTGTTGAAATGGGGTGTTAGAAATGCAAGTCAGGCTGAAGCTGCCTGAAGCAGATCCCTGAGTACCCAAAAGCCTTTTCCTAGAGGTTTGTCATCAGTAGGTCATAGGATGCTAAAGGAAAGACAGTGCAACCCAATGAACAACTATTTAACATATTATCTTGTCCTTTCTGCATCCCCAAGCATTATTAACTGTCCACATTCAAATACTGCTCTACAGACAGAACAGTCAGTCCTTTCTGCAGTTTTTCAGAGCTGCTAATCCCTTGACTATTGGACATTTCCAATTATTATTTAACATACCTTGGACAAGGGCTTTAGGAGTTAAAGAATTGTTCATTGTTACAAGGAGAGAAACGGAGAAACTAACTTTGAGAGCATACATTAATAGTAAGCTCATGATACGCGATGCCTAATAACATCTGACTTTTTTTATGGATATGTAGCTTTTTATAAAACCTGCTACATGCCACTACAGATCCTCAAAACTTACTGCCACTGAAAGACTGCCACATCCCAGTGCCTTCATTTTGGCATCCAGAAAAAGAACAAATGAGACAGTGGACAGACGAAAATAAGGTGTGTGATTCAAACAGCTGCTGACTGCTTGTGAGTGCAGCACCACGTAATAACTCTATGGCATGGACAGGGACAGGAGACCGTTCTTTAGGGCAATGTTATCCAAATGTACCCATATAACAGCACTGTCTCCAACTATCCTTCTTACAGTGGAGAGCAGAACCTGCTAGGCATTCCTAGCATCACCATTTTAATAATATTATCTTAGCACAGTATTTTGTGTGCAAAGGCAGGTAGTGAGTAACATATTCTAAGGTAGAAATAACATGCCACTTGACATCGATTGCTCTGCTTTGTCATCATATTCACATACCACCATATGGTCTTGCCTTCAGAGCAGGGCTCTCCTCTGTTACATGCCTTGCCCAATGCTGCTTAATCTTTAGTGAGGCAGTGGAAAATTACCAACAACACAAAGTTGGGGAGCCTGTGTGACGTGTTCCCCATCAATGCTGGAATATCACAAGGTCTAGCAATGACCTATGTAGGTTCAGCGCAGTATTAGCATTTATAAGGCTTGTTTAAACTTATCTGATCTCTCTCCTCTTCATAAATGTTGTTAATATTCTACAAATAACATTGAGATGATCTGTTAATCAACAACCACAGTTAAAAAAACACTACAAAGGCACTGTAACAAGGTAATGTCTGCACAGAAGGCAGGAGTTAAATTAATCTGATGTAAAGGATCCTGAAATATAAACTGAAAATATGTTTTGTTTGAAAATTGTATTTCTAAAAATTTATTAAAATGCCAGGCCTAATCACAGATTTGGGACCTGATTTCCACCTTCCACTTTCATCAAGCAATTAATTATTCCTTGAAAAAACTCAGTTTTATTTCTCTTCACCTTAAAAACAGTTTTCCTTCCAGCATGTGTGGTTCGCAGCAACCACTTTCCTGCCGTACTGTGCTGCCAAGACCATTCATCAGAATACCTGCAGGTCCAAATGCTGTAACTGGCACAAGAACAGCACCTGAAAAAGCAGCACGTACCTTATACACATTGCAGCCATCTGGACTTTCAGGAAGTACACTAATGCTTTGAGAGTGATCAACGGGATAGAGGTTGTAGGAGCCAAAGTAAAAAATCTCTAAAAGGTTTTACATTTTATGTCCTACTGACACTGTCCAGCAGAATTGTAGCAAGTCCTCTCCAATTTTTATCACAGTCTACAATTTATTAAGCAAATTTGCTTCCAAACGAAGATGTGCTAAAATGCCTTGGACCGCTTTTTATCATTACTGATAACCACTGGTTCTGGAACTGAGCTGTCTCAACTTCAGTGGCTATTTCGTGTTTTCTACTTTGCTTTTCTTTAACATTGTCAACTTTCTGCAATGCTTAATCGATTTGTTTCTCTGCATATATGAATGCTGACAAGTATTATGATCATGATACCATTTACCATACTACACCAGCTGCAACCAAATGTTTTAATAAATCTTAAATCTTAAATCTTAATCTTTAATAATACCTTACAACAGGTGAATTCTGTCTTGCTAATGTGAAAAAAATATGTTTAGGGATGATTTTCAGAGCTTTTAACTGTATCAAAACACTTAACATCAAGATCTATAGACCTGTAGTACTTTTATTGAACTGTTCATTAAAGCATTCAGATTTTTTCAGCACTCCTTTGATTTCAAGTTGAGCCTTTGCACAATTTCTAGTAGCCTGACAGACAGGAAAAATACATGGCAACATTTCATTCAGCCTATGTGACTTCTGTCTTTTCTTCCTCTCCTAATGCTTCCTCTCTGATCCTATTTATGACTTTATTCCTTATTCTTCTCAAAAAACTTCTATTCCTTCAATAAACCAATTATAGTGAACTTGTTAATTTTATATTTTCTTCTTACTTCTGTGTCAATGTACAGCCAAATGTCCATCTTTTCATCTTTGCCATATTAATGTAAATATGATTTCACAATTTATGATGTCCAATGTTACTATAATTTAGATTCATATCTTACCTCCTACAGCAAGCCTACAAATGACTAACAGCTACATTTTCCCTACCCTGGCTATGACTGAGAAAAGGCTCTAAAAAGAGGGTGGTGGTAAACTTCAGTCTCTCTTAAAGCTGCAGCTATTAGAAACATAATGGATAGCAGGGGAATGTAAGTGACAATGCAGAATGTGGAGCAGCAATTTTAATCAGCAGATTAAAGCAGAAATACCCTAATGAGTGTAAAATGGTAACTGAAAAGTTCCCGTCTATACTGGGTGATTCACAGCTTGGTACAAATACTGGAAAAGTCCAACCCTGAGCCAGAGGAGACATCTAATCAAGTGACTTGAGCTTTACTGAAGCAGTAGGCCTGCTTACGCTGGCAGGAGGTGTTCAGAGCAGGAACAACGGTCAGACCTTCCAGTAGGCAGGTCTAAAAAGGCAAGTGCGAAGGGAGATGGAAGACGCAGAAAGCCATCAGCTATCTTCAGAATCAAAACTCTGTAACTGAGTTGGAAGGGCCACAGAAGCAGTAGGAAAATAATCAACAACCTAAGTGTGGGAGAGAGGAGAATATCAGAAATTGCAAAATGCTGAAAAAGAGCCAGAGCAACAGGAAATACCAGACTGAAGAAGTAATGCTAAGGAACAGCTGATTGCTTGGGAAAATACAAGGGCAAATGTTAGCTATATGATCTACTGCTCTAGACACATAGGCAAAGGCGTGTCCTGCCACGCTGTTGTGCATCAGACAGCTCTTTAGAGTTTGCTGCCACTGTTTTCTGCTAGGGGGAGTGATCTTCTTGTTGTAGGACACACTCAAATCTCATCTGAGATTTGAAATAAGGAAGTCTAATCTGCTGGTGTCTGTTTTTCACAGCTGCAATGGCTATGGAGAAGACCACGATCTACAGGATATGCTAATAGAAATATCTGACTCAATTTATAAAATCCCGTAACAGCTAAGCTGTTTCCTTCAACGTTCAAAGAAAAAAAACAAATAGATAAACTAAGAAATCTGCTAAGCAACTGGACAATCACTTCCATACTCCCCTCTGCCTCAAGCTCATTTGTCATTGCAGTAGCACCATGTTTTTCTGAATATTTGTACAGGAGCTGATAGGAAGTGTCTTCAGTCCTGAAGACACTACAGTGATAAAATAGTTTTATCAATATTGGCATGCACTGAAAAAATCATATTCTCACCTATACTTTGCTTCTTGGTAAGTTTGAAAGCTCCATCTTTTGCCTAAACAAAGACTGTGGTGCAAAGACTGACTTTTTTTGCGCTGCCTTTTTCTACAGATGTATTACAAACTCTTAATTAACACTGCTCCCGTGTTACCGGTGAACACTACAGAGATGCCACAAAAACATCAGACTGCTTGTAGGAGGATCTAAGTTTTCAAAGTAGTGAAGTCCTGCGAAAGCTAGACTTATCAAGAGCAATATGAATTTTCTATAAAAAAGAACACCCAGACTCATCAAGGATAGGGAAAAAAAGGCTATTTTAGACCTTAGGACTCTCCTGCCCCACAAGAGATAGCAGTGGAGAGCATGAGTTAGAGTAGTGGGAGGAACACAGCAGCCCTGGGAAAAGTGTTTTGGCAGGATAAAGATTGGTGTGTGTCATTCTCCCCAGCCTCGTACCCCACAGTTGCCTCTCTGCCTCCTGACCATGTTGCTAGAGCTGTATGCATCCTCCCTTTCTCAGCACAGCTCTGCTTCCCAAGAATATTAATAAAAAGTCCAGAAATGACACCTCTGCCCACCTCTGACTTAGAATGATTCTAGCTTAATTACACCTAGGAAGCACGCATACATTTCCTTTCAGTGTTGCTTTAGATACCTAATATTTAGACATTTTGTACATTTTCAACGCCTCCTGTACATCACTATCATTTGTTTGCTTATCACACTTAGAACTGAAGGATATTTTCATTCCTTCATCACAGACAGAAAAGCAAACAACTGAATGGAGCTGAATCAAGATCCTATAATTAATTTTAAACAAAAACACTGCCTATACGAATCAACATTTGCAGTCTTTTTTCAGTATATCTCCACTGAGATTATTGCTGCATCCTTGATCAGTTAACCTTCAAAGGTTGCATGTTCTGTTCACTGTAAAATTTTAAGAGGACATAGCAAAAAATTTAAAAATCTTACCCTTCAGTTGATAGCAAAAACCAGAAAACAATACCATTGTCAAGTAGTCTACACTGAGAGCTGTCACAAACAATGACCGTGCCAGTAATTAAGCAGTCTTAAAAGCAAGTTATCCACTGACAATGCCTAATGTTTGTTTCGTTTTCCCCCCACCATGTCCTCAGAGCTAGGCAAACAAATTGAAAATAATCTACCATGCTAGGTTACTGTGCAGTGAAGTTTTCTTTCCTGATTACGAATACAGTGCCTGCGCTCAGACAAAAGGAATCCCATTAAACTGATGTGAGCTTCTCCCACAAAGAGCGGCAACAGAATTAAAATACAGCTGCCCGGTTTTCAGTAATGAGGTCCTGGATGCTTTGCATCCTGCTGACAAACATTTTCCTTTTTTCTATCTAAAGTAACTGCAACAATAGAGCCGTTAACCAGAAAACCTTCTGCGTATCAGCCTCTCTAAGTAAAGAGATGCTTACCTTCTAAATACTTGAAGAGGCCTTTCTACTGGGGAAAATAATAAAGATGCTTTACTGCTGCACTTCAGCGTCCCTCTTTCTGTAGCAGTTTACTAGGAATACAGATCCTCCACCATTTTCTTGTCACGTGGCTAGTGATACTGCTAAATAAGGGTGATCACCTGCCTTCACATAGCTGGCTGTGCAAACCAGCAGCTACCAGGCTTTGCTTAAAGGAGCACTTAAATGAATGCAGAGCCGCACTTCGGCTGTGAAAATTATTTTTTTTTTCACATTCTCTGTGGAGCTTTGTTGGAGCATCACCAAACTTTGAAACGGCGAGTCAGCTGGCAGTAGTGAAAAGCTCCCCGCTGTTCCATTTCAGAGCCTGAGGAAAGCTTGTGATGACGGATTGCATGACAAAAGTTCTTATGGATTCAAGCCATCTCAGCCCTCATTTCTCTTTGCATCAATGGTTATAGAGCACAGGCATATTCAAACATGCTTTCCATAATTTGTTAGGTTTGCAATTCAGCTATGGAAATGCATATGCAAATTTCTAAAAATCCCAGAACAGCCACCAGTGCAGAAGGCATGGTGAATTCTGGGAACATGAACTCTACAAGCACCAAAAAGCAACGCTAATGGCCTGTACTTTTGCCTCTGTTTCTCAGGAATGTGCTTGAAGGAAGGACATTTCTTCCCATGCAGTGCAGGCCCACATTCTCCTTTTATAAAAGCCCGTTGCAGGTAGGGTCCCTAAAACTCTGAGTTCCTTTCCAAATGCAAAACAGCTTTCAGTTCTATTCCCTCATAATCCTGTGGGGATAAACCAGCAAGGCAATGGGCCCTAAGGGGGGCCTAACCTTCAGTTTCTCTCCGCACCCTGCACAATTCCTCCTCAAAGATGACTTATACGAGAACTGGAGATGCTTTCACATTGAATTACTAGGCTGTAAGCAGTAAAAAAAACAAACAAAAGCCTAACCCCATTTTCATTTCTCAGTACAACTTCATGCACACCTACAACACAGTGTGAATAAAAATTTAGTGGCTCCCACGTTGTGGTATTAGTAATCCTACAAGGAATGTTCTCATCATCCGCTGCAGATCTCCCAAGAAACTAGTCCCCAGCCACTATTTTAAAAAACAACAGACCAATACCAAGCATTTAAAAAAATAGAAAAATCATCGCTAATGTGAAAATACATTTCTGAAGAGGACACTGCTGCAGACATAACCGTCAATGCTTCTATCAGCTAGATCTACATAGAATTTCCAACAATGGATATATTATAGCAATTTTTCAGCTGAACAATCTTTAATTCATTTTAAATCAAAAGCCCAGTCACCCACAAGCTGCATGCAAGAAATAGAGCTGTAAATATTTATGTACAATAGAAGTTATCTGTAACACGATTATGATGAAACAATAAAATTAGTGATGTGGCAGAAGCTATGGCCTTGATCCTCCATGCTCAGAATGACACAGAATATCTTTGAGATTTCAGGATGCTCTGCTGGGACGCAACAGGCTCACTAGGTTCCACTGTCAAACTCAGATCTGTATCAACAGGGTTAAGTTTCAAAGCTTATTAATGATTTAGGCTGAAATCTCATGTCATTGATCGCATTGATTGGAATAAATTACACAGTGGATTAGGTCAAAAAAACACAGGATTTTGATTAGTGGCGGCGTTTTTCAGGTGACTGCTAATAGAGTCTGGGTCTTCTTGCTTTAAGAAAGTGGCTTTATCAGTCCAGACTCAAAATTTAAGTACAATTTCAGAAAGACAAGTAAATCATAGTAAGTAGGGGGTTTTTTTCTCTAATTGTTTCTCAGTCAATGAAGTGTTGTTTTCTTCTTCTTAGACGATTTTTCTACCATACTTGGTATTTGGCATCTAAATATTAATGCTGGTTTTTACAAAAAAAGTATCAACACCATACTGGCTGCTGCTATTGTTTAACAGCTGGCTCTGCAATTGGAAACTGGGTTTTTAGTTTTAATTCATTTTCAACCTCCAGATGGTGATGGAAAGTATTTTATCATCCCAAAACTGATGAAAAAAAGATGGTTGTCATGACTTCAAGGTGAAACCAATTACAGGGAAAGAAATGATCTTACTAACACTTACACATGAAAAGGATATGTTGTTACTTCCACCAATAAAAAAGGTTAGCACTGAGATTCACTGCCATTAAAACAGGTTATTATCAAATTTTTTTTAAAAAAAGTTTTAATAAATTTACAGCTATGTTGGAAAGTCCCCCACTCTGAATCTGTCCCAGGGATTCTTCTGTTTTCACAGAAGCAACATTTTCACAAAATATATAACATAGAGCTTCTAATACATAATGTATATTACTATAATGATTATAATGATATGATATATAATAATGTAAAATATATGAATAGCGTCCCATCCTAAACTCAGATGAACCTTGAAATCTCAAGTTTTAAGCCAGCAATCTTAAAGAGTTCTTGCCAATGCTAATCTAAACATTTTGTTTAGTTTTCATTCACTTTTTTACTTCTGTTACAAGGCATTAACTTCCACTTACATGCATTTTCCCACAAGCAACCTTTTCAATTATTGCTTCTTTCCTGACACATTTTTTTTAACATTTAAAACATGCTGCTTCTATTCAGTTATTTGTCAACACTTCGCGCTGCCAAGCGGGAGCCCTGAGATCAGTTCCTATATCAAGTCTGTAAATTTGTAGTTCAGCAGGAGTTCAAAGCACCACTGAAACATCATATCTGGTTCCCAGTCTGCCTGGAATTTCTTTCCAGCAAACCTGGCCAATTAATAAACAATCTTGACAGGAGTGAAAAATGACAGCATCATGGGTATGCACTGACAAAAAGGAAACAGAGGCATTCAAAGGGAAGTCTACTTTGTAGAATGTGGAGTCAAAACTTAGTACAGATTTTCAGTCCTTTAGGCTTCCTATATACAGCAGCCTGCTTCACTCATTACAGCAAAACTGGTCTTCCTAAGTCATTGCCTTTTCCTAGCTTTGGGGTGATAGAATAGACATTTTGAGAAAATACAAGATTAAACCTTTGGTCCACTGGTGTCAATGAGAATTTTTTCCCTTGTTCCATTTGTAAGTATTTTAGTTCATTACTGGAAAGTGATATTTGACTTGAATCATTAATGGTTTTGAGATATATGATGTGCATGTGGCTAAATCACAGAGATAGCAGAGTACTCTCAGAACTCTTATTAATCTTGAAATACTCATAGACTTTTATTATATTCAATTCTTTTATTCACTGTCAACCACAGGCAATCTGATGAAAACAGGCTTCTCTATTAAAAATTTACTCAATATCTTACAGTACTGGGAGATTTTAATAGCCAGCAGTACCCAATGGTCACAGAGATATTTTGGACAGAGGTAACAGAAGAACTATGTTTTCCAAAAAGTTACTATACAAGTGAGCAGAAAAGACTGATTCCTACTTCTTTGAGAACATTCTATCAGAAAGATAAATTAAGCTTTCTTTTGTGGAAGACTTACTCTATTGGGTTAAATAAATCTTGGCAGTTATTCAAAGGAAATTGTTTTCCACTTAGTTTTCCAGGCTCTCGCTCAAAACCTTCAAACATTAGTATCCTTATCTCTGCTGCTCTGCCTGCTTCTTATTCCTCAAGTCAAAACATTGTTTCATAGTATTTTCCTCAGGTCTTTCTAACTCTTCCTCCTAAGGAAAAGGATAATCCTTTCCCACAGCAAATGTAAAAGCAAGAATGATATGGTATACACAACTGCTAACACATCCTGAGGAGTGAGCTGGGAGGTAAAAGCTGGCATAGTCATCTTCAACTTTCTCCTTTTTCCTCCTGACCACTGCACCACCAGCAAGCTTTACACAGCTCTGTAAGACAAGGCAGCTTCTATCAGGAAGAAAATTACCTCCAGTCTTCATATATTTTACAGCTGGCACACCTCCAGCCACAGCAGCAGCAGCAGCAAAGTATGTTATCCTGTCTACTCAATATTATTACAGTAGTCCATGAATTCTTCTTTTTTAAATATAGTCAGTCTCAGCTGTTCACATCTGCAAAGCTGTATAAAAAGCTGTTTTCTTTCTGGAAAGACTGACATAAATAATGTGCTATCAAATCTTTTTGTACTTTTTATGAGGCATAAAACCTCTAGGATTTTTTATTTGTGGTGTTTGTATATTAGTGAGACAGGTTTATATCCTTTTTTCAGTGTCTTAATGCACTCTCATATTTTTTTTCTCTTCCTGCTGCTGTTTTTTCTTGCAGAAATAGGATGGGAGGGAGGAACCTTACCACCAGTCTCAGACTTTCTTAAAACCCACCTGAACAGCGTGAACAGTTGTTATGCTTGACATTGGGATGAAGGAGACAGTCATCAGCAGACATTGAGTTTCAAAACTTTAATTCCTTCTTCTACAAAAGTCAATTTTCTTAGACAAAGTGACAGCTACTTTCTAGATAAGAGCAGAAAATAACGCAAACTGTATCCTTTACTGACCCTTCCACTACTACAGGAACCTACTTCAGTACAGTATGCAAGCATGAACTTCATTTTTTTTTAAATAGGGACCTCTTTTTAAGAAGTAGCTTCTGTTTTCAAAACTGTCAAAGAAATGCTGTAGAAAGCATTTCTAATTACACATTTCTACCATATCAGCTGCTGATTTTTCAGAGTCTTATGTAGATGTTTAATGAAATGCATATAATCTAGAAATAATTATTCCCATTTGTGTTTTATCCTTTCTACTATAATTTTTTGTTTGCTTTGGTTTCAAATGAATCAAGGCCTCCACAATCATGCTGTGAGCATGCCTAGGGAAACCCGCATGTGTCTCTGCTATCCCCCCAGAAGTCTGAAGTCATTATCTATCTGACAAAAGACATAAGCTTATTAGAAGCTTATTGAACATCATTTAAGAACTGAAATAGCCACTGCTATGCACTAAAAAGGCATTTTTTATTGAACAAGTATTAAATAACTTCTGAGTAAGATAAGAAAAAATCCTACACTGGAAGCTATACTGACTATATATATATGAATACCAAGAACTACTGTATCCTTTCCTTGCAGAATACACCATTCTCCACTATGCATTTAAGTCTCCACTGAAAACACTCTTACATTAACATGGTCCAGTTTTGGACTTTGATGTGGGAAGCAGACTAAGAGAATAATGAATGTACTGCATCTGAAACAACAATGCCAACTATTGCATACAAGATTCGAGTTTTCACTTTGGAGTCTTACAGAACTTCCTAAAGAACAACAGAATTCGTCTCAAAGTTGATCTAGCAAGTTATAGCAATAAGATGTTAAAAATTCCTATAGGAATGATTTTTCTAGTGCCAACATAAGTTCAAAAATCAGATCCTTTTTTTGAAGTATCTAACAAAGAATCTTACTGTTTCAAAGTTATCTTAGCTCCGTTTTGATGATACATAAAAATAATGTAAAATCAGATACCTAGACCAGTGTTCTTTTCCTCTCTAAGAACCTCATGAGCATGTAAGCACATCAAGCCAAACCCTACGATGCCGCCTGCATGCAATTAATCAGTATGACTTAAGCAGGGTCAGCATCTGACTGCTTTTAATTTAAAGTGCTTTATGAGAGACAGAGAAGTTGACAGCTGATTTGTTCGTGTCAAATTTGCAAACCTAAAACTAGCCAACACCTCTAAACAACCCTTCCTTTTTCCTGTCTCATTCACCATTGATTGTGAGCAGAGGTGGTAAGTATTTTTTTTATGAAGATTTTCACTGGAAATTACTGGTTTGTCCAAAAAATATAAATAAAAGCTTTATTCACGGCTCTTCATTGGTTTTGATGAACTCCCAGTGAAACCTTGCAGAGATAATGGAGGAAGATGACTTCCAGGGTGAAGACTAGTCCTAACAAGCCCAGATCACCTCAAAGTCAAGAGCAGCCTCATCTAGTGGGAACTGTCCCTGCCCCATAGTAGAGGGCTTGGAACTAGATGATCTTTAAGGTCCCTTTCAACACAAACCATTCTATAATTCTATGATTCTATGACATCTCGTTTTCCTAGACCCACAAATCCCAAGCAGCCCTTCCACACAATAATGTGGGTGTGCTGAACAACTGCTTGGTGATTTTGCTTATTTTGCTTCTTCCAGATTTCTTTTTTGCTGAAAATTTCAAAATTTCTACTTTCCCTTCTGGAATGGAAGCTTGGAGGATTGGGTACAACAGGAATGTTGTGCCAACCAGCTCTACAGCTAAAATCGCAAAATTGTTAGTGAAAATTGTAAAAAATAAAATCTAAAGTAAATGGTCAGCTAACTAAATCTGATAATAGAAGTTGTGAATGTGACATATTCTACACTGAACTGACAAGTGTTTGGGAGAAACTTGAAAAAAAAAGTAAATCAGTACTGCATTTCACACAGAGAGTATGTTTACACATGTTTTAAACCACAGACGTTCTTTCAGGTAACTGCAGTTCAAAAGGAGTAACGTGCAAAGCAGTTACACTCGTTTTATTTACACTGGGAAGTTTCTTTCACTGCTTACAAGAATTTCACTGTATAAACATAATGCCAAGGTGTTCTTTGTACAACTGCAGCATGTCACTTGCATATGCCCAAGAAATAAGGTCAGACTTCCACACACGCATCTTAGGAGCTACCCTGGAAGTCCACTATAGCAGTTATAACCACTTGGTTGCAGAAGAGTCAACAACAAGCAACCTCTCCAAAATTCTACAGTAAATGGAGTCAAGAGGGTCATTTCTCTCTCTCCATGTGGTGACACAGAAAACAGACAGCAGGCAGTGGTAATGCTGTCAGCACAGAGGCTGCACTTCCAGCCAAAGGCAGATGCAAATATACTCAGCCTTAATTGCCAGTCCACTCCAAACAGACAGAAATACTACACTGGCCTGACTGCAGCTTGCGAGTAACCACAAGGACCATAACTTTCGGTCATCCTTTTCTTTCCTCTGTAAGCAGCACACTTTTCTGACTCTGGGCTTTGACTCCTTCCTATCTTCCTTCCTAATAGTTTTGCATTAGGTAGAGATAGTACTTCACTTTGATCCCTCCATAACCTCATTGCAGGAATTGTATCTGGACTGGCAGTACTGGCTTTGGCCTGTGTTTTCTGGCCACACCTGTTGCAGATTTACGGGTAGGTTATGAAGTCTGTGAAACTTCATAGAGGGAAGATGGACGTATTCCTGCAAGGAAGTGGCCTTACAAGCTTTCTGATTTCAAAATAATCCTAATATGGCTCACATTAGGAGAACCAAGACTACGTTTTTAGAAAGTGAGAGATACAGTGATACTTAAATCATGTAAATATAATGAAATACTTCAGACCTGAAAGTCCTGCCATCTATTCAGAACTTCATACACTTCAGTAACATTGATAACAAATGAACAGAAAACTCTTGAAAGGAAACCGGTTGTTTTTTCCTTACCCTGATCTTTGACTCAGTTCCCTTTCATGGTTGAGAAGCTCTCTTTCCTCCTTCATTTCTTGTTCTGTTGCTACATTATTTCTGAGTCTCTGTTGAGAATTTGCTTCCCCTGAACCATCACCATCAACCACCTGCAACACACATGTCCCTGCAATGCGCAAACTCTTGTCCTCAGCAGTCACACTGTCTGAAGGAGAACAGCCCTCTTGTTCAAAAGATTCTTGAAGGGGAGTTTCTACCTGAAACTCCGCCTGAGTATTAGGAATCAATTCCTGTGCTACAACAGCTGCCAGTTCTTTGCCAGAATGTCCATATCCTGATTTTGGCATCTCTGAGTCAGCAGAAATTTCTTCGGGTGTTATGTCACTGACTTCATTTTGGCCCAATATAATCCAGCCCACATCTTGCCCAGATCTTTCTTGTGATCTCCTTTCTTCATCCAGTTTTTGTGGCACAACAGAAGAACTTTTATCTTCTAAGTGAACAGAGTCCCATTTAGTCCCACAAACAGAGCTGCCTTCCCTTTCATTTGTAATGGACACTGGCTGAAAGGTATCCAAGGAAGCGAGGGAAAAGCCTTCATGAGATTCTGTTTGTTTAGATACATTAGCTTCTTGACACGCAAAATCACTTTCATTTCTTGAAGGTATATTTTCTTCCTCAGTAGCAAGGATGTAATCCATCTCCAGGGAAGCTGGATCTCGGTGTACCTCCAACCTCACATCTTCCTTAGTCTCTGTACTTTTCAGTTGAGGACTCTGAGAGGAGTTTCTCAGCTTATTCTCCCAACAAAGAAAAAAGTCAGTGCCAGCTTCTAAAAAAAACCAAGCAAACATAAAATCCATTTAGTTTTTAATCATTATTTTCAGTCATGATTTCTTTAAATCAGTAAATTGAGATAAAGCTCTTCTCATTCTTCTTTGCTCTGTTAATGTGTACTTGAATTTTATAACATCATCATCATCATTATTGCTACAGATTATATATTAACACTGCAACCATTCATGAGACAAACGTCCCATATGCTTTGCCCTGTACAAACAATAGAAATAATGTTCCTACTTCAATGTTTAAAAGCTTTAGATCTTTCTAGCAGGGTGTTGCTAGAAGTCTTCCCAAAGTACAGAGTTTTGTACATAAGGGAGACAGACACACAAACTTCAAAATTCACTCAAAGCCTCATCATTCAGCAGTAACACTCCAGACATTTCCTTCTTTCTTTGTCACAGGAACTTGCTCTGGAAAACACATTTCCTTACCATCAGGTGATCTTCTATCTCCACCTGGCGGTGAGTCGAGATCAGTTGTTTCTGCTTCAGATTTTCTTCCTGAAATCTCAGAAGCTCCTAGAGTTACTTCAGACTCAGAGAGTGGAGGTAGTGATACATGATTTTCCTGAAGGCACTCTGTGGATGTTTCAGACACCTGATCTTCAATGCTGCTGTCTTTGGTCATTAGGATGCCTTCTGCACCTTCTAAAGGAGTTGGCAGTGGTAAAGGTTTTTCCAAACAAACACTGCCACAAATTGGCTGCTGTAACAGGAGCTCTCTGCTGCCAGAGGGTTCATCATAAAAGGATAAATAAGATGGTGGAGTACACACCACTGGCAGTTTGTCACTGGGCATTTCCTTAAGCACAGGAACATAATTTTCAATGATATCTTCAGATTCTTTTGCTATGTCATCAAGCAGCTGATTATTTGGATCAGATTCATGGCCTTCATCTCCACCAAGAAGAAGAGATTTCAGAAAGAGTATCTGTTTATCCTCTGATTCCCCTTCTGTTGCTTCACTCCTTACTACGTTAATTCTACCACACATGTCTGCAGGGACATTAGTCACTGATATGTTCTTGATGTTATGTTTTACCCTTGTCTCAGATTCATCCACACATTGTTCTGACATGTATAGCTCATCACTAGTTATTGCTGTATGGTCAATATCAGAATACTTTCCAACTTCAGCCAAGGCACTAATTTCTTTTAAGCTTTGTTCTGCCCTGTCAGGTAGAGTGAAATCTATGGGAATTGAACACATTTGGGAGGTTGTCATTTGAGCTGTATCAGTAGGTGTTCCTTGATGGCTCGCAGGAATAAAACTTTCATGGAATGGGTCTTTCAGATCTAAGAATGTCACTTTTAAAACTTCATTGGTAGTTTCAGCTGACTCAACTGGCTTCTGAGTATTAGAACGGATTAGTTGATAGGATTCATCAGTCTTTCCCTGTTCACAGTCCAGGGGGCTACCACTTTCAGACTGTGTCTCTACCTTCTGCATTACAGACTGACACTCTGAATCCAAATCTGCCTCTTTACTCATATTGAACAACAACTGAATTGGCTGACTACCTTTGTCTTCAGCCTCTACTCCAATCTGAGAAGATGGAATAGAGGCATGCTTAGCTTCATAATCCTGACACACATCAGGACTGTACGATGCCTCTGAACTACTGTCTTGGTCACAGTGACTTAATATATCAGGGTTTTCACCATCTGATTTCAAAGTGACAATCTGCTCAACATTAGTCCACAGGTCAGGTTCCACTGAAAACAGCTGATTCCCATCTTGTGTGTTTTCCTGTAAAATATCTGGGATGAGTGCAGTTTGGGGAACTAATATACTCCACCCTGGACTTGACTTCTCTGTCATTTCAAAAGATAAGTCTTCTATAGTGAAAGCACCTGTCAGGGAGTTCTCCACATCTAATCTTCCACAGGTGTCCCGTTGTTGTTCTTGAGGAATGAGACTTGTGTTTCCCTCAGTGTCTTTTGGTAGACTCAGTTCAGCGAATTCTTGAACTGATATATTTGGTGTAAGTTGCTCTTCATCTGAAAAAGGATTCTGTAGGTTCACTTGATTTTCCTCACCTGCAGGAAACAATTGCTCTTTCAAGCTTCTTTCTTCTTGATCTAGTATGAAAAGATCAACTTGTTTTAACTGTAGAGTGTCTTGACTTATTTGACTGTCAAGAATAGTCATAGGATGTACTGGCCTTTCACCTTTTTCTTCACAGCACAGGGGATAAGGATGATTTCCATCATTACTTGCATTAGTGAAATGTGCTTCTGTCAGTTCTTCATCTTGTGTGGGTGATTCCCAGGAGTCCTCCTTACTATTTGTTAACTGGTTTGTTGCAGAGTGACTTGGAACAGAATACTGGTATTCCAATTGCTTTCCTTCACAAGGCTGTGTATTCCACCATTCTGAACTGTCATCTGGAAAACCAGATGTTCTTACTGCAGATTTTGGATCAGTTCTTAAATCACCTTCCAATGACATACTCCACGTATCTGCAGCTTTTGAAGAATATTCTTCTTTATCACCAACAGCAAAAGTCGGTGCAGTCTCTTCATTCATTTGATACAAATGTAAGTCTTCTCTGCTACCTATTTTTTCACTGAAAATACTCACCTGAGCTTTTTTCTGAAGTGTTTCCCGGTGACCTACATATTCAGAAGTCTCATTACACTCCATTAGAGCCAAGTTCTCACGTAATACTATCCTAGCTTTAATTGTTTCAGGATTTTCATTGAAGATGCCTGCCTGGACCTCTTCTCCCACCTTGTTTTTTGTATCTAAATTGTCTTCATCAGGAGTTGTTGCACTAGATTGAGCATAATCCTCTCCAATTTCAGATGCTGTGTGCTTTTTGTTTTCATATATAGAATCTCCATGAATCACTCCTGGACATGCCTCTGAATTCTCCGAATCCTCATTTAGGTCAGGACTTGATAAAGAAGATACAGTATCATCATCTACATGGGCATTCCAAAAATCTAAGCTTTTAGGAACTTTGTTCTGTTCAGTGTTTCTTTCAGATCCTTCACGTTCATTCCCAAAGTCATCCCTTTTACAAGGAATTTCAAGATTTTTATTATTTTTAATATCCCACATATCCCTACTTATTTTGTGATGACTGTCAACTGGAAGGTCTCCCCACACATTCACAGAAGCATCACTTAAATCAGGACTTGTTCCACTTGAGTGTGCATAATCATTTATTGAATCACTCCACACATTCTCTTCTTCCAAATAACTTTTGATCTGTATATCCTTTGAAATGCTGCTTGTGGTGTTTGCCATTTCAAGGACTTCACTTGCCTCAGGACTTGTTCCAGGAGACTGCAAATCTTCATATAGCTGTGAACTACAAGCATTTTGGGGAAAACTGTCCTTAAGCATTACACACAGCTCTCCACAAAGATTATGAGCAGGTTCTAAATTTTCAGAGGTTTCATTTCTCGCAGAACATATTTCATGTGAAAATGAATTTTCCACGACAGACATATCTGTAATGTCAGGAACATTGACATATTCAGAAGAAGGACTCCTTTTAAACTCATCTACGTAAGACCTTTCATGAGTCCTGTTGAGTTTTGAGCTACTTTTGAAATACACTAACTCAGAATTACAAATGCCCAGATGGTCTGGAGCCACTTCATGTAAGCCCCCTTTCACTTCTTTCAGTGCTTCTTGTGGTTCATTCATCAAAGGAATTGATGTGGCTAGGTGCCAAACACTGTTACCAGAGTCACTGCAGATGCCTGAGCTTTCAGGAATTTTAGAAAAATTATTTTCAGGACTATCACTACCCTTATCAGAACTTTCAGAGATACTTTCCATCTCAGGACTGGTCGCATCCTCAGTCACTGTAATATCCTTTTCAGCTTTCTCAGAAAGCAGCTGCACTGTTCCATTATAGTTGTAATTTTGTCTGGAGTCATGTAGAGATTCACAACTTCTGCTCTCCTCTGAAGCACTTGAAGAAGATGCTACATTATTCTGTGTCAAGTGTTTCCTCTCTTCCTGACTAACAGGATTACTTTGATTTGAAAATGACTCATTCTCTGCAATTACTGCTTCCAATCTATCACTATTCCTCATTTTCTCTGGGGAGCTGGGAATTTCAGTTGACCTGTTTTCTTCTGAATCTGCATTATAGGAAGATTCACTATCCTGTTGCACTTGTCTATTACAAATGTTACTAATCATTTTCTCTCCACTTGTTTCATCTGTTCTCTTATATTCCTCTTCTCCTTCCTGAGAGATGACAATGGCATTGTCCCTCCCTTCCTCACAACCCTGCACACTCTGAAAACTCCATGAGTTCAGCTGTAGCGTTGAACCCTGACTATCCAACTTCTCATCAGCATAAGCAGTGTTTTGTGCTCCCTTCTTACTCTCTAGGTCAGTTATTTTCAGATCCAAACAGTTCCCAGTGTCTGAAGATGGCGTAGATATGTCTGTGTCTTCTACAGGAACACTGTTCACTGCTTCTACATTGTCAGCTGCAGATTGTCTAGTATTTAATTCATTCTGTGGTGGTGATATGTCATGCACTGTTTGATTGTATGCCAGCATTATTCTGTTTTCAGGTACAGAAAAACTATTTTCACTGCTGTGTATCTCAGTTGAAAAACATTGATTAGCTGTTTGTCCTGAATTAAGGAAAGGTTTAGCAGAGGTATAAAGAGCAGTAATTTCAGAATTTCTTTCTTGTAAATGGGTGACATTATTTAGAGGACTGTTCCAGATGCTTGTGTTTTCGGTGCTTGAAAAAGGCAAGTTTCTAGGAGACAATGTTTCCTTATTTGCTTTCTCAAGTAGTTTTGGCTCAGTCAAATTTGGGTTTATCAATTTATCAGTAACTGTTTCTTTATCAAATTCTTTGTCATTTTCTCTTTCATCTTCCACAAATGTAGGTGATATATATGAATCAGATGTTGAATAATTGGTGTCTGGTGGAGAAACAATGAAATCTTCGCCTATGTTTGATGAACTAAGATCAGAATGTTTATACAAGAAGGTATCCTCCCATGGCACCACTACATTTGTCACTTCTTTCCTGATATTTTTATTATACATATTCCAGTTCTCTATATTTTCAAATTTTTGGGGTCTGTGTTTAGGGCCACCAAATATATTTTTTTCCTCTGTTTGGAGCTTGGAATTATTTTGCATATTGTTGAAAACAGAACTTGTATTTTCAGATTGGCCATATTCTTCTACTGAATAATATTGTTCTTTATCCCAGGCTTCTGGAGATACCTGGATAGGTGGATTTTCACTGTCATTGTCTGCTGTGATTTCTGAAGAATGTGATAAACTAGGTTTTGATATGGCCCTTTCCTCAGGAATATTCACTGAATTTTTTTCTCTATCCAGTTTGGGTATGTTCCACACATTTTCTGAGGCTCTAGCAATGTCTCCTGCATCAAACTTAGTCCAGACCTCATACGAGCGTCCAGCTATCTGACTACTTTTCCCTTCACCACTAACCCATGCATCTGACATCATAGGTGTTGGTTGACTGACCTTCCACAGGTCAGTAAAGTTCCCAGGTTCTTGCTTTGTCTCCTCTAAAGAAGCAGATTGCAAATGCAAATCTTCACTTGTTTTCTCTTGATTATCATGGTTCCAATTATCTTCTTGAAACTGACTATCCCACAGACCTACTCTCATGTATTCTGTTTGCTTTGGCTGTTTTTGGAGGAATACAGAATCTGAGGCTCTTCTATCAACATGTTCTTGTAGCAAAGGACTTTCTTTGCAGTCTTTCCATAAGACAGGGCTCTGAAATACAGATTCCTGCTCACTTGAACTCCAGGTATCAGCATTTCTGGACTCTAGGTCAAAGCCATCCCACCAGCTTCCATATCTAACACGAGAACGAGAATAACTTGTGCCATCTATTTCATTAATTTTTTTAATGACATCTTGTGGGAAAAATAAAGGCTGCCCATTATCTAACGGCGAAGTTTCTACAAGACTGTTCATAGGAGCTGGTGGAATTCTTGAATCAGCAGACTTAAACATTCCTGGTGAAGAAGAATCACCTTCAACTAAATTGATTGAACTTGAAGTTTTCTTATAAATTTCTTCTGGATTCTTAGCAAATTCAGCTAAATTGTCTTCATCATTTGTTTTCATAATTAAATCACTTGAGTAATTCACTGTATCATTTTCTAGCAGGTTTGCCTCATCAAGTTCTTTTTGCACAGTGAGTTGCCCTTCTGATGAATCACTATTAAGGAAATATTCATCTGCTGGGGAACAATCAACAGAATGAGAAAATGACTCGGGTGGAGCCGCAACCACAGGTGCTAGTTCAAAATTGAAAAGATCGAAGTTATTACTATTGTCTCTAGACTGAGGTTTTTGTTCTTCAGCAATTGCTCCTTCAGGAATAGGGCTACAAGAATCAAAGCCAGACAGAAAACTGTGATGGGAAGCAGCACCTTCTGCAACAGGGCTATCATCACTGAGGAAAACAGAACTCTCTTTGGAAGACCGGCTGCTTCTAATAGTAGCTAATCCGCTGTCTGGACTAACAAGGTCTACATTAACATCAACATGGGCTTGCATAGATCCATTTAGATCTGGAGGATTTTCTAAAAAATTGGCAGAACTGGGCTGTGGTTCTACATCAGAGCCATATAACTCCATAATACCAGAAGATCCTTGTGACAGTGGAGCACTTCCTGCAACGGCTTCAGTAGAAGAAGTTCTACTGTTTGATACCATTTCTGGTTGTCTTCTATTTACAACTTCCTTAACTAGAAGAAAAATTTGATCACAGGTCACCAAAGAATTTTCTTGATGATAAACGAGAATTTGGTCACATTCACATTCTAGAGGATTCAGCTCCAAACAAGGATTCTGACATTCTTCTAATTCACAGCAGATCTGTTGAAAAACAAGACGTTTCAAAAGCCATGGGCATAAGGGAACATATTGTCTACTTCACTACGTAACATGACCATACCTATCTATTCCTATTAATCTATTTCTTTGCCATTTCTCTGTAACAACCTTATTATGATCCATAAAAAGATGAAGTATTAAAATACAAGATTATACAAAATATATATTATATATGGGTCAGAATAGTTACTTAAAATTACTTTCAATTTCACTTTTCATTAGTAAAAGAAAATCCAAATAAATGTTTAGTTGTCACATTAACATATCTGAGTAAAATATGTAAGGAAACATGTGAAAAGTATTTCTAGAACGGGATAATTAGATTCATAAACTAAATACATTTATATTGTAATTGAAAGCAATAGAATTATTTAGCCACCTGTCCCTAACATCAGAAGTTTTTAAGACTGAGAAAAATATTCTAAAAGTTGCCACTGACATAATTTCTTCCATCTAGGGCCAAATATAAAATGGACAGGACATTGCTTTGGATAAATGAACATCCTAGTAATAATCTGGCAGAGCTTAAATTCTTTAGCAATAACATACACGTAAATGAGTTCTGGTCATTACCATTTACAATGTGTTTGCTTGTCTCTCACTGCCAAAAAAGATTCCTTTGTGTCCATCACAATACAAAACCAAGCCAAAAACAAGTAAAAAAAAAAAAAATCATTCTGTTTTAGTTAAACTGAAAAAATCTTGTTTTCTGTATATTTTGTAACCATACAATTTTTCTATTAGGCTGGTCTGAAACAATCATAAATATCACAATCTTTCATTTTGCATCATATAACTAATGCAGTCATTTCAAACAGTTCTTCAGTTTTCAGCCAACTGTTCCTACTTTTTATGCTATTAATTATTCAACACTTTGGTATATAGTACTTTTAAAAAACTTATTTTTCAGGAAAGACATTATTTGATTCTTTTTCCAAGTACTTACTTGATTGCCTAGCTCTGCATTTTCTGAGTATACTGCTATTTGTCGTTTCATTTTCTTTTCATCTGACAAACAGCTGGCCAAAATGACAAGTACATCAAATCCGTATTTATCTATGAATGCTTTCAGATCACCAACAAGACTTCTGTGTAACACACAGTCCTGAAATATAGTAAGAAATTAAAACAAAAATCAGGATCTTTTCCTCCTCTTTCCAACCAAATCTGTGATTACAATAGGCAGAAAGAAACATTAATAAGCACCAGTGTCTGTAAAGGGCAAGAGAACTGGTTTTACAGCACAGTAATGGACTTTTATTTCTGAAGAATGATAAAACACTAAATGTAGGGTTTGCTTTCTTGAAACTGATGCTGGTACAGATTTCTTACATGTTCCTGCTATTTGCTTTTGCAAGGTTGGCTAAAAGTACTGGGCTACTGTTAATTCCTGAATTTAAAAAAAATTCTTTTCTTAGAAAATAAAAATATTTTATGAAATTCGTCATGTCAGTATTTCATTTAAAATAAGAGATCCTGAAATAATAATATTGAGGTGCAAAATCAGGCACTTAAAAGCAAATTCTATGTGCTAACTTAATTTTGCAGCCCTTTATACGTATGCATTATGATGTCACATGATTGTACACAATTTTACCACAGATTATTCGTGTTCCTTTAGTTTTGCTCTTCAAATTCTGTGCAAGTCTTCAAAACAATACTCCCCCAAAATAAGGACAGAATAAGGCAAACTACCTTTAAAGTATGTTTGTGACAAAAAAACCTTTATTTTCACACACCACTAACACCAAATACACAGGATATAAACACTGCATTTGCAATTCCTGTTCTTATTTATACTCAGACTAGACGAATGTTGAATTATGTAGATTTTGCAACATAAGCCACACATCCCTCCTTGTCACTTGGGAACATAATGCACGAAGTATAAATGTCTCTCTTCAGTCCTCAGTTCTAAATGCCAATGGACAAAGTCTTGGAAATCTTATTTTCTTCATGTTTCTGCTACTTGTATTTGAGGTAAATTCTTGTCATCTTGTAGCTAATATTTCTTGTGGGGCTGCCAGACTGCACTGGCCTTGAATAAACAGCAGTTCACCATGAACACGATACAACTGTATATGCAGATTGGCAAGTTATTGCCCTACATCTGTCTTCTACCTGATAAATTACTGCTTAGGTTACATATATACAAATACTATTTATTAATCTACTCAAATGTGTCCACAAAATGCGTCTCCCTCCCTGTAACTTAAAACAAACCAAAAAATAATGGTTTTGTCAAATGCTTTGGAAATAGATTCTTTTCTGACATTAGAGATGAAGTTCCACTTTGATGTTCCCATAGCACCTAAAAGTGAGTTCTGAGTGAAATTTATGCAGATTAATGCACAAACAGAAGTCAGATGTCAGATTACTGGTGGACATTAAGATACGGAATCTGAATAGGCCAGTACGGTGAGGAATTACGCCAAATAAGGTTTGAATGCTCGAATCAGTAACATTTTTCTGAAGACTCAGGTATTGGGTGTATTAGAAAAAGTACCAAAGTGTGCTTAAGCACGGAAAAGTTACTTCAGTTATCCCATTTCTAACTGCAATTGGAATAATTAAAATCTATTTCAATAGAAAAAATTAACTAGAGCGAATTCAAAACCTTCTGGAAATCCTGGAAAACTCCTTATCCCTCTCACAGCTAATTCAAGAAGTTTGACAAGTCACTGGAAGGACATGGATCAATCAAGGATCTAGTCTGCAATGTGTTCTAAGGCTGTACTTAAGGTAAATAAACGATATTCGAATAGGACATGACAAAATACATTGACCGTTTGTGGGAAAATTCAGTATTTTAATCATTAACAATAAATGTTTCCCATAAGTTGTCACTTCAATAAGTGCATCCAGAAATTAAACATAATGCAAACATATCTCAATAAAAGAACAGGTCAAAGAGTAAATTTGCTGGAAAACACTGTTGCCTAAGCTATTGAATAAAAGCTATATCAGATTACATATCTTACAGCACCATGACTCTAACTCATCAGTTTTTTTAGTTGACTGGACTAGCAATCAAAACATAAAATTTATTATTAATTTTAAAATAGGCAAAGGTAATTTTATTCATATCAATAAATATTATTAAGTAATCATTTTTCTATAACTTAATTTAATTCTATGCCTCCCCCCAAAATCCATAAAGTTTCCTCTTGTAAACTAGTACCAACAACACAATTCAGATACTCCCTTCAAAAGAATTCAAACATTCAAATAAATAAAGACAGTTGCAAACAAGTGACTCCTACAAATTACCAAAGACTATAAAATTAAAGACATAGTAGTCATATGGACTTCTCCACAAATTTCCTAACCTATGTAAACAACCAGAATGTTGCGTGTATTGTAAATGCTAGCAGAAAATAAAACATCTCCTTCAGAATTATAAAAATGCTAATAATTTCAACAGTTAAGCTGCTACATCCCATATTAATTACAAGCACTGGAAAATATGCTATTGATGAATTAGTATAGTAGGAAATACATTGGCATACAGCCAAATCACGACAAAGGTCAGTCAACTATTCATTCTCATACTACTTTTCCTTACTATATTAACATGGGGTGGCTTAAATAGTAATTAATATTTGCGTAGTGTACAGTAGGTAAACAGCATATGTAAACATTATTAGTTGTTGAAATGCCCTCTATGTAACCTATAACAAAAAAATGGACTGAAAGTATACTTGAAGTACAATACACTCGATCAATAGAATCTAGTAGTAAATATATTTTACAAATATGCAATATGGATACTGGAGAAATTCAGTGTCTTAGAATTTGTAATAAAACTGTGCATTTGTTTTCTCTAATGCATCTAAACAGTTTATACAATGCTACAATGATATGGTGAACACTCTGAAATGACAAACATTTTTTTATCATCCAAATAAGCAGAATAAGAAAGTTTGAGAAATCCACAGGCTTATGAAGGATTTTTCAGTGTGACTTGTTCAGATATTATGTGTTTGTTGAGAAACACCATTTTATGCAGGCTGTATATCGCCATGAAATTTCTTTTCTGAAACTTGACTTTCTTATAGGAATCTCTTCTTTTTAATTGAATAGTTATCATGACTACAACACTATTTGCCACAGTCATTTTAATAATTAAAAGAACCAAATAATTAATAATTAAAAGAAGCCAAATCTACAATAGATATCAAAGAGAATTTGTAACTTCTCCCTCACCAGCAACACTTTCTAATTCATGAAGCCAACAGCCAATTACCCAAGCGATCACGGTAAATGTACACTACACACAATTCTGATTCTTCTAAGTTAACTGTGTCAATATTAACCTGACCAAATTAAGAACAAACTGTCTCTTTTGTTCTTCACACTCTTCACATGGAGAGCACAATATGGCTTTTGTCAGAGGTGCTTCATCATTTTGGCTTAAGGAAACTGTCAGTACAGTTTGGGATTCGTTATTCATGGGCAGATACCCTGATGGGTCTAATGAAGCCTTTCTGCTGACAACTCATTTGCTGAAAATACCCAACCATCGCAAAATACAAATGAGGAATATCACTGTATCCCAAAGCAATTATCACAATACAGAAGCTGATACATACTGCTTCACACTGTATTCTCTTAATATTTCATGGTCAGTACTTCTGCACTCCAGTTTATTTTTATGTGATCACTGATAAAACTTTATGACATACTTAAATTGCAATATAATAGGGTAAACACCAACATTATAGCACACATGCAGAGCTAACAGTCTGTGTGCCATTTGTCGTAAATCCAGCTAATTACTAGAAGCCCCCTCCTTTTTTTAAAAAAAAGGGTAAAAAAGCAGGAAAAGACTTAGGCTTTGGCTTTTTTTAATTTTACAGGTAAGGTCTCTAAAAATAGAACAGTATAAAGAGTATGGTGTTATAGGACCCAAGAAATATGGACAAGTATATTTACTATTTTACCTCTTTTTGGTACAAACATCACTGGTAAAAATGCCTAATACAATATTCACCACCTTTTCTGTAAGGAAAGATTGCTTTTTTCTGCTGCTAAAAAGCAGCTCTGCTGTACAGATACTTATCAATCTTCTGAAAAGAAAAAAAATATCAGGTAACTCTGCTTTCTTTGTGTTCCTATCTAAGGTTTCCGAAGACAAATAGGCATTAGGTCTTAAACTGAAGAGCAGGAGAATGAGCATCTGAGAGCCTGGGCTACCTTGCTCTGTAGAGACCCCAGTCACACTTTATGCTTAACTTCAGACACCTGGAGCTTAACTTAGAAGGAAATTTAAACAGGGAATTCTATAGCACTGTAACACTGCATATAAAACAAAGTGGTGAATGCCTGTTTAGCACTAATTTCACTCCCCTTTCTATAGGTCGTCACTATGTTTTTACAGTCTACTATTTTCATTAAACACATAATAACTAAAAAAAAATACATAAGAAAGAAGGATTCATCTATAATAAAATAAATTATTATGCTTCATTTAGTGAAAGTCAGTTTAATCAGTTTCACACTGGAAACAGTGCCCTTTCTAAGCACTGGTACATTTTATGATATTGCAACTTAACAATGATCCACTCTTTATGAACTGAGATTTCAGCTAAACAAGTTTTACTTCCATTTGATACAAGTACAAATTCTGTGTAAGAAAATTCAGGCTTGTCCATTTTAATGTGTTTAACTCCAACTTATAAAGATGTAATGTTTTATATGTATTTAGCACAGCACACTATTTCCAGGAAAGACTGGAAAGTCTTGATTCATTCATAAAACTTAGGAAAAAAAAAAAAGGTGCTGAGCCAAAGTTCGGTTCCACTATTCCACATTTTCAAATCTAGCTGAGACAGTTTTGAATTTAGCAGCTGGGGTACAGCACCTTCATTATCTTAAAAGACAGTATGATATCCAAGTAACATAAGGATATCATAATGGCCCATTTGCCTTAGAACATTCTTCCCCCAGCTGGAATACCTACCTTCAGCAGCCACCACTGCCTGAAGTGAACACAAATTCTTATCCACAAGCAAGGCAGCCTTCCCTGACTACTGAGGGGAAGCTACTAACTGCCTGAAATACAAAAGTCAAAAATGCTCCCTGGTGTCAGCAGGGTCTGTGCATGTTATACTCAAAGAATTTAACAGATTAGAAAGACTGGAGATGGACTCCTGTTAAGGTGCTGCCATGACTCTACCAGAACACATTAAGCGCATAGCCTGAAGACATAAACAAACACAGGCAATGATGTGCATACTGCTGTCGCATGCACTGGAATGATATGGTGATATTAGATGGCTATGACCACAAAATCCAGAAAAAAAATATTTTGTAGTAGCACAAAAATCAAAGAAGGGGTATAAGTCATCTAGTCTAGCAAGATAAAGGTGAAAGAGCTTATGTTTTTCCATCTTCACAGAAAGAGATTCAAAGCATTTGCAATTTGTCTCATTGTTAATGGAAGTTTTCTGTAATAAGAAAATTTTGACTTATAAAGATAAAGCTGTGATTTTTCAACATTTTTGGCAGTTGAACGATAAGTAGTGTGGAATTGCTGAAAATGCAAAATATAGCAAAACAGATAGATGTGATTTTCAAGTTTAAAGGCTTAAAAGCCACCTCCTTTTTCAAATATGTCTTTACATCTCTCCCTCTTTAAAATAACCAAAGGGACAAACTAGAAAACTTGCAATCCTAACAGTACACCTTTTCCTGCAAGTAGAGGACTACAGTGAAATGAAGTTGCGCTGTATTAACATGTACTCCCTCCAGGTCATTTTAAAGGCTGAAGTTAAGCAGGTACACATTTTTCTGGAGCAAACTGCATGGAAACCACAGGTATGAGTATCTAAAGCCTAAAAGCAAAGGAATCCTGAGACCTGGTTATGCACCACATTTATAACCAAATATCACCTGTACAAAATTTGCACAAAATATGCACAAATAAAAAGGAAAATTCTCCATAGTAAAATACAGCATAGTATGTACAATCTGATATATTATTTACCTCAGAAACCTGGAGGAGAAAAAAAAAAGCTATTTTTTTGTCTTACCAATCAATAGGCTATGTGAACTTAGCATATGATAAACTTTTTTATTCTCTTTTATATTATTCTGCTGTACAATCTTAGGTTAAGAATTTCCACCTGATTTTTCCATAGCTTGTAAATCAAAAATACTGAAAAAGGCACAACCTATCACTTCAGTTACAAGGTTCATTTAACCACATATAATATTTGATTTCACTCTTGACTGATTAGCAAGTGGTAACAAGTAAAAGGCTGACTTGCCAGAGTGATGGATTAAAACATAAGAAAAATCATAAGCATATACATACTGACCAGGAGATGTCTATTTTAGCCAGCTAAGTCTCAGGTGTAAGTTTATATGCAATAATTCATACCTTAGAAAATAACTCCCATGCAAACATAGTAACGCAAAAACACATTTCTGACTGTCAAGAAAATTTCTGGCAAAATTAATCAACCATTCATCCATTCAGGCTCTTTGCATACCCTTTTGTCAAAGAGGGAATACTAAGAGATTTCCTTCCTCTGCCACGCACTCATTGCAATGGTTTGTAGAATCCATCAAGCCTGAGTTGATTTATTGAACTGTCTCTTAGCTCAGCAGTATAACTATAGCAAATGAACTGGTAACTTCTCAAAAAACAGCAGTGATTCAACAATATCTGGTTTATTTAATTCCTCCTAACTTCAGAGTAGCAATTTCTTAAAGGTACTGACTTCTTTTATGCTGGCATGTTTTGTTTCCTTTTGACAAAGGCATTTTTAATTTGATGATAGAATCTAACTAAATGTTCTCGTCTTCAGATGCTAGCCTGCTTCTATTGCTAGTCAATAAAGCTTTCGAATTTAAATACAATACTGCCATGTACCTTTATTTAAGTCAATTTATTCATTATGCTGTGAATACTGAAAAACAATTAACCACTTAAAGAACTCATCTATTTATTTAATTACATAGACAACTTTGTATACATATTCAACTATTATTGTATTTATCCAATCTCATCACAACTAATGGAAATTGTTATAAAAAGTAGTTAAGGCAGAAAAAAAAGAGACATGCCAAGCCATTTGAAACACTGTTTAAACATGGATTTTATCACTAAGCATCGTCCATAGAACCCCATAGAGCACATTTATCACTCACCAGCTTTGCATTTTTCTTCATAAAGATATATGACCTTTGCCTATTAGATTTCATTAGCAGGGCACCATACAAGGCTCCTCTGCAGATGACAGGATAGAAAGCTAAACAACCTCGCCTGAAGGATTTGTGAGAACAAGCCCATCTTCAATCTTTGTCCCTGGGAGGCACTTCTAACACCTGCCAACCACAGCACTATCATCAGAAAAACATTTAGAGATTTATCTTCAGGCTGGTGATTATAAGAGATAATTTGTTTGGAGTATGGATAAAGTTGGTCTAGCATAAACAAACTACAAGCTCAAATTATACAACGAACCTCATTAACTATTGATTTAACCACTGCAAATCCATGAACAAATGTTGTATCAAAATGCTAATTCTTCCTGAAGATATAATCAAGGAAAAAAAAACCAAAATGCCAAGGCAGGATGGTGAACTATTCTTATGTGCATTTTTGATCCTTGCTGCTTAAACTGGAAATGGAAACTTGGATTCATAACAATGAAAACAATATACTGTTGTCTGGCAAAAGGGGCTATACTTTTTAAGTTGCCGTCACTACAGATGGGTGAAATAGTGCTTTCTCTCCTACCTTCAGGAACAGTTTTTTGTTTGGAGACAGCAAGTCTAGATGCATCATTAAAAACACTTTCAACAGCAAAAAGCTACAATATTGTGAATGGATACTTATCACAGTCAGAAGGTCTGAAAATTATATAGAGATTTATACTATTATACACATCACACACATCCTCCATGCCTGTATCAGGAAAAAACTTTCTCATAATCTTTGAAAATTACTTTCACTCAAGGTAAAAAATCATCACTCTGCAGCCAAGAGCACATTTAGAAATAACGTAGCTGAGTTAGTCTTGAGGGCTTCTTTTTTTTTTCTTTTTTTTTTTTTTTTGGATACCATGGAAGTCAACCCTGTCCCCTTTTTACGTCTCCTCTTTCGTCAAAGAGAGAAATACACTGCCAGACTTCCTGTTGCAGCCCAATGAGAGCAATCAACAAACATCTCCGACATTGCTGTTGGCATAGTAGAGTTTCATTGCACTATGTCTCTGCCTGCATCCCTGTTCCTTAACACCACTATGCAGAGGGGGAAAAGTCACTTATGTATAGTAAGCAGAAGGAAAACTGAAGTTCTTCTTGCAGTGTGACACTCTGAACAAATCATTTGGTGCAACTTGTACTTAAAAACAAAGTAACAACATTTTAAACAAGAAAATAGACTGTAAAAACAGCAAAAATCTTTTGGATGGAACCAAAAACTTCCAGTTTTTCTGTTTTCTGTTCAGTTACCAGAATTTTTTGTAATTTATAATCCCTTGTTAAGTTTTTTACAGGTTAAATGGCAATTTTAAATCCTGAGCTGCTGACTTTTTTATTTTTTAGCTTTTTTTCCCCATCATATTTACTCTGCTAATTCATGTAAGCACCTCACAATCTCACTACAGAAATAAATCACAGTTACTTAACTGTTAAAGCTATTTCACTCTTTTTACATAGGCAGGCAAGTGATTTTGCAAGACAACTGATCTAGAGTTAAAAATAGACCACCCTTATCCACACAGGCCTATCGGGCATCCACACTGATGCAGGATCCAAAACTCTCTTTCCCATTAAAAGCCTTGCTTTGAAAATTTTCAGCAGATCATAAATCAAAAGAACCGTTTGTGTGGGATTCAGATCTATCACTTTTAATATAGTCTAAGTTATTAATCTGTCAGGTTTGGATCGTTTCATGGAATTTTAGTAATCAGTGAAGACTTCTGTTTCATCAGCTCTCTCTGCCAATTTCCAATTTCTTATTCTCTTTCCTATTGCAAGTGAATTCTCTGCAAGAACCACTGATGCCACTTAAGAATTTAGTGTTAGCTTTTGTATTTTTTTCCTATTCCCCATGTCTTTCTAATTGCAAATTACAGTTTCCCATTGAGGCAAAATACTCTTCAATTGTACTTCAGTCTTTCACCTCCTTTGATCCGCTGGCCATGCTTCTTTTGATGCAGCCCAGGACACAGTTGGCCTTCTGGACAGTGAGTGCTCATTGCTGGCTCACATCGAGCTTCTACTCTACCAGCAACCCCATGTCCTTTTCAGCAGGGCTGCTCTCAATCATGTTGTCCCCCAGCCTCTATTGAAACAATGGATTGCCCTGAGCCACATGTAGGACCTTGCACTTGGCCTTGTTGAACCCCATAAGGGTCACGAACACCCACGTCTCCAGCTTGTCCAGGTTCCTCTGGATGACATCCCATCCTTCTGGTGTGACAAATGCACCACTCAAGCTTGGTGTCATCTGTAAACTTGCTGAGGGTGCACTCAATCTCGCTGTCTATATCATTCATGAAAATATTCAACAGCTCTGGTCTCAGTACACAGTTCATTTTATTGTACATCACTTAAGTTTTCCTAAGGATTCTTCTAATAAGCACTTACAGTTATGCAAGCAAAATGCCTTTAGCAACTCATTTGTTAAACAGTCAGTTCCTTCTGAAGAGATAAAAGGAGTCATTACCAACACAAGTGAAAATGAGATAAAACAAAATTCTTTGCACATGCCTGTCAGGAGACACATACTTGGTTACACTGGGCAGAATGTCAGCTGTGGCACTCTTGTCTCTGTTTTACAGTAGCTAAGACAGCAGCTTTTACCATTGAAATGGTTGAAGTTTCTATGAACAACACACAAACAATTGTAGAGTCCTGCACCTAGGGAGGAATAACCATGACCCAGCAATGTGACCCTCATGGTCAAGGCCAGTACATCAAGAAGAGTGTGGCTAGCAGGTCTGCACTAGTGAGGTTGCATCTGAAGTATTGTGTAAAGGGCTCCCCAGCTCAAGAAAGACAAGGAGCCATGGGAGACAGTCTAGTCTATGGCCACAAAGGTGATTAGGAGACTGGAGCACCTCTCTTGGGAGAAAAAGCTGAGAGACCTGGCTCTGTTTAGCCTGGAGAAGAGAAGACTGAGAAGGGATCTTTTCAGTCTTCAGTGCTTATAAACATCTAGAGAGCAGGTGTTAAAAGAATAGGGTCAGAGTCTTCAAAGGTGCCTACAACATGACAAGGTGCAACAGGTACAAACTAGAGCACAGGAAGTTCCACCTGAACATAAGGGAACACTTATTTTCTGTGAGGGCGACATCACTGGAACAGGCTGCCCAGACAGGCTGCATGATCTCCTTCTCTGGAGATATTCAAAACTCACCTGGAACTGTGCAACCTGCTGCAGGTGAACCTGCTTTAGCGAGGGGGTTGGACTAGATGATGCCAGAGGTCCCTTCCAATCCCTGTCATTGTGTGATCCTGTAAGGAAGATTTTTGATTACAGCTGGTAGGACCACGTGCTCCAGCATATGTGCTTTATTCAGGTTGTATGTTTCCCAAAGTTGTGCTTTGCTCTCTCTCTACACAAGTAAAACTGAAAAGTAAGATGAAAAGCAAGACAGTACCCTAATTCCAACTTGAAGTTAAACACTCTGAAATACAGGACCACTGTTCTGCTAACACTGGCATGTAAATCTAGTTGAACAATCACTGGCCCGCAGGACCTAAAGCAGCTGGAATACAATTATCATAGTTCTAATTTACTTGATGCTTACGTAGAACCCTTAATGTAAATTATGATTAGGAGTGTGTAAAAACAAAACAACACAATCTCTCTTTTTTTTTCCTAAAGAACAGTAACACAGGGGTTTTGTTGGGGCTGGTAAACAGAAGAGCTCTAAGTTTTAACAATACTGGAAGAGTGGCATGCAAAATCATTATTTTCCAATACGTTCAGCAGCCAGGCCAATTAGTGTACAAAACCTTTTGTTTGTGTTGATCATGTTAGGCTGGTACTGCCTCTGCAGTTTACAGCAAGTTTAAAATGAACTTTACCAACTGTTGGCAACTGCACCCTTTGCACTAGCAACTCTACCTAGAGCAAGTGATTCTCTTCATGCCACTACAGCTTTTTTCCAAGCAATTAAGTCTTGAGCCAAGACTAATCTGACAATTTATCTAATCAAATAAATTGTAATCAGATAAATTGTATAGCAATACTTTTAGTAAATAAATACATTTAAATATAAACTCAAGAAATAACAAAATGAAAATTAACAAAAAAAATATAGTAAGTTAACATACCTGAGTTTGCCACAGGCATGCCATGCATTGCTGTAATGCCTTAAAAAACTTGCGGTTTCTCTCTGCTTCATAAATGCAGTTATGCATTGTTATTGAAGCATCTTTGTAACACAGTAAGAAAGGAATATCAGCGATATCAAAGCAAAACATGATCTAACAAAGCATTTGAAGAAAAAGCTACAGGCTTGGTGACGAATGGCTTTGCCAAGCAGAAAAGGACTTGGGGTTATAGGTTCATAGCTGACTGGAAATGAGCCAGCAGTGAGCCCAGATGGCCAAGAAAGCCAAAAGCATCCTGGCTTGTATCAGAAACAGTGTAGCCAGCCAGACTAAGGACATAATCATCCCCTTGTACTTGGCACTGCTGAGGCCACACCTTGAACCCTGTGTTCAGTTGTGGGCCCCTCTCTCACTACAAGAAAGGCATTGAGGGGCTGGAGCGTGTGCAGAGAAGGGTGATGAAGCTGGTAATGGGGCTGGAGCAAACGTCTTACAGGGGGTGGCCGAGGGAAGTGAGGCTGTTTAGTCTGGAGAAAAGGAGGCTGAGAGGAGACCTTATCACTGTCTATAACTACCTGAAAAAAGGTTGTGGCAAGGCAGGTGTTGGTCTCTTCTCCAAATAACAAGTGCTACAACAAGAAGAAATGGCCTCAGGTTCCAATAGGAGAGGTTTAGACTGGATATTAGGAAACATTACTTCACCAAAAGCATTGTCAGCTGTTGGAACGGGCTGCCAGGGAAGTGGTTGAGTGATCATCCCTGTAGTTATTTAAAGATGTGTTGTTTAGGTACGTGGTTTAGTGGTGGACTTGGCAGTGTTAATTTTACAGTAGGACTCAATGATCTTTAAGGTCTTTTCCAACATAAATGATTCTGTGATTCTGTGAAAACAAAGTAAAGATAGGGCAGTAGGGTGGTCAAATTACTAATACACTTACAGATAAAACGGACTAAAATCCTAACAAATTCATGGAACTGCAGTAATTCATAGAAGTAAAAAAAAAATGTGTATGAACATCTTATTAATCAGGCCCGCAGTTAAGGCTTTCTATCCTGCTGACTGAATTTTGGAATGTTCTCACTCAGCCTCTGTGAAATTGATGTCTGTAAATTCAGGGCCTCATTTATTTTCTGAAAATATTATTAAAACGTTAACATGTAAATGAGAAAGCTGGGGTTCCAAATAGTCATCTTTCAAACCATGAAAAACCATCCATACGGAATGACATCTACTAACTACACTGTGCACCACAAAGCCATCTATTTCTGAGTGCTGGACAGGGGCAAATACTGGAATGCATAGTATAGTATCACAACCATGCAGTAGATGCTGGGTAGTAAAGTGAAGGCTCTATTAACAACTTGGACGTTAAACGTGCAACTACTATATTACACCAGAAAAAAAGAGTAGTAACTGCAGCTGTTTTACTGACGATACTTGTACTACAATGCTTAACAAAAGAAAGTTTTAAACTTCAAAACTGCAAAAGAAGGTGAGACAGAATGGTCCAGAGCTAGAAGGACATATAGGCACTGACTTATCTCTCTTTACACTAAACACAAACCCTTCTATTCCTCCCTCTTGCAAAAGCATACTTCAGAAGAACAGCACTCTTACATAAAAGGAGTGGTTTATCTCCACTAGTGTACGTGGGCCAAAAAGGAGAGGAAGAATGATAAGAGGAACTAGCAGAAGACATGACATCCTTTGCCAGTCCTTTTAGCAAAAGGCTGTTTGCAGATATCAGATAGGAGAAAGAGGATACAGCAAAGAAACTGAGAACAGGCAGAAGGAGACAGGGCTGAAAGAGAGCACACATAAAACCAGCATGCGAGTCTATACCAGAATAATACTTATAAAGAATTCTCTGTAATGTTGAGTTCATTGAATAAACCATTAAAAACCACAAGGTACAGAAAGAAATAGGAAATAGTGCATATACAATAACAAACATTATATCACCTGAGTATTAGAAAAAAAGGGAGCAGGCAAGAATTTTTGAATAAAACACGTTTAAATCTGATTGCACCATCAAGTTTTAGCAGTTTGTTCTTGTTCCTCCACCAGATGGTGCCCTTGCAGCATCCATGAACAAGCAACGTCCACCCCTACGTCTGTCTATACACAGAGATACATTCGACACGCCGACATTCATACCAGTTTCTGAAGGAGCAGTTTAGATGTAATACTGACACATGGATCTGTTCTTAAAAGAAGAGAGTTTTCAGATACTTCTTGGCACACAGATTTTTCAAATCTCATTAGAAGTGTGACTAATTTTGGCAGCAGCATGACCTACTGGACATGCCTTCCCCTACAGGAGCCAATATCCACTGTGGTGTGTGAATCTGTGAGCAGAAGGAGAATGACAGTTTGGCATCAATTAGGAGAGTGCACAAACCTTTAGAAAACACTGGAGATTTATTTTGTTGCCTGAAACATGGTTTTTAACCTGGAAATACTTCAGCTCTGCAGAGCTGTGTAGTTTACACACAGTGATGGAGAAAGCTTTGCAGCTGTTCAGGTTAATGTGTTCCTGTTTGTCCACTGACTTTTAAACTGGAGGATGCACCGCATTCTTCAAAGCTTGATTGGCAGATGGAAGTAAAATGTGTAATCAGTGTTAATCTCCTAGTCTATTACTGCTGTCTTTCATAATCTACATATATTTTATGAAATCCTTTAGAAAGAAATGCTGTCAGAGCAAATGATGCATCAAATTCAAACAGGCCATCAAGATTGCTAATGGATTTTAATAGCAGCTATTACAGCATAATGGCATTTTCCCAACAGCTGTTTGTTTATAAAATTTTCAGTTTACAAGACCTTTATGTCCAATCCCAGGAGACATCCCTCAATTCATTTATAATCATTTGGTTCGACCTACACAGAAATGCTGTCTTATTCGCATTGGTTGTGTTTGTATCTGTGTATAAGACATGAGCAACTACTACAGTAATGAAAATCATTGGGAACCTTACAAGCTAAACTAATTAGTGTGTAACTTTAACATCAAATTAGTGGTTTATAGGTCTCTTCTCTCTTCTCACTCTGGAATACCTTATTGCAACTAAGAAGCAGGTGCCTGGATTGTAGCCTGTTCTGTGTCTCAAACTGACATGTAACTATGTGTTTATTTCCATGTAGCTACACCTGTTTGAGACTTTGAAACACTGTTGTAGGTGTCACAAGGGCATAACTGGGGCAACCGGTCAGCAGAAAATGGCATGTGGCCTTCAGCAGTGCTGAAGAAGCCTTAGAGGGAAAAGATCTTGACAGGCTTCCAATGTTTTACCCGAGCTGGAAGACTCCTCAGAGATAAAAACAAAACCCAAGATGTTTTTGATGTTTAGGTTTGGGGAGGATTTGGTTGGTTAGTTGGTTGGTTGGGTTTGTGGTTTTTTTAATGTAATTTTTGGAAATCTATTAGATCTGAAATCAGGACGAAATAGGAAACTAGGACCCTGGCATGCTTTTTTCATTGAGTCATGTTCAGAACTGAACTGTATGTTACCAAATGACGTTTTTTTTCAAACTACCAAGAAGATAACGAGGAATGGAAGTCAACTATGAACTGAGAAAAAAAAAAATTAATTTTATCGAATGAGTTTTTAGACTTTGCACAGTTGCAGATGGCTGTTTTTCCAGCCTTTTTTTCCTGATTCTTGAGCTGCCTCTGCAATATAAATTCCAGACATCTATACCTCATGGATTTTGCATCCATGTTGTTAGCAAATACCCTACTAACAACAAACACTGGAGAATTTTTGAGAATATAGGATAAGACAGAAAAATTACACCTCACTTTAAATGATGCTCTCTTTGGACAGTAGATGGCTCCAGTTTTTCACAGAAGAAAGCTACTACTAAAATTCTCAGCCAAGACTTTCATTTCCATAACACACGAACAGGGCAGCTGGTATGCAGTAAGCAGGATATGAATAAATAAGTGGGTACCGTTTGTGAGTAATTGTTAGGTAGCCCCCTTACAAAAAGGCATCCATACAATAAATGATCATCTGGACAAACAGTAAATATCAACCACAGCCAGGCTTCCAGGCTCTGTAGATTCACATTCTACTTCAGTGCTTGCTAATCTCTGTGGTCTGAAAAGCAATTAGCTATTTCAAGTAACCATGAATGTTACTAACAGAAGAAATTTTACATTTTTTTTTCATAGAGTTTCTCGACATTCATGGAGATTTACGTGGAGAGCCACCACTTTCTCCTCCTCATCCCTTCAATACCACACCATCACTTACCACGACTACCTGGTTTAGTCTCTTTTTTTCACATACATTCTGCAAAGCATAGCTATTAGCAAAAGTTTTCATGCTAGAAGGAGTACTGAAAAGTTAACAAAAATATTGTTTCTTGGACATGGTCTGATGTCCAAGGCCTTCTGTCCCTGCCATGTTTGCCAAGAGAGTTATGGTCAGGTCTAGTTCTGGACTTGCAGCTGATAAGAGGAAAACAATTAGAAAGCTCAATCTAAATGTGATCAAGTCAAATACAAGTACTTTCTATCTCTAACCATTTACAGAAGAGTTGAGCTCGAAACAAACACACCAATAAGATTAGACTGTATGATATTTATAAAGCTGGTATAAAAAATAGAAAAATTTACCTCAAGCCTGACTGTTACTGAATACTAGTAACTTACTAGCATCATACTGGAAAGAACTTATTTTGTTAATGAGAAATTTAGTTTTTCAGAACAAGCAGTTATACTTCGGAGTGAGCTAGCCAGAAAAAAAAATAAGAAAAAAATATTGATACAAGGCTGATATTTTTGCCATTTACAGGTGCAGTCTCCTATCTTACACAAGGACCTCATGCCTATGGATATACCGCTGTCTATCTTTGACTTGCTTTAACAGAGATACTCACAAATATATAGAAGAGAGATTTTTTTTTTACTTTTGGAACTCTTAGAAATTGCTTGGATTTGAGCTTCAAGAGCTTACCTCTGTGTCACAGTATTTAATTTGTTGAATGCTATAAAAAAGAACATTACCTTAGCTTGTCAGAAAAGTAGGCGGTGTATGGGTACGTGTCTTCCTGTTACTATGCAAAAGGTTTCTCAGTGTCTCGCTTTTCCTTCATGTCATCTATGGTCTTTCCAGAAGGTTCGTTCAAGGACTTTGCAATAAGTTAGACATCTTCTGAGATATTATTGTAAGTGATCTCTACATTAGAAAGTTAGGAAGGACTATAGTCTTCTGGCATACTTGTGTTGCGTTGTCATGATACCATCATGACTGGTAGATTTTCCATCTTTGGCCAAAAGGCAATTTCAAGCTCAGCTAAAATCACGGCAAAGAAAGGTTAAGAAATCTAAAAGAAGGCAGTGATGGGAGATGAAAGATGACTAACCTTTTCCATGAAGCTGTCTTTTAAAACTCTAATAGCTTTTCAAACAATGGGGGAAACTGAAAGTCTAGCATTTAATGAAAGCACATAAAAATTAGTAAAAGCAACACTAAGACCTGAGGTGTAAACTTCTGTTTACTGTTAGAGTTGCCCGTGGAAATAAACTTGTTTAAACAAATCTAATGTATATGTATTTTGTATTGTTTGTGTACTGAATATTTTACATATACTGTATACTGTATATATACTGATTTTTTTCATATTTATTTCATATTCATATTTCATATTTTTCATATTTAAGTCTATGTGCATATACATATTGTCAAAATAATATATTCCTAAGTATATAAATGCACATATACACTACAACTCAGGTATTTCGGTTCAAGTTGATCCACAACAACCCCGTGCAGCGTTACAGGCTTGAGGAACAGCGGCCAGAGAGCTGCCCAGCAGAGAAGGATCTGGGAGTGCTGGCTGACAGCCGGCTGAACATGAGCCAGCAGTGGCCCAGGTGGCCAAGAGGGCCAGTGGCATCTTGGCCTGTGTCAGACACAGCGTGGCCAGCAGGAGCAGGGAGGGGATTGTACCCCTGTGCTCAGCAGTGGTGAGGCCACACCTCGAGTGCTGGGTTCAGTTTAGGGCCCCTCACTACAGGAAGGTCATTGAGGGGCTGGAGTGCCTCCAGAGAAGGGCAAGGAGGCTGGGGAGGGGCTGGAGAATAAGCCCTATGAGGAGCGGCTGAGGGAGTTGGGGTTGTTTAGCTTGGAGGAGGCTGAAGGGAGACCTCATACTGTCTACAACTGCCTGAAAGGAGGTTGTGACGGGGTGGGTACTGGTCTCTTCTCACAAGTGACAAGTGACAGGATGAGAGGAAATGGCCAGAAGTTGCACCAGGGGAGGTTTGGACTAGACATTAGGAAGAATTTCTTTACTGAAAGAGTGGTCAGGGATTGGAACAGGCTGCTTAGGGAGGTGGTGGAGTTGTCATCCCTGGAGGTGTTTAAAAAACAGGTGTATGAGTTCTTAGGGATATGGTTTAGTAAGGAGACAGGTACAGTTGGACTCGGTGATCTCAGAGGTCTCTTCCAACCTAGTGATTCTATGATTCTATGAAATAGTTCAAAAGGAAAAATAAGAAACAGGCGAAACTAACTTATTTGTGGCTATTTTTAGTTTAAGAAGTTCGGATGAAGGATGACTTATTATATACATTAGTATTTAATGCCTAAAACTCTCCAAACTGATGTCACTGTTACAAGAAAGCACAGCAATAGCCACAAAAGCAAGTTACATTTATATCCAGTGAAATTCAAAGGTAGTTAAACAAGAAATTCCCCATATAAATACAACTTAAAGTTATTAAATATTTTCTTCATAGTGTTTTCCTCAAAATTTTATAACAACTTTGGTTACATTCTCAGTTTTGGCAGAACTGTGCAGCACTTGCATCTGTCTTTATAGTAAGTATTCTGACTGATACACTTCACCTACTGATAAATTCCCACAATTCAGGATTCAAAGTACAGCCATGCTCTGACACAACTATAGCAGATTCCAAGTAGTTCCTGCAATTAAAGCTAGTTTGCAACCTATTTTGGGGGCATATATAATACTTGGCTACCTCAATTACTCCTAGAAGGTTAGAGGACTTTTTGGGTTTGAATTAAGGAGTACTAAACCAAATTCTTGCTTCCATTTAAGGCTTCCCATATAATCTCCAACATATCCTGGATTCTCCACTTCATGTACCATGTTGACCCAAGGAACTTTCAGTTGATGATAAAACTAGACAATTTCCAAAAAGAAACTGAAGATACAAAGTATTTGACAGATGCCTACTCAAAAGCAATTTTAAGTACTCCCATATGTACACCACGTAAGCTTACTCTCTGAATAGCTTTCTGTACAATAAATTAAGGGGAGAAGGGCGCAGCCAATGCTCTTTACGGTTTCCCTTGAAAGTTCATTGTACTTTCAGGGTAGCACAGAATACCATGCAAATACAGGGTATTATATACATATAAGAATGCTATCTCTTCCGTATAGAATACATGTTATTAAGCTCTTTTTCTTAACAGTGCATTACATTTCCTTGTACTACTGAACAAATATTGCATTTCTTGCTGACACTGGTGAGTGAAGTGAGAATTATGTGCATCAGATATTCATAGAGGAGGAGATTAAGGGAGTACTGAGTCTTTTGCCACAATTCATATATCATTATATGATCTTTCAGGATTCATAATGATCTGTAAGAATAAAAATTCATAGAACTACCATAAAAACTACATAAGATGTGGTATATATGTCATTAATACATATCTACTAAAATGTTTTGCATCTATAGTAAGAAATTTGCCTATTCCACAGTGGCAAATTTATGTGAAATAAAGTGTAATTTCTAACAATGCCAAATGGACACAAAGCTACAGCAGAAAATATAATATGTCGCTTGCTATGGCCAGGATAAACTGGTGGCTTTTAAAAGTAACAAACATCATAAACATTTTTTAACACAAACCCAACATATACTCTGTTTCCATCAATCACTTGAACATAAAATTCTTTTGCTTCACTGAAAAGAAAGCTAGAACACAGTTGTGCCTCTTCATTTCTGTTAAATTCTCCTTAGTTATTTTTACTGAACAAATTATGCAGTATTTATTTTATTATTAGTAACCCCTCCTAAGCTATTTATAAAACTGTCTAATGAACGGGAGGTAATCTACCACCACTATCATAAAGGCAAAAAATTTAGCTGTGGTTTTACTATTACTGAACATCATTCTCAGAGAGGCACAAACACAGTTAAGTGTAATAATGCCCAATAACTCTCAATCCTAGCCTTCATGGAACTTATAAATACTGAGGAAATATGTTCTGCATGGTTTATCAAACAAGTTTACATCCTGTGTTCTCACCAAAAAAATACCCTCTTTTATGTATAAATGGAACTTAAAACACTGAATAATTGGCTCTGTTACTAGGTCAGATTCTGATTTCAATTATACCTTGTAAGACAAAAAATCACTTCAAATGAGTTAATGTAAGCCACCGGAGACAACTTACATTGGAGAAATACCAATATCAATGCACTGAAGAGATATCTACAGATCTAATCAAATATCTTTCCAGATAGGATGAGTTTCAATATCTCTCATGCTTCTTCCCTTTTTATTTATGTTATTTGGAGAATTGCTTAGGGCCTTACAAATTTTTGGTATTGGCTTATTTCACATAAATTGATGGATAAAATATTTCTATAAAGCAAGTTATCTCATCAGAGTAGGCAAAACAACGTCCAGGATCCTAATAAATACCGTTATGTCTGAAATGAGTTATCTCAGTAGTGACTTGGGCTCAGATTTATTGTACAGTTCATCAACTTCTCAGCATGCTGGATAATGAATGTTTCATTTACATTGCTAATTGCCAAGCCATGGTTCCTTCAACCTTTAACCCTTACGCTTTATCACATTATCACCATATGTCAATATAATTGCATTTAACATTCCAAATAACTAACTTTTTCACGAGGTCAAGAGATCTTTTTTGAAAGCACTACCAGTAGGATATCTTTAAAACTACCAAGAAAATCAGCATTATACAGATACTGCAAAACTAATTTATTTTTTTCCTCTGACCTAAAATAAGTTTGTTTCTGTTAAAATCTGCATTTGTCCATTGTAACTAAATCACTTATACTTCTATGAAGAGTTTCAACTTTACTATCTGTGATAATGACACTACTTAGACCTAATGTGAGAAACAGTCTAGATCTGTATGACATTTTTGTCTAGTTTTCTTTGATCTGTGGAATTATATGGTTATTTACACATATCATACCATCTTCATCTTCACTGTGTTTTGCACAAATAGTAAAATATTTTACTTTAGGTTACCATCCAAGACAGTGTCTGAGGCTGTGTCTGTGGTATAACTGCGTTGCTACCCATCTGCTTACAATCACCTCTACAACATTAATTCACTCTGCACCCGAAAGTTTGTTGTTGTTTTCATCACAAATACTTCTTCCAGCTCTGAAATCTGCATTGTCAATAGCAAAGCTTAAGCCAAATCATATGCAGAATAAGCTCTTTTGGAAATTAGTTTTACTAGTGAGTGTAGTTGAGTCAGTTTTACTGCTTGTGCACAGTAAAACTTAAAAGAGCAACAACACTTCTAGTCAGTAACAGTTACGTCACTAGAGACTCTAGTTTCTTTCCATTTCTTTGAAATAAGAAAATTTGGCAAAGTGGTTTCTCAGAACAAGTTGGAATTTCAGAAAGTTATTTCTCAGGATCTAAGTCAGAAATCTAGATGCATCCTCATGGACAGAAATAAGTACAAAATTGCATTAGTATAAAAAAAAATGAGTACTTTAAGATAAAATTAATTAAGCCTTAAGTAGCAAAAATTTCATGTTACACAGCAGGTAGACACATTGCATTTCTCACAAGTCACATGTTCCTCACATATATGTGATACGTATATATATATGTATATATACATACAGATGCACATAGAATCATAGAATCATTGAATTACCCAAGTTGGAAGGGACCCAAAAGGATCATCAGGTCCAACTCGTATCCCTATATAGGATGCTCCCAACACTCACACGGTGTGTCTGAGGGCATTGGCCAAATGCTTCTTGAATGCTGGCAGACTCAGTGACTGCTTCCGTGGGGAGCTGTTCCAGTGCTCCACCACCCGCTGGGTGAAGAACCTCTTCCTAATATCCAAACTAAACCTCCTCTGGCACATCTTCCTGCCATTCCCTCTAGTCCCATCATAGGTTCTAAGAGAGAAGAGATCAGCACCTGTTTCACGTCCCTCCCTTGTGAGAAGGCAGTGAATATCTATGAGATCCCCTCTCTGTCTCCTCTTCTCCAGGCTGACCACACCAAGTGACTACAGCTGCTCCTCATAAAACCTCCCCTGCAGACCCTTCACCAGCTTTGTGGCCTCCTCTGGACACTTTCCAGTAGTTTTATGTCCTTTTCATGCTGTGGTACCCAAAACTGCACACAGTGCTTGAGGTGAGGCCTCACCAATGCAGAGCAGAGCAGGACAATCCCCTCCCTCAGCCGGCTGGCAATGACGTGCTTGATGCACCCCAGGACGTGGTTGGTCCTCTTGGCTGCCAGGGCACACTGCTGGCTCATGTTTAACTTGCCATCAACTAGAACTCCCAGCTACCTCTCCTCAGGGCTGCTCTCGCTCCCCAGTCTGTCTGTGTATCCAGGTTGCTGCATCCCAGGTGCAGAACCCGGCTCTTGCCCTTGTTAAATTTCATGCAGTTGGTGATTGTCCAGCTCTCCAATCTGTCAAGATCCGTCTACAGGGCCTCTTTGCCCCAGAGAGTGTCACTGGCAAACTTTGTCAGTAAAACTTTAAGTCCTTCATCCAGGTCGTTTATGAAGATACAGAAGACCATTGGCCACAGGATGGATCCCTGTGGGACCCTGCCAGTGACTGGGCACCAACCTGACATAACTCCATTCACTGTGACTCTTTGAGCCTGACCAATCAGCCCATTCCTCACTCATCGTATTATGTGTTTATCCAGCTGTACTCTGGACATTTTGTTTATGAGGATACTGTGAGAGACAGCATCAAAGGCTTTGCTGAAATCCAGAAAAATGGCATTGACCAGTTTTCCCTGGTTGACTAGGTGGGTGACCTCATCGTAGAAGGAAATCAAGTTTGTCAGGCAGCACCTTCCCTTCATAAACCCATGCTGGCTGGCAGCAAAGATTGCGTTGTCTTTCAGGTGTTTTTCAGTAGGTCCCAGAATAATCTTCTCCATAATCTTCCCAGGCACTGAAATGAGACTGACAGGCCCTGCTGCCCTTCTTGAAAACCGGGACAACATTCACCAGTTTCCAGTCAGCTGGTACCTCTCCAGATTCCCAAGAGCATTGAAAAATCATTGGGAGAGGTCTCGCTATGTCATCAACAAGCTCTTTAAGTACCCTTGGATGAACCCCATCAGGCTCCATTGACTTGCAGGGATCCAGCTGGAGCAGCAGATCCAGCACAAGTTTGGGGGTGACTGGGAGATTGTTTGCACAGTCACGATCCTCCAGCTCAAGGCTCTGGTGAGGGCCTTGATGTATGTCACACTTTTATTTGGCATGCAGTACCACAAATCAGTAGCCCTATTTCTAAGAATAATACTATGGTATAATCTTGAAGCCCGTGAATTGGTGAAGCTTCATGTTGGTTTATATCACACATCATAACGGTTTACGCCTTTAAGTTCTGTGCCATACTAGCTCACTCTCCTCTTCTGACATCATTTGTACCTCTTTAACTCTTGGAATGCGCTTTCTGATCAGACATCAAATCCCTGACAACTCCTTCGTTTCAGTTGCTTCCACCACTCACTTCTACTGCAGAAATTTCACCCGACCCTATGCACAGAACACTGTAAATGTAAGAAGCATACTGGAAAACTTTAAAAGATTATGGTTTATATGGTTTAATGGTTTATTACAGTTGCAGGCAGAAAGATGCAGCATATCTTCTGAGATTCAATTACCACTCTCTAGTAACTTGCAACTACAAAATTGTAAGTTTTACCCTCTTGCCAAGCTGTAGACTTCTGTCTTTTAAATCACCTGCAGTATCTACCCAGTAAACATCCATTTGTCATTTCCCTACTGATCATCTTCCTGGATGTCACAGAGAAGTACTGTTTTTGCTCCCTGCTAGCTTGGACAAAAAATAACTTTCTGATTTACTTATACATAAAACATGAGAAAAGCTTAGAAACAGAAAAACCCCTTTGAATTAGATTAGGACTAGAAATATATGGGGTTTTTTTCTTCAAAGTGTTTCAATCCATTAAATATATATAAAAAGGTAAAAAAAAAAAAAGAATAAAGTCCATGTTACCACTGGGAAATGAATATTCCCTCATGCACACCAACTGAGACTCTGCGCAAGTATGTCGCTTAAAACATTTCCTAAATATGAGGATCTTCTAGCAGTATATGTCAGACAGTGTGCTCCTAAGATTTTTAAGCATATTGTGGTTATCCATTTCCAGCTGCTTCTGTGGAGTCAAACTTTGCTTTTATGTTAACAGACAACATTATCATTACATTTTGTGAAGAGTAGTGGCATCAAGCACAGATACATCACTGGCTGTGCAGAATGCCATTGAAAATATGCTTGGTTTTTTGAGTCTTTAATAATGGATCAAAAATAGCCAAATAGCCACATTCAATGTCACTTAAAACGTGTTCAGAATGTGAGTTCACAATGACTAAGCATACAGTATACAAAGGATCCCTCAACACCTAATTTACCTTAGCCTCCCAACCATTTCTATTTGACAGAGGATACTGTGAATTAATTCTTTTCTAAAATGATGCAAACATAAAATCCACAGAGTCCAAAATAGTCACCAGTGGCCCCTGACTTCAGATGGCTGTTATTCACAGAAATTTAAATGCATAATGTGAATTAGTAAAACGACTACTTTCATGGCTCTGTCCATCCAGTCATCTGGAAAAATCTCACATTGCATTTTACTGCTACACTGACAGAACTAGAAGACCACAGGAACTGTGGCTGAGATCTGACTTTTGAGTAAATATTGGTTTATACCATAAAACCAATTCCATTACCTCAGAGGATCTGTGTAAGTGTAACTGACTGGAACACCATAAACAATTAGGCTAATGATATACATGAAGGAAGAATTCATACTAGATTATAAAACAACCAATATTTACTATTTATTAATCTACAAGTATTTACAGATTATTTATGAAGAAGATCAACAAGATGCAGCATACTAGAGGGGTATAAAACAGCCAATAATAAGTAGAGGAAACCGCTTAGCCCTTGTTCAAAAGACTGAACAAGGGGAAATCAAACACAAAAGCAAATACTAACATGTTAGCATTCGGATAAATATGCAACCTGCAGATCTCACTGCCAGCCTATGAAGACAACTCTGAGATAGACATTTAGCAGGATCCAAAGAAACAGTTTTGTATTTCTTTGAACTAGATACCTGCAGGTATTGTAAATTAAGTACTGCCTCTTGAAGATTTAGAATGTTCAATGCAGGACTATTGTACTTTCTTCTAAATCTGAACCATACACAGTTCAATCATCTGGCTGAATCCTCAGATCTGGAATGTGTAGATCTTTTGCTGGAACAGAAAGTACCCAGACAGAAAGGAAAGTTTGTGCATTTCCAAGATCTATTGAATGTCCATAGTGCAGAGGGCAGGACTCAAACTTCAGCTCGTTTAATGCATTTTCTTTTGCATCTGTTTTCTGTCTGTGATTACAATATCAAGTGTGCAATGGAAGCAATTTCTGTTTTCTGAACAATGCATCTGTTCATGCAGCTGAGTTTATTTTCCTCAGATATGCCTGCTTCTAACTGTAAAACAGATTTTATTTTTTTTTTAATATAACAATGCAAACCCTCCTTTGAAAAAAATATTCTCTGAGCTAGAAGCACTAATGAAACTGTGCTCACTTGGGTTCCTGATACATGCACAGAGAGCAGTACTCTGTGCAGCTCTCCAGTAATTGTCCAAACAGGTACATTAAGGAATGGGGTTGACCAAGTTCTAAAGAGTATTTGAAGGACAGTTATGGCTGCAAAGTCCCTAGAGGGAGAAGGTAACACACAGAGAGAAAGAAAGCACATACGAAACCACAAGAGAAAGCCCAGAAACTCATGGGAGGTGCAAGATTTTCAAAATACTGATGCTGCAGATTTCCATGGTTGTTAGTATTGAGAAAAATCTATACCATCATTTATTTTGTATCTGTCTCTCTGCCTATTCTAGATCCTAGCAGTGGACAAGAGCATCAAGACATACACTCAGTTGGTGATCCTCCTGTAGAGGCCCAGGGAAAAGCTAAAGCGCCACATGCCACAGCAAGAGCAGCAATGTTCCACCAACTGCCCTTGATGGAGAGAACACAGCCCTGGGGGGCCTGGCAGCATGCCGGATCAGAGTAGGGAAGGTATCATTTACACACTGCCACACAAGCTCCAGCAAATCAGTCTCAAGCCAAGGAGAAGCATAGCATTTCGGTCTTCACAAACTCCCAGCAGAGTGGCAAATATATACATATTCAACTAAATGCCACAACTATATGGGCTGAACCTGAAATTGTTCAGCTCAGTTTTAAAAAAATGGGGTGGGAGGAGAATATTAATAATTTTATTGCCTTTATTTTCTGTTCACTCACTATGTGTTTACCATAAATTAGACCTACTGCGAGTGAGATGCTGAGCAACCCATATGGCAAATACTCAATTGAGAGACGTGAAAGGAAAAATCACTTTTTTGTTCCTGAATTATCTCTAGTCTTTTTATTTGGAAAGTCATGTTTAACAGCTAAGCTATTTATATAGAGAACAAGAGATGAACAACTTTAGATCAAAACAATACATTTCCAGGAGAATATGATTCAGTATGTGATAAATTATGACAGAAAACAGTGCTTAGTTAAGATTTTTTGTTTTAAAACACAATTACAGGATATCTTGGTTGTGCAAGTGCCATTTATTCAAATTTAACCCCAAATCCTTCTTCAGCTAAAACAATCCCCAGCTAATATTATTTCATGGTGTTCTACCACAAGAAGAGTTGACCAAATGGTTCCCATTTCTGGTACAAAATGAATCTATTCCAACTTTTTTCCTTTCTAGTCTGTGACAAACACTCAGAGAATGACCCAGTATACACAAATGTCTGGCATCCATGTAACCTAAAAAAGTCAAATTCTGGGTGCAGAATCCAGGGAGAAATTGCTGACTATATCTCTCTGGCAATCTTGTAGTAGGGGGAAAAAAAAAGAAGGTTGGACTGCAAGAAGAAGCCCGTGAACTCCTGTTCACTCTTAGTTTCTATAAGTCTACATCTTTTTTTTTTCTTTTCTTCCCATTTCTTTTTGCCCAGGAGAGGGAGGAGAAAGGGAAAGTTGTGGTTTATGATAATTCATTGGAAATTTTACTAAGAAAAAGGGAAGTACAAAAGCAAGATAAAAATGCTGAAATGCAGTCACGTAACAAAATAACTAGTAGTGAGCTTTGTCCTGTAAAAAGAACCAGAACTGGTAATAAACAGATGCCGACTAATAGCTTTTGCTGGCAAACGCAGAACCCAGGCTAGGAGAGATTTTCTTCAGCTGGTTTCATTGTTCAGGCCAAGGAAGAAAAAAAAAAATCTGACAATTAAGACAGATAATTCTGCCAGGTTCTCTTTGATTTTTCTACTAACTCTATAGCCTTGTTTGACATGAGCCAAAGAACCAGGCAAACCATATTCAGATTCATTATTTCTTTCTTACAAAATGGATAACATTTCTCCCACGTGCTAAAGTGTTGTGTATATGCCCGACATCCCCTATCTTCACAATGCAAATACTGTGACTTTTTCTTATTCAGGAAAAATAAAATAATGTGCTGCCATAGTTTTCATTTGGCATAAATTTAGTGGCCTCAATAAATTTCTGCTTGTTTTATATCAGCGTAAGCACTGTGTTTATCTTGTTTTCAGAAAGAAAGGGGACTGTAAGAATCCTGGAAGACTGTCATCCAATATGCATAAGAAATTCTGAAGCATTGAGAGTTACAGCATCAGAGATGAAAAAACTATCCTCTTCTACCATTTTTACCCACACTGCAAAGAGAACTCCAGCTTTGTGCAAAACCTCAAGAACTGTAGTACCATGAGAAAGGAAAATCTCTTCATAGTTAAGATCAGTTAAAGCATGATTTTGTTATTAACTACAAATCACAAATACGGAGAAAGTTATGAAACTCAAATTACTGATATTTATTCTTCAGATAAAGTAATAAAAATAAAAAAAAACAGACAGGAAAAAAAGAAATGCTAAAAACCTACCTAAGAAGATATCAAATGCCTCCTAATCTTTTTATCATAAACAATAAATTCAATCTGTTCTTAGGAATTTTAATTAGATATATTATAACTACTTCAGAAATGGGGCAATTTCAGGAATAAAATAATATATTCAGATATAGAATTTCTTATGGAGAAAAATAATACAAGTCTTTATCTCCCAAACACAGCAAAATTACCTTGAATGAATTTTTATTTGATATTTTATTTATCAAGTCTATACGGACAATTAATAAATGGTCAAAAAGTAAGATTTTGCAATGCTTGCGATACATACAGGAGTTCTGTATGTTGTTTTTTCTAGGGCCTTAGACTTAACCTGTATTCACTTAAATACACAAAAATAAAATTTACACAAGTAATCTAGCTATGGAGTTACAGAAGAAATTCTATTATTTTGGTGAAGAACATGCAAACAGCAGCTTTATGATGAAAACTTCATTTTGTGAGAGAACCACAGAAGCTATGCAGTAATTCTGAATACAGAAGCAGTATCTTTCAGAGAAAAGCTTTGTGTCTCCAAGAAAGAGGGGAAGAAAAAATGGCATTCTTTGGTACAATTACAACTGGTGTTCACAGCTCCTCTGAATTTGAGTAGTCAAATATGGGTTGAAGGTTTTCAACTTGAATAATTTTGTACTTTTTTATTCCTATATTATAAATGTGATATATTATTATAAAAATGTATATAAAGGCAAATAAACTCTGAAGTTTTCAGTCAGACAAAGCACTTGACTTCAAGTAAGCCTGAAAGTCTATCCAGTTATCCAGAGTCAAAAGAAGAATCTTCCCTGTCATAATCTAACCAGAGAGCATAAATCCTGAAAAATCTTGGAGCACTTGATCAATTCAGAATTCCAAAATGTTCCTACATCTTAAAATAACTGATAGCTTCAGGACTAGGCTTCTTATAAGTAGCAAAAGATATAAAATTAAACGGTGTACGCTAAAAACACAGGTTATTGTAATGCTTACAAGTGCTAAGCACTCACTTACATTCCAGTTAAGAAGGTGTTTTAAGCAGGTGCTTTGCCATACAGACAGAACAGAACGAATATTTCAAGACACAGCAGACATGATTTGTTGGTTTTCTGCATAAAATATCACTATTCTAAATAAAAATTGCATGATTTTAAAAGGGAAGGGGAGAGGGTTTAATTGCTAAATTGAAAATACAAAGGCAGTCATCAAGACAGATATGTGCTCAGAAATGCACTGTATCTCACAGTCACTTCCTGTGACAGAACTACTTTGTCCTGTAGTAATACAAAACTTACACTGGCAAATCCAAAAGAATTCCTTTTACCTATATCTGGAATTATATTGGATAATAATGTTCTAATTGTTTCCCACACAAAAGCAAAGAAAGAAATACAAACTATATAGGTGAAATAAAATTTAACTTCTCTGTAACATTCATATTGTTGTTATCCTAACTATTATCGGCTCCTCTATTCTCATGCATTACGGTCAGACCTTAAAATATTAAATGTCCAAGTTGGGTTTTATATTGAAATCTAAAAAAAGTATTGTATTTCATATAAAAAACCCCTCTCTTATGCTGAATCCTTCTCAAAACAACACCTCCCGCTGTCAATGTCTATGGCCCATGTGCAGCTGAGCTGAAATGCTACTGACAAGAACTAGAAGAGTACACAAATGATAAATTAGTCAGCTTTGTAGAAGTCAGGAATGCAGTCCAATAATGATACTGTATATGACAGCATTTTATTTAGCTGAGAGGCAATATATATTATACAGCTCTATTTCATAAAGAAACGAGCTTAATTTAAACACTTTTCATAAATGATACAACGAAAATACAGTTTATTTTCTGGAACAATGTACTTGTAAACACAAGCACATTTTTACTGTAATGTTAGTTGATTAATCTAATGTCTATGATCATTCCTTTAATAATTCTCAGCTATTTTACTTTATTTATTAGCTTTTGAACCAAGATTGAACAAAAACAATAAAGGCAAAATTTTGAACAATAGCATGAGCCAAATTTAGACCACATGTCACACAACTTACAATAGATGAAGCCTATCTAATTTCTTCAGACACCAGAATAAACTTATATCCTACATACATTGCAGACCTGAAATCACTGTACACCTTGTGCATTCTTAAAGAGATATTCAAAATACAAAACCTCTGATGCTTCTGGTTTACTACAAGTTACGACAGCAGTATAGAATAAAACAATCAAATACACTTTGCAAAAGTGACAGTTGACTAAATCATTATTTAATGATTTCAAGCACAGACTGCACTGGACAGATTGATAGATATAAGGGTCTTGGTCAGTTTTACAGGTTTATGTTTTTCCCACATCACAAAGGACCATAATGAACAGCTTGCCTGACATGACTTCATGCAGAAGCATTTCACTGAGTAGGGGAACTTTAGCTAATATCAGCCTCACATCATCTTCCGGAACGGATGTATCTTGATTTCAAAACTATAAGCAATCCTGGTAATTACTGTAATCAATGTCGGTTTTGCTGCAATTTGATTTCACATAGTAAATTAGGAAGCACTTAAAATGGTCTAAGGTTCTCCCCACCAGTTTCCTTTCATACCTATAGGAAGAAGTAACTAACCAAAACAGGGAACTTGGCAGGTCTGCCTCAGCTCTCCACACCTTGGACTGTAATCGTTACAACTAGGGTGCTTCAGATCACCAAAGACTTCAACAGAATAGCTACTGCCCTCCAGAACATGGCGGTCTGATGTTTAAACATAAGTACAGTATTTGCATTAATGCATGTCTGGCTCCATTACTCAGTCCTATAAGGTGATGACTTAACCCTCCTAATACTTCTAAAAAAGCAAAAGAAAGTATGTTCAGTCTTTGTGTACTATATAAGTTATACATTTTCCTACAGATGGATCTCACACACTGACATTTTAAGACCTTAATTAAAGTTGATTTATTTACAAATGGTATGTTTTCAGCTCTCAGAAACGATGTATTTAATGCTTTATTTTTAAACACAATTAAAAAATAATATATAAATATATACATACTGCAAATGTAATAGAGATAACAAATTCATTTAAGCCCATTTATGCACATTAGTGACACACCATGTGGCAGAAAGACTAGGACTACAAGAAGACCCCTTGGCGATTTATTTTATATTAAATCCCTAATGGCCTCTTCTCATCTTTGCAAAAATATGCACAAAAGTCCAGACTATGCAGCCATTGAAATGAATGGTTATTTATTTGCTAAGCAAGAACCCTATGTTTAATGTTCCTTAGACATAAGGTAGTCTGCAAAAGTCGCATTCCTACAGCTCCATACATCATTTATTTTACATACCCTAACTTCTCACAACAGGCATCAGAAAAATATCTGTGAACAGTATCGCTATTGTAAGTTGCTGAGAATTTTGTTTCCAATTCCATTATTGGAAGATTAAATGTTAACATGTTTACTTGGGGCTTTCTTCTGGTTTTGTTTTTAGCATTAAAAACAAATTCATGGACCAATCTGATGTCATTTAAAATATGTTTATATTTATACTGCTAGAAAAAAGTTCCCAAATACATAACTATGGTCCAGTCATTGCAGGCAGACAACAAAACTTCAAATATGGAAACAGACATGCTGTAATCTCACTTAACTCCAAGCAATAGTCTACCTAGCACTTGTTTGACATGCTTCAGCTGAGACAGAGGTTCTTGATTTGCTTTACAGATGAACGAAAAGCATCATTTTCCATAATACACAAGCAAATTAGTTGCATGCCATACTACAACTAAAAAACACTCTGAAAATTACACAGTCTCTCTGAGATTAGACAATTTATTACCGAGGAAGCAGACCCACTGTGTGCCCAAACATTTCTAAATTTCCTAAGTTACTGTTGCTGGAACAGCCACTGTGAGTTTCCCTGAGACATGGGTCCACAAAGAGGAAAGTTGTTGCAGGAGCCAGAACTTTCCCTTGGTACCATCCTGAACTCATCTGGACTACTAGAAGCTAGCGAAGGACAGCCAAGCTCACTGGGCTAGCATGAACTTGTAGGTCACTCTCTTGGGGCAGCAACTGCTGACAGCAGCCTCCACTGAGACTCTGATCAATTTTCTCTATATCTCTTGCTTGGCCCATACAGATGTCTCCAGCACTACAATACTAAAAGATTACACAGCCTCTACAATCTAGAAACTGTCTTTATGGAGTACTCGGATACCACGGCCAGAAATACGAACAAGAACCTCAACAGACAGATTTGCCTTCAGAGCACATGTATTTCCTTGTCTGTAATAGTCAATGGCAGACAATCATAGACTCTTTGGCTTGTTTTCCACTGAGTGCCCTGCTTCTCCCTGTAGAAACTTTATTCTCTGTCTTCCTAAGTTATTGTAAGTTCTGTGAGCAGATAGAATAAATTTTCATGAATCAAAGATTAAGTACTTAGTCCAACACACATGTTATTAAGTTACAATATCAAGAGCCATTTCAACTAAACTGAACACTCATGAAACCTTGGTTGTTCTTCTGGTGCATTATACTTAAGGCAGAGAACAGAGTTTAGTTTACAAAGGAGGTATTCCTTTCTCAGGAAAAAAAATCACTTTCACAGAAAGTCACATTGAGAAGATGCTTCTCATTTCCAAGAGAATTCCAGCAGACACCAAGCATAATATACTCTCAGGGTATAACATAATGTAACAGAAATTAACTGTAACATATGCACTGAATTTTGCTGTGGTATCCTTTAAGTAATCATTATTATGACTTGGGAAAACTTTCTAACAAAGGCAACAAAAACAACTGTGATCTAGGCATTGTCACTTATCTTTTGTCATTCTCTTGAAAAAATACTGCTATACACGTGAAATCTAAGTAACATACACTCTGGCAGCCAGTCACCGGAGGGACAGGCCTGATTTCAACCGACAGCTTTAACGCCACCTAAATCCGGGAAGCTCTGAGGTAGTTATCTCAAGAAATGTAAAGCTGCATAAACACTTTTACAGAAACAAAAACACATCTACACAAAATGTACTCCCTGCCTTTATCACTAATGACAACACCATCTATTCCTTCCAAATCTGAAAGATTTGCTTTTATGGGGCACTTAAAAATCAGTCAGTTGACAACAAGGAAGTCAACAAACAATGGATGTATATCACATGCTGTTGATTTACAACAGTATGTACACACAAATAAAGCACTGAGATCAACTACACACTGGCAAGCAGGAGTGCACCTGCATGTGTCCTACATGTCTGAGTACTGTTACACAATAATACTAGAAGTATTAATTATAAGTATTAATTAATTATAAGTATTAACTTACAGTCCATGACTTATTAGTTACCATCATTTTCTTCCTTATAAAGTATAGAACTTAGAAAACATCCCCACAGATACTACGAAATCCATATCCATACTTATAAAAATAGAGTTTATAGCAACATACCTAACACAAGCTTCAGTTAATTTAAATTTGCAGCACATTTATGAAATAAAGATTAATATCCTCACTTACAGAGGGAAAACTGAGAAAACAACTCATTTGTTTACTTAACATAGGAAATCAGCAGTAGGGAAAGGAAAGGAACTTAGCTCCAGGTCAGATACTTTGCTAAAAATAGCAACCACCCTCTCAAGAACAGAGATTTTTTCAGAATCTATTTTCAATAAAGATCTTTAAAACTTGCCATAGAAACAGAAATAAAGAAAGCCTAGAATCATTTCAGTATGTGCTAGTAAGGAGTAACATGTTAGAATATCAGACTTACTGATCTCTGTCTTTACTATTGGGAAACTCTAACTGAAATCAGAGCTTGAGTGTTGAGCTGCAACGCTTTCACTCTTCATAATACACATCCAGCACAGCAGGGGATGCACTCTTATGAACAGCTTACTCTACCCAACCATAATCATATAATCATCATCTTTGTTCTTAGCAGTATCACCTACATGGTAGACCACTGAATGAACACAAATAAATAAACCTATAGAAAGCACTTTAACGAAAGATAGTTTTACATAAGTGTTGATTAAAAAAAAAAAAAAAAAGACTTTCTGAGATTTTTGAAGAAGCAAACAAATTAGAAATTCAATACCTCCAGCAAAGCCAAGCCTGTGTCCTTCATGTTCCCTGAAAGTTTAATCACGTAACGTCTGCAGAGCACTTTGAGAATGAAGAATTACCATAATTATTGCTAATAAAATCCTGAAGTAATTAAAGTTTGTGTATTCTGAGTTCATAACAGAATTCTAAACTGAATAGATAGGTCTGGACATTTTTGTTTATATGTTTCTGATAGAGGGTGAAATAACTAATGTAAAATGTTTTTACAAGGCACCGCCATTACCATCATGCAGATTATATCACTCCTGGCTCTAATAAGAGCAAGTTAAAAAGGTCTTATGCTGGTCAGGCACTGTAAATCAGGGAGTTCAGAAAATGTTTGAACAAAGGGCAGTAATGCAGCGAACACAAAATGGATCTCCATCCCAACTGTGAAATCAGAGTCATATTAGTACAAACACTGTAAAAACACTGTAATTGAAATAAAAATTTACATCCCTGAAAAATCACTTCTTTCTGAGGCATACTATTCACAGCAGAAAAACAGAGAGTAAGAAGTAAAGAGAGATATCTGTAACTTCTGGAAGAATATAATCACTTTCTTTGTAAAATGCATCAAAAAAGACATGTTGTAAGAAATCTCATAGTACATACACAGGGAAGAACTATTCAAGCGATTTTTGGTATCATTTGAGGAAAAATAAAGGTTTGATTAAAGTAAAATGCAAAAGTAGAAGGTGACAACTTCTTCTGCAGGTCAAATACTTTTGCACGTGTGACCTTCAGGCAAATAGTGAGATTGTAAATTGCAAACATACACTATGTAAAGTGTCTCTTTGTTGTTGAGGTTTTCTTCAAGTTAGTTAGTTTTATTATTAATCAGCATATCAATATGCAAACTTCCATAAGTAATACTGCCAAGTCATACTTGTTCAGTGATCCAAATATTAATAATTTTTAGTAATATTTTTCCCTAATAGTCAGTAATATTTATACCTCTTTCTGGCTCAGGTAAATAGCTACTGACATCTGTAACACAAATTGTCTTGAAATTATGATACAGAACACATTACACAAGAGTTTCCCCTAAGCAATTACAAAATGCTTCAGACTAGTTAAGAAAAAAAATCCAAGCAGCCTATTTCAGGCTGTCTCAGGTATATTCTTAAAGACAAATCTATAATTTTGATCAAAAAGATCAAAATTCTAGGAACTTCTGCCCCATGAAGGCTGTTTGTAGCAACTTTTTCATTTAGGCAATGCAGCAACAGACACACATCATCACACAGTTTCAAGATAGGTTTATAGAGGGCATAAAAGAATATTCTCTCCTCTCAAAAAGCTGTGAAAGTGTTCAAGTGGCTTTATAAATCGTATGTTCTGCTCATATATAATCTTGAGAAAATAACTGGCTCAAAATATTTGTTAAAGAACCATCCCCATATGCAATGGGGTTGTTTACCAACTATGTTGTTTAGATATTCTCTTACCTCCAGTGTCATGTACACAGTGCTAACTGCTACTTTGATTTCTCCATCTGAAATCTCCTTGAAATCCTTCAGCATAACCTGCTCAATACTTACACCTGTTTGAAAAGAGAAAGGAATTGACACATACAGGTATCTACAGCTGACCCAGATGCAGCAATATGAATTAAAACCATAGCTTAGATCGTAATGTTAAGCCTTCTACATTTTAGGACATTCTGTAAGAAAATTAACAACAACATTAATATTTCCATGCTTAATGCTTCTAAAGGGATTTTTTAAGCAAGGAAGAGAATTAAGAGGGGGAGAGTGGAAAAAAGGATGAACAATCAAGTCTCCTGTAACAAAGTTGAATGAAAACTCACATTTTTTAAGTTAACCTAATTCCACTTGACAATAAATGTATAGATAGATCATTTCTATGGTCGAATATGAAATCACTAATACAAAACATTTCTAGAATAAGTAATATCTTGAAAAACACATGTGGAATACTATGGTATTTAAAAAACATTCAGAAGCAAAGCTCTTAAATTATTCTGTAAACACAAAGTTATTCAGCTTTTCTGACTTTGCTCACAAATTGATACCAACACCAATCAGCTTTTCTTATGTACATCAAACAGTGAATGAACCAACTAGATGTTTATATACCATAGAAATGGAAGTACAAATTATCCTAAGTGTAAAACTGGAATTGCTCCACTTTGCAACTACACACGTTGATATGTTTAAGTATAATGTGTTGAAAATCCATGATACTAAGTTTATCTAATTGGAGATGTCTGTCTAAAATTCTGTAAAGGTTCTCAAAATAAATATATATCATGTATAGGAACATGGTCTTATCAAACAAATAAAAATACAGACATGATAGTCAAATGTCTATATAAAGAAAGCTGGAAACCACTTACTTCAGTGTAGAGTGGCAACTAAACGTCTACAGGCTTTCAAGTCTAAGCAGCATAACATCCAAAATGTGTTTGCATGACTGATTTTTAAAAGGAAGCCCAATACCAACTTTAGCCAAAGAAATGAATCCTCTCATTACTGTTTGTGCATAGAGTCCAGCTACCGCATTAAATCTAATGACAAGATGAACTGGCTAATGTTCATACATTTATTATATTTATGTGTCTGTACTTTTGAAAATATTTCTAAATGAACTGTAGATTTTCTGGTGGGCTACAGCCCTCTGTGGCTTAAATAACAAACAAACTCATGAATTCAGGCCAATAAATCATTATTTCTGCACAAAACTGAGAACATTTTTTCTGAATTGTCCTAATACTACCTGAAATAACAGTTACATAAGGTAAAATAGTCAGCAGAGTTCTTTGGTAACAACTCGGCAACAAATTACAATAAAAAAGACACTATAACATGCAAGAGCTGTTGCAACAACTTTCTTCAGGTTTTCAGGGCATCTCTCAAAGTCTCCTACCAAATTTTTGGTTCAAACATTCACACTTTTGACCACTGAAAAAAATGACAACTGTGTTCAGCTATTTCTAGCAGAAGGATATTAAAGAATTTAATTTTTCTATTGCTTTCTTAATCTTAGTCTTCAGTCAAATTCACTACACCTGTACACAGCCCCTGACAAATCTGGGAAGTGTCAGAAGATAAAACCCACTCCCATACCATGAAGGCAATTGCAGCACAATTTCTGCACATGGGCTGACACATTGATTATGCCCTTATTCTTCATCAACACAAATTCTTGACTACCATACATTTATAAAAGCAATATATGAAATAAATGAATGTTTACCTGTAAAAGCAATACAAGATTATTTAAGAGTTCACTAGTTCCTCAACAGAAATCACAATTCCATGATTCAGAATGTAAGCCACTATATTCATATTAAATATAATGCAGGTAACTGTCAATAAAGATAGCATGCTGCAACTGCTTTCACCACACACAATGAGCCAATATATACTGACAGAGTCATATAACTAAATACATAACAGGTCTGAAAAATGGAAGCAAGTTGCACTACCTTGTCGGTTAAAGTGAGTCTCCTGGAGAGCAGAGGTAATTTCCTCTCGTGGGGGAAGATCAGGAAACTTTTCTTCTAGGATTGACAGAACTTTCTCCTGCTGCTCTGTGATTTTGTCAGCCTCCGAAGACATGCACTTGAAGAGAATGCTTCCTGAAACATTTAAAGACAAAAATCGATGCCTCCTGTAATCAGTAAAAAGGTACCACAGAAACAAGACTGTTTTTCTGTATTGCCATTCAAGCCCTTCCCTTCTTGGACTTTGTTTCCACTGACAATTTCATCAAATTAGACACTGAATGCTTTTCACATAGAAACATGCTCATAACTTGAAAGCAGTTTCTAAAATCTGAACTGGGTGGAGGTCAGAAGCTACGCCACAGCTAACTGCGTGGTGCCAGCAGTGCTACGGTGTGCAGCATGCTTCTGCTGCCCTCACAGAGATCTGCAGCACGGCCACTAGAGAGTAATGGGACACCAGGGCTTCTTCCTCTCTCTACACATTAGACCAAGGGCTGGTATGCTTGGAAACAGTAAATGCACATTGCCAACCTCACTTCTACAGATGTGTTAATAAACTCCTACAACGATCATAAAGAAATTTTTTACCGTGGCAGTGGTGAGACACTGGCACAGGTTGTCCAAAGAAGTTGTGAATACCCCATTCCTGGAAGTGTGCCAGGTCAGGTTGGATGGAGCCTTCAGCAGTCCGATCTCGTGAAAGGTATCCCTGCCCATGGCAGGGGGTTGGAACTAAATGACCTTAAAGTCATTGGTCATTTTCATGTAAATTACTCTGGCTAATTCCTCGCCAATAAACATACCAAGAAAGCAGAGCCAAACAAAATGATGCATTCAATTCTAAAATTTAAGAGGAAGAGAACCCAATAAATGGTTTCACCATAACTGGTATGCTCTTACAATACAGAAGTGAGTTTGATATCTATTCAGACAACGATGTGCTGCATATATTCCATCCTAGATGTGAAACATGCCTGGCGGTTCAAGGTTTAAAGTCACACTTTCAGTCCCCGGAGACCAGGATATCATATATTAATACACCCAAAGACAGCCTTTGCTTCCAGTTCCTCACATAAAAATTAAGTATAAAAAAATATAATAGTTCAGAATGTAAATTATTTATTACTGTATTGTGCACAGAGATTTCAAACAAATGTATCATTGCATCACGCTAGGTCAATGAGCAAATCAGTACAATAGTATGAGAAAGTTATTGTAAGCAAAAAAGTTTAGGTTTTAGCATTGGAGTCAAAAATCATGTATGCTGACCCAGACTGACATTCATAAATACAGGTACACAAAACACAGCTCCACAGCAAGCAGATTTCAGATATCTACTGAAAAATAACTGATACATAAAGCACCCAAATACCTATATATATTAGCAAGGCCTATTTTCCAGTCTCTTTTATATGAAGCAAGTTTCTCAATCAGCAGCCTCCAGGATAACTCATCTAACATTATTTACACCTTTAACCAGACAACAGTGCCTGTGTTGCATATGCTTGTCCACACTTTGGGAAGGACAGTGACCAGAAAGAGTTAGATAACCCACAGCACACTCCAGTCAGCACTGAGCTGCACCTGGATAAATGGCAGGTCAGGGACCAGGCTGCTTTCATTATTTTAGCAATGATAATCTTCTGCTTTCCCAGCACCCTTTTTTTCTTCTTTCAGGAGACAATTGCTCATCACACATGAAGGAAATGGAGACTCCAGCAGAAAGTACTGGACCTACAATGCATGCTCAAATTCATCATACAGTTACCTACTGGAGGGAGACTGCAGCATATCCTGCACAGTCTCCCAGCAGCATTAGGATGAGCTAGGCAGTCTGTCCCTCTGCATAGTTCCTCAAGCACACGATGTGTCAAAATTTTACCACAGTTGTGTGCATTTTCGCACGGAAAGCATTTTGGAAACACCAAGAAGAAAAAATGTTAACACAAACATACTAGAAAATGAAAGGTGTGAGTTGCATATCCAGTCAAACTCATTGGTTTTGAAGTCATCATGACACGAGCCTCATTGTCTGCCTAATTATACAGAAACAACTATAATGCAGGGGAGTTTGGTATCATGTGAGCAAATCCTGATTCATTTTAGCTCCATATACAACAAATCATTCCAGCCTAATTACAAGATTGATTGTGAATTGAGCAATAACTACACCACAGTTTTTATCCAGTTAGCCCTGGATTTCAACTAAGCTATAAGGCAAATGCAGAACTATGTCCTTCCTAAATTAAATGGAAGTTCAACTATACAGACGCAGTCAAATGAAAACAGTTTTTGAGTCTCAGAATTTAAGGAAAAGTATATCTTCCTGTTTCTTGCAGAAACAATTCCCAAACTACTACAAAAAAATTAAATAGATTATGTAACTAACTTTTTGTTTATGTCAGTATTTCGAACACATAAAGTTCTCACCCAGCCCAGACAGTTTCTACTGCAAATTTCAGAGCTGAGCCACCAAACTAAACTGAGTAGCTCCAGATTCAGTCTAGCCCAGCGCATCTAGAGTCAAGAAAAAGGTTATTGGGAGAAACGACAGGAAAGGAATTGAATGAAGAAGAGGAAGAGTCTCGTATTTCTCCAAACGCAGGTAGCTGGTAGCAGAAAGCTGTCATTACATCACGATAGGTTTTAGTAGTCAGGTCACCATCTGGCCGTGATTTTCACAAGTGTCTGAACCACAGCCGCTATGCAACACCGAAAATCTTCATAAGTAAGTATTTGCTAAAAAAATTCTTTCACACCAAAGCACTTGTACTGTAGTGTTGTAACAGCATTGCTAACGCCAATAAAACTAGCTTAATTCTCCTATACACAGGGATTGGAAAAACTTCTACAGTGTTTATCTATTCCCCAACCAAAAGGGATGGAAAGATTGCCTAGGACATACTCTAGCAGTTTACCGTGCATTTTTACAGGTACTAGTGTGCACTGGTCTCTTGCTTTCACAGGTGTGACAAATTCTTCAATGGTAAAGCTACCTTGGATTTGACCTCACCTTTGGCAGGACCCAGACATTACTGTCAAGATATACAATCTGAATGTGTTTAGACATGCACTGTACTGCAGCAATTAACTGGAAGCATTTGCCTTTCACTGCTCAGTTCATTTCAGGGTCAATCCCTTTGCATATTTTGGTCAGGGCTGACATCTTCAAACAGCAAAGCAAATTTAGAAATTTTGTCATTTATCATTTAGTAAAACCATGAAATGCAGTCAGTCTGAAACAACGCCTCATCATAGGCAGACATCTTAGAAATGTTTTTAAAAGGCTATTTTTACCACTTATCACAGTAATATTGTAGCACCCGCAATTGTTAACTTTTCTAATGGGATGACAGCAAGAAAAGGATCCTTCTCAAATTAGTAGAGTGTCAGCATGCCCTAAGATCAACATTTATTCTTCCTTCGTTCTTTAATACTATGGTCATCAGAAGGAAAGAAAGGCAGGAATGTCTTCTCTGCCAGGCACCCGCAGCATCCCCATGAGGGTTACGACTCCAGTTAGTTAAGAAAAACAGTTCACTCAAGGTACTTCTGCTTGGCCAAAGGTCAGCAGTCCATTTAGTCATGTGCTGTCTTCTAAGTACCTGCTGTAAAAGAGATACATGGGCTCAGAAATCTCCTGCAGATTTTACTGAGTGCTGTTGTAACTCCCTCAGGGTTTCTGAAAGCATAATGGAGGCTGCTGTATGTGCTGACAAGCACAGGAAAAAAGAAATCTATAATATACAAGATTCAATATTATTTCTTCTGTACATCACAGTACATTACAGATTTTTTTTTTTATGAAGGAGAGATCACTAGAAAACAGGCTAGGATTCTTTAAGAAATGTGCATTTTATTCTTTTTCATAAAGCAGTTTGGAAGTGGAGCATGAGTTTTGCCAAAAGCAATTGCTGTGCATTAATATTAAACATGATCTAATGAAGGCAGAAGTCGTTTTGGGAAAACATTAAGAACAGCACAAGCATCTTCTGAATTATAAGTTTATGGCTGAGAGAAACAGTACAATGAAAATATAGGCATTTCTCCTGTCAAGGTTTTGTTCCATCACCTGGAAAAATAAAGGACAGGGAAAAGGCGAAAATCAACAGTCCCACATGGAAAGTATATTTCAACTCTCCTGACCCCCCCAAAACAGCCCCCCAAAAAACCCACAAACCAAAACTGTAAAATTTGATTCAAGCAAGCAGACATCTTTGTAATTAACAGGAAAGCAACGAAGCTGGAATAAAACGTAATGGGAGGGAGGGAAAGGACAGAGGGAGAGGGAAGCATTGCCCCCAGGAAAACTGCTTCTATACATAAAAACAAAAGTATCAGTCCAAATAAGTGCAGGGCCCAGTGCAGTTCAAAATGCTCCTTTCTTTTGGGCATGTATATTAGGGATGTATCAATTAGGAAACATGTGAATCATCTGATTGATGTACAAAACACAACAACAACAACAACAACAACAACAAATGGCATAATTCCCAAAGTCCTTAAAAGAACATTTCTTAGTATTTGTCTGGATGCCTAGAATAACAAACTTATCTACTGAAAGTCAAACTGCCCCAACAGGGCACAAAAAGACCTCAGCTATGCAGCTCCTAACTAACAAAAGCACACTCACATGAAAACAAATTGCTGATGCTCTTGCTGTAAATCTGTCTTTATTTACATGTTGCAGTCTGCACTTTGTGGCATCCTTCAAGACCTTATACAAATAAACATAAGGAGGCATTTTTGAGAGTGCACTGACCCAAGATACCTGACAGCGACTGCTTGGAATCAAATCCTCGCCAGCTGGCTGCAACAGAAAATGTAATGATTCAGCAGTTTAATGGATCTTGAGTTTGGCAACAGTCCCTCTGTAAATATCTCTGGGGAAATAAAATAATACAGGCCCAAGACTCTGGCAGGTTCTGTAATTGTTTGCTTCTGGCAAAAATCCAGGGACAGCACAAGCTCTAACTTGAGGCAAATATGGCTGTATAACACAGACTCCCCAAGCAGGCTCTATTGAAAACCCAAGGGTAGAATTAAGTTATAGCATGTCTGACAGGGAGACAAAGATACCATGAAAGCGTTCAGCTGAAAAAAAGTCCTCAATATTAAACTGCCTAAATCAATAATGCTCAGTTTCACAGGAAAAGTCTTTTCTCTGACTTTTTTTTTCTTCAAACATACAAAAGAACATCAAGTTTGTTCAAAGTTGAAATAGGGCAGGTTATAAACATTTGCATTTGTTATTGAAATAAGAAATGCTTACAGACTATGAGAAAAAAAGAAGTTTGAAAATGAGGCAACAAATGAAGCTGTCACAGCTGTTGCAGTAACTATTAAAACATGACGCATTTGTAGTATTTTACAAGTCCTCCAGCAAAATACTCATGGAAAGCCAGAAAAAGAAAGATGAGTTCCCAGCTCAGAGACTCAGATGTTAGGATGTCTCAGCAGTTTTATGAAAACAAAATCCTAATTTTTAGCACTTTGATTTCCACTTTGGCCTTCTGTTCTGAACTTCTTCTGGAATTTATACATAGTAACAATATCCACATTTACATTGGAAGTAACATAACAAAGTGGGAAAAATTCAGTAGGACTTTTTAATTGGCTCTACGCCTATGGAGTGTCACCAAAGAATGGGGCCGTCATGCGAAGCCCAACACAAGCATTCACTGGTAGTGAAGCAGCCACTCCTTTTTCCAGACCATGATATGTCATCCCTTTATTTCCTGTGCTCACAGGGGAGATGAGTTTCAAAAGCTATACCTCACGGGAAAGGACTCTGACAAATGGCCGTAACGTACACAGAGGAACAAAAAAGATAGAGTTATGTAGGTTTTATTTGATCTTTCATTTTCAGACTGTTTGTAGTTTAATCTGACATCTATGTAAATTTATATCTAGGAATATTTTTTTTTATCTTATCAAAAACAACAATGGGATTCACTGACTTTTTGGAATTTGCAATGGAATCTTCTTTAGTACTGAAAACCTTTCATATTTTAAGTGATCCAGATGAGGACTCATTGTATTGCTTAGCCTTTTATACATACGAACTGAGTTGCTCAGAAAAGTAGAAAAGTGTCAAGTCACAAGTGCAGCTGTGTTTCGTTGCTTTGGGTTTGTCAATCACTTCTCATACCATGCTACAGAAGGTTTGCAGGGGTCTTATATTCACTAACTTTCTCAAACATGCGCTACCAAATACAATAATTAAAATTAAGTTACTAATTTTTTAAAAAATTTTAGTCAATATCACTCTCAAAACTGGAAGTGCTACCTCTAATACAAATTTTCAATATTTCACTTATAAAAGCACTTTATTTTAATTTGAATACAGACTAGAGAGCCAAAACGTGCAGACACTTAAAAACATGTACAGTTCTTGAACACATTCTTGTTCATTATTCAGGGCATTGCCTCCTGAGTCTTTCCACCACCAAAGAGGTATCCTGAGAGATTCCCAAAAGCATTTTTGGTTCTGCCTCCAAAATCAATTATTATGCTTGGTCATTTGCCTGGATAGCTACTCACCAGAAATTTCGAGCTTACAAAAATATATCATGGCAGGCTTACTAAAATGTATTAGCATGGAAAGAGACTAAAAAAGCAGTTCAAACACTAAGTTACAGTTAACACTCCTTCTAACGAAACACTAAAAAAATTAAAATTACCTTTTCTAAGTTCCCCATAACGTGTTCATTTTATTAGTTATCACAGTGTCGAGTACAAAGACAAGCCAAGCTCCAGTAGTTTCTGAAATCTAAGTCTAGGGCAAGTTTTCACAATCCTTATTAAATATGCCCACATTAATTTCTTAAAAGGGCACTTAACAGTTACACATCAATTAAAAGCTAAAACTTTTAAAATTCCTTAAACACTAATAAAATCCAGCAAGTAACTTAAAAGCTGTATTCTGTTCTTTTAAACTACAGTTTTATTTCCAATTGAAGAGTTCTTCTATAGCAATTAAACTGAGGAAACTAATACAAACGAAGAACTATGATGACAGAATTAAAAATACCTCTGACTATTGAAGTCTTTTTTACTCTACTAAGTAGAGAAGAAAAGGGAAAGAAAAAAGAAAAAGAAAAAGAAAAAGAAAAAGAAAAAGAAAAAGAAAAAGAAAAAGAAAAAGAAAAAGAAAAAGAAAAAGAAAAAGAAAAAGAAAAAGAAAAAGAAAAAGAAAAAGAAAAAGAAAAAGAAAAAGAAAAAGAAAAAGAAAAAGAAAAAGAAAAAGAAAAAGAAAAAGAAAAAGAAAAAGAAAAAGAGACAAAGAAAAAAAAGAAAAAAGAAAAAGAAAAAAGAAAAAGAAAAAGAAAAAGAAAAAAAAGCATAATAAAGGTTTGGTTACAGTGTTTTTAAACAGTAAAAGTTTTGTATCATGCTGTTAAAACATCATTCTATAAAAAGATATCGCCATCAAGAGAAGCTTTAACGTGTAAATATTAGATTCCAAAATCCATATTGTTGTCCACAGGCAGGCAGAGGCAAACTGGCAGCAGTGCACAGCCGCTGGAATCAACGAACTGCACAGCTTTTCCAGCTACCCAGCTGGTGTGTCGACAGCTCCATTTAATATTCTTGTCTAGTGATACAGCAAAGACCTCTCATGCCTATTTTTAAATGCACATTTTTAATATTCAATATAATGTTACTCTTTAACAAACTCTTTACTCCCTGCTTCTTTTATGAAGCTTCCCGTGGTCTTTAAAGGGATTGTTAACCAAAGAATGGATCACACTCTTTCTGCATGAGCAGATTCAGAAACACTCCATTAAACTTTTCAGTATTTAATAGAAGAAGTAATCTCTCACCTCTGAGGAGATAAGCCAGTTGCTGAGTGATTAACTCTGGTGCCTCCTGAAGAATCTCTTTTACTACTAAGGAGGAAGAAGATGCTTGTAACTCCAGGCTGCCATCACATTGCTCATCTGGATTGATGACTTTGACAACAGCTGATTCCAAACTTTTATCCTCACTATCAAGCAAATTTAAAAATTATACACATTTTACTTTTTAGCTGCTTAGACTACCTAGTAAAACAATGCAAATTTATTTTTTTTTATTCTGGACTATAACACTATTGTTATTGCTACTTGAAGTCTACAAAGCCAAAGACTGTCACAATAAAGTCCTAAAACTGCAATTTTTTTAATGAAGTGTTCACAATGGTTTTATTGTTTGATACATCATTAAGTACAAACACCTAAATACTTACTTTTCCACTATCAAAATCTTGAAAAATTAATAAATCGAAAAAATATTTCTACATGTACTGAAACTATCACTCTTTGTACGGGGGAGATTTGGGATTTTCCTCATTGACTATTTTGAAAGCTTACAAAAACCTTCTTTTTGCATTTAGACACATTGTTTCTGCTTATAATAACACTAACAAAGGCAAACTATATTTAACAATATAAGAAGCTAATAATAATTCTTTAGAAAGAAGAAAAAGGAAAGGAGAGTAATAAACAGAAAGAAAATCTTATGGATAATTTTTACTTTGAAAAAGTGGATGATGTACTGAGCTAACCGCAGCTAAAGCATCAATAGCTATGAGATTTTAAAGTATTTCTCATTTTAGATTTTCCCTACTTTTATTCTAACCTACAAACCCCTCAGAGTCAAATGGAGTCATAGCAACATGATCTTACTTAATGTAAGTTCTACAAAGTGTTGTAAGTAAAAAACATCCTTCACTCTGGACAACATAGGCAGACCATTACAAAGAGGCTCCTTATGAAAGATTCACTATGGGCTTGGAAATATTCCCTCTTAAGGCTGGTTGTATGGACTATGGTCTTCCACAGAACTCTGAGCCTCTGACAAAGAGGACATTTGGAGAAAAATGCCGTAGTTTGTAAGGATTGCAATAATCCAATGGCCATCTTAACAGCACTTATGCAAGTGTGCTGGCCATCTTCAAATCAATGCAAGAGACTTATTGTCTTTAGTGAAATCTAACTAAGAAGCACAAAAAAAATTATGATCTCTTAGTTGCTGGTCAGAAGAAACTGCCAGACTATTTAAACTAAATTAAAATATCTAAACTAAGCTGTCTGAAAATACAAGGTCTTTAAAAAGGGTGTTCCATTAAAGGGGATGGAAAGATTACTATTTAATTTGTAATATTTATTGGACACAATGGGAGACTTAATATATTTTAACTTCCTTTTTTTTTGTTCTGCTTTGGCATAGCAATACCAATATTAATGCAGAAAAAATGTAAAATATAATTTTTAAAACAGCTCAAACCGACATAAGCCATCTTGTACATACAATGCAATACCTTGTCAGCATGTTGCTGTTTACAAGTGTTAAAGACAATTTCCCCTCAGCATTCAGCTGGTGCAAATTGATTTCATCTCGGAAGATATGGAATGACTCCGGGATATTCAGCTCCTCCAATATAAATCTTGTTTCTGTGAAGTAGCTGAAATCTCTTCTTGGTATATTCAATACAGGTAAGCAAACAACGTCAGGAGGACTGACCTGTAATGTAGGTGTGCATTTGTCAGAGTTGCATAAAATAAGACCTGTTCTTTATTAGGAAGACATTTTAACAGAATGAGCAATTAGAAACTGTCTAAATTTTCTGGGTTTTTTTACTCTTTATTTTTTAGAAAATGTCTTTTGCTTTTTTCTTGTTCTTCTGTCTCTGTTTGCCTCCTACAGAATCTCTCAGAAACTAGGAAGGAGAAAGGAGAAAGAATGACGTAAAGGGGTGATTTTTTGCTACTACTGAATGAGCCACCTAATATCCATTAATTTTTGTATGGAAAGAAATATAGATTGTTTCTATTAAAAAAAACTCAACTCTGAGTAAAACTAAATCACTTCCCATAATAATATTTTCACAGCATGTTTTAATTGACTTAACAATAAGATGTCTGTAACAAACTGGAACAAATAAGTTAAGATCACTCCATCCACTTTTTCCATTACCTTGTCTAGAAAGTAGGCATAGGCCAGAGTAGAAATGAGCGAATCCAAATCACAGGATTTATTCCCAAGTACAACATGGACTTTCTCCAGACGTTTACTTCTGTTCTGTAACACATTAGAAAACAGTTGCAATGAGAGACAACGATGGCAAAGAAACAAAGATGAATCACCAAGATACTTCAAAAGACAAGTTAAATATGAGTTGCTGTCCTCAGTTGTAGTGCTTTTTGCCACTGGCTGAAGAAATCACTTAATGTGGGATCAGACATGTTTGCTTGGCTTTATAGCTCCCAAGAAAGCCAAGAAATTTCATAAGAGATCCTGGTTTGGAACCCAAATGAGATCTAACCTAACAGAAGTCCCTTTAGCAGCTAAGTAACAGATAAACACCTTCATGTATACGTGGAAGAAGCTTCTGAAAACACATTGAAAATCTAATATGAAAAGAAGTCCCAATGAGCATGAAATACACATAGAAAATTATACACAGCAATTTTTTAATTTTAATTTTCTCATTTTTCAGCTGAAATCAATAACTAGACAAGGTAGGTGGCTTCCACCCTGACTCTTCGGAAGCTGAACACACTTGGTGAAGCACAGCACACTTTGAGTTATTCTCACTTGCACAGGGAACTAAGTCTATTCTGCTTTTAATAAAATTAGAAGCATTCCAAACACAAGCAAAAAAGACAGAGCAAGTGTATGAAAGCAAAATATTGCAGGGAAGTGTCTTCCTTCTCCATAATTGCACACAAAAAGAAATATTAAGTGGTGGTTTTCTGTTGTGCACATCATTAATGTCAAGCTAACTGCATGGAAACATTTCAGTTTATTTTCTTTTAATGATATTTCTATCTGAATTTCAGAAACATATCTGACCGACACTAAGGTAGATGTTTCAGAACCAAATATATGCAATTACACATTTTTGTTGTTGTTATTGTATAAAGGTTGATGTACTTTTTGTTGGTTTAAATCAGGATTCTGGATATAAAATAAAATTTTAATCTTTCAACAGAAGTATATAATTAGTATATTACCCTCAACAATTATAAATGTGCAATTTTTAAACTAACTTTTTTCTCTGTGTCTAATCTTACCTCTCTCCAGATATAGGGAAGAAACTTACTTCTCTTTCACTTACATGGAACACAGCCATCAAAGTAACTTTGAGTAATAAAACCTAGACACCCATTCTCCATTCCCTGTGTATCGGGAAAGACAGACAGCTTTGTGAATAACACAGTGTCTGGAACAGATATGTTCATTTAAGCTGTAGGCCTACACCAGCAATAAACTGTCTCCACTTTCCTCTTCTCAATATAATTTTTGTCACATTTCCCTCCACAGCATACATTTCTGATTGATTTGCCACCTGAAAGAATGAAAATAAAGTTAATGAGCTCATCCTTTTTTAGTATTATTTACTGTATAGAAATCGGGTTTGTAAGTTCATCATAAGTGCTTAACAAATGATTTAATCCTGAAAAAGAAGGAACTATGAACTGACAAAATTATTCTGAAATATACAGTCACCCACTTCTAGCAATCTAATGCAAACAACAATATAAAAAAAATTCAAGCCATCTGATACTGTTCTGTATCTACATATTCTGTACCTATAAAATTATTTGCTTCCCATTGCTCATATTCCACACTAGAATCCCATATATACACATAGAACTAGTAAGGACCCTCAACAGTCATCTAAGTTTCAGTGATGAACATCAGACCTATTCATATTGTCAGACATATTAGTGTTTCTTTTTGAAAAACTAAAAAATTTTGTGTATTGTCTTTAGAATTCTTTCTCTCAAGCACTAAAATCTACACATTTGTTTTTATAACTTATATGTTAGCTGTAGCCTTGTTACACAGGTATATTGCTGTTCTAAAATCTGTAGAAAATCATGTGGGAGGAGAACTACCAAAGGTGGAAAACTCTCTTTATCTTAACAGTTCTTTAAAAGGAAATTAAAAGGATTCACATTTAAAAAAAAACAAACAACAAAACCCACAAAAACAGACAAACACAAAAACCCCAACGCAGCGCCTTTCACTCTTTTGTATGTGCCATCTTGCCCCACTTCTTTATCACCTTTTCAGGAATGGAGACAGATAATTACACAAAAATCGAGGAATTCCAAGCCTGAAAGTATATGAACCCTACACTTGACTTCTAAAGAAATGAGAAAAGCACAACTATAAGGAGCAGAACACAAAAAGAACATAAAGAGAGCAAGAAAGCTTCTCTTCAAAAATCAAAACAGATCATCTAGTCATCTGAAGACTGACTTTTTTTAACTGTTTCCAGCACACCAGAATTTCATCCATGCATATGAACCAGAACAGACTGTAGAAGGATAGGCCACCTCCTTGTACTGTTTTCAAAAAGGAATGGGAATAAAAACCAAATTTCTGAAGGCATTCAGGGTTTTCTGTTGCACACTGCCTTTCACTAGTCACTCCAGAGAGGATATATTTTTGTTTCAATCACTAGAATATGTTATTTTAATGGTTGTCTCTCCTGAGTAAGAATATGTTCATTTGCACACAAGTACTCCACTCCTTAATCTCTCATTTTTAACTTTTAATAAAGTGGTTTTGGAATGGGATTTTTTATATGACAGCTATTCTACTAATGTTAAAATATGAAGTCAACCTGTAAGCTGTCTTAGTAAGTAATTCAATTTTCTATTTCACAGATTCCAAGGTCAAAACTAGACAGAACAAACAGCAAAGAAAGTCTAGGTCTCGCATTTTGATGATACAAGACACACTGGTGAGAGAGAAAAGTGATAGTCGGAATGTTGTTTCACCAGTCTAAAGAATTGTCTTCATTAAAATAAGTATGAAAACATGATTTTTTAAGAGGTGTCTTCCAATACGCTGGCATCCCCCAGGGTTCGGTGCTGGGCCCGGTCCTGTTTAATATTTTTATTGATGATCTGGATGAGAGGATCGAGTCCTTCATCAGCAAGTTCGCAGATGACACCAAGCTGGGAGGAAGTGTCGATCTGCTAGAAGGTAGGAAGGCCCTACAGAGGGACCTTGACAGGCTAGAGAGATGGGCTGACTCCAACAGCATGAGGTTTAACAAGTCCAAATGCCGGGTCCTACACTTTGGACACAACAACCCCATGCAGAGCTATAGACTGGGTGCAGAGTGGCTGGAGTGCAGTCAGGCGGAAAGGGACTTGGGAGTGCTGGTGGACAGGAAACTCAACATGAGCCAGCAGTGCGCTCAAGTGGCAAAGAAGGCCAATGGTATCTTGGCCTGCATCAGGAACAGTGTGGCCAGCAGGACTAGAGAGGTCATCATCCCCTTATACTCGGCACTGGTCAGGCCGCACCTTGAGTGCTGTGTCCAGTTCTGGGCCTTCAGTTTAAGAAAAATGTTGAGATGCTGGACTGTGTCCAGAGGAGGGTGACGAGGATGGTGAAGGGGCTGGAGCACAAGCCCTATGAGGAGCGACTGAGGGAACTGGGGTTGTTTAGCCTGGAGGAGGCTCAGGGGAGACCTTATTGCTCTCTACACCTACCTAAAGGGAGGTTGTGGTGAGGCAGGGTTTGGACTCTTCTCTCAGCCGACCAGTGACAGAACGAGAGGACACGGTCTCAAGCTTCGCCAGGGGAGGTTTAGGATTGACATTAGGAAGAAATTCTTCACTGAGAGGGTAATTGTTCATTGGAATGCGCTGCCTAGGGAGGTGGTGGAATCACCATCCCTGGAGGTGTTCAAAGAGAATTTGGATGAGGCACTTAGTGACATGGTGTAGTTGACAAGTAGGAGTAGGTGTAGGTGTTGGGTCATAGGTTGGACTCGATGATCTCAAAGGTCTTTTCCAACCTTATGATACTGTGATACTGTGATACTGTGATGTGTAATCAAACTAACTATTAATAATAAAATAAGCTGATATTAATAAAGTAGTAGGATATGTTTGGACAGTTAATTCTTCCTATAGTTCTGGGCACTTAGAAAGGGAGCAAATAACAAAAACAACCTAAACTGCCATTCTTAATTATTACTATAAAGCACAAGATTTTACTATTATTTTCCTGAATTAAATCCTCCATTTCCTGAACAAATATTCTTATTCATGTAGGTAATCTGTTATAGGTCCCTTCCAACTCAAGATATTCTATGATTCTATGATACATTTCTAGAAAAAAGCATAAATTTGATACAGATAAAAATAGATCAGGCCTGCAGACAATCTGCACCAGCCACAGTCAGAAGTACCGTTCTAGTATTTTTATTCAGAGCGTACGTGCTGTCCCATCAGAAGCAAAGTTAACAGAAAGACTAGAACCACTGGGCTAAGCAACAATTGTAGGAATAATTAAGAGGGCTTTAAACTAGATTGGAAGGGAGGAGGGGAATGGCAACTATGCTAATAGAATTAAATGTGGGGACAACACCCCAGGACTGGAGGGGCATGGTAGACAGACAGTAAAAGGGGGGGTTATAACAGCTCATCTGAAGTGCATTTACAGTAATGCACGCAGCATGGGGAACAAGCAGGATGAGGTGGAAGCTGTGATTAGGCAGGGCGACTATGACCTAATTGCCATCACGGAAACATGGTGGGATGACTTGCACGACTGGAGTGCTACCATGGATGGCTACAAGCTATTTAGGTGGGACAGACTAGGAAAGAGAGATGGTGGGGTTGCTCTATACATCAAAGAGTGCTTTGACTGTAGAGAACTCAGTAATAGCAATGATAAGGTAGAGTGTTATGGGTTAAACTCGGTGGTGTGAGTGGTAACCAGATGTTGTGGTGGGAGTCTGCTATCGGCCACCCAACCAGGATGAAGAGACTGATGAGCTCTTCTTCACCTAGGAGAAATCTCGCGATTCCATCCCATCATTCTCATGGGGGATTTCAACCTTCCAGATGTCTGCTGGAAGGACAACACAGCAGAAAGGAAGCAGTCTAGAAGGTTCATAGAGTGTATGGATGATAACTTCCTAACACAACCGGTAAGTGAACCGGCTAGAGAGGGTGCTCAGCTGGACCTGTTGTTTGCTAACAGAGTGCGCCTTTTGGGAGAAGTGACGTTTGGAGGATGCCTGGGGCACAGTGATCATGAGATGATACAATTCTTGCTACTTGGGGCAGTGAGGAAAGGGGTCAGCAGAACTGCCACCCTGGACTTCCGAACGGCAGACTTTGAACTCTTCAGAAAGCTGCTTGATCAAGTCCACTGGGGAGTGGCTCTTAAGTACAATGGGGTGCAAGAGGGCTGGACGCTCCTCAAGAAGGAAATCCTGGTGGCAGAAGAGTACACGATCCTTTGGAAGAGGGGGCAGGCATCCCAGGAGGACTACAAAGCTGAGGAGAGATCGTGTAGGGAAAAAATCAGAAGGACTAAAGCCCAACTAGAACTTCAACTGGCGACTTTGGTCAAAGACAATAAAAAGAACTTCTTTAAATACATCAGCAGCAACAGGAGGACAAAGGAGACTCCCTCCCTTGCTGGGTGCAAGAAGGGGCAGTAGTAATGAGGGATGAGGACAAGGCAGAGGTGCTCAGCACCTTCTTTGCCTCGGTCCTTAACCCCAAAGAGGAAAGTGCGAGGGATACTCAGCCCCCTCAGCTGGGAGATAGTGGGAATGAAGCTCCAGCTGTTTGGGAGGACTTGGTTGGTAATCTGTTTGGCCAGCTAGACATACACAAATCCATGGGGCCAGATGGGATCCGTCCAAGGGTTTTAAGGGAACTGGCAGAGGTCCTCACCAAACCCCTTTTCCCCATCTACCAGCAGTCCTGGCTGATTGGGGAAGTACCACTTGACTGGAGATTGGCAAATGTTATGCCCATTTACAAGAAGGGTTGAAGCGAAGATCCAGGTAACTACAGGCCTGTCAGTCTGACCTCAGTACCAGGGAAGGTCACGGAGCAGATCATCTTGAGTGCTATCATACAGCACATGCGGGACAACCGGGTGATCAGGCCCAGTCAACATGAGTTCACCAAAGGCAGGTCCTGCCAGACCAACTTTATCTCCTTCTACAACAAGGTTACCCGTTTAATGGACGAGGGAAAGGCTGCGGATGTGGTGAACCTGGACTTCAGTAAAGCCTTTGACGCCATTTCTCACAGTATCCTGCTGGAGAAACTGGCTGCCATTGGCGTGGACAGGTACAGCCTCTGCTGGGTTAAAAACTGGCTGGATGGCTGGGCTCAAAGGATTGTGGTAAACAGAACTAAATCCAGTTGGAAACCAGTCACAAGTGGTGTTCCCCAGGGTTCAGTGCTGGGTCCAGTCCTGTTTAACATCTTTATCAATGATCTCGATGAAAGCATCGAGTGCACCCTCAGCAAGTTTGCAGATGACATCAAGTTGGGTGAAAGTGTGGATCGACTTGAAGGAAGGGAGGCACTGCAGAGGGATCTGGACAGGCTGGATTGATGGGCTGAGACTAACGGGATGAGGTTCAACAAGGCCAAGTGCAGGGTCCTCCATTTGGGTCACAACAACCCCATGCAGCATTACAGGCTTGGGGAAGAGTGGCTGGAGAGCTGCCTGGCAGAGAAGGACCTGGGGGTGTTGGCTGACAGCCAGCTGAACATGAGCCAGCAGTGGCCCAGGTGGCCAAGAGGGCCAGTGGCATCTTGGCCTGTATCAGAAACAGCATGGCCAGCAGGAGCAGGGAGGGGATTGTGCCCCTGTGCTCAGCACTGGTGAGGCTGCACCTCGAGTGCTGGGTTCAGTTTTGGGCCCCTCACTACAAGAAGGACATTGAGGGGCTGGAGTGCGTCCAGAGAAGGACAACGAGGCTGATGAGGGGCTGGAGAATAAACCCTGTGAGGAGCGGCTGAGGTCGTTTAGCTTGGAGAAGAGGAGGCTGAGGGGAGACCTCATCACTGTATACAACTGCCTGAAAGGAGGTTGTGATGGGGTGGGTGCTGGTCTCTTCTCACAAATGACAAGCAATAGGACAAGAGGAAATGGCTGCAAGTTGCGTCAGGGGAGTTTTAGACTGGACATTAGGAAGAATTTCTTTACTGAAAGAGTGGTCAGGGATTGGAACAGGCTGCCCAGGGAGGCGATGGAGTGACCATCTCTGGGGGTGTTTAAAAAACAGGTGGATGAGGGACATCGTTTAGTAAGGAGACAGGCATGGTTGGACTCTGTGATCTCAGAGGTCTCTTCCAACCCAGCAATTCTATGATTCTATGATTCTATAATTTCCTTAAACACATGGGTCTATCTCAAAACCATAGATCAGGAGCTACGGTCTGAGAGCTGCCACATGTAAAACTGACCAGCCAAGGACATCTACAAGGAAGCACAGAAACAGCTATGTACTGTTCCTGACACAGCTCAGTACATTAATACTGAATTATAGACCTTCCAATTTTCTACTGATAACACTAAAATAATTCAGTGACACATAAAGATCACACTTGCATAACCTATTTGCATGGACAACATTTTCTACTCCAAGCATTTTTAAAGTTTTTATATTTTAATAGATTACTCAAGACATATAGGTAGTATCTCCCCCACTCTATTTGAACGCAGGAAAGCTTCTTGTACCAACAATACAGATACTTTATCAAAAGCTTAGCAACCACTACAGTTTTCTACAAGTAAGAGCAGATTAAACACTGGTTTTAACCTGTGCTGGACAGACAATTTGAGATCTGTGCATCAGCTAAAAGATCAGCTGTACCAAACTGCAGGGATAAAAACTTAATGCTATTGCAAACACTAACCTTAGCACATTCTACCATAGAACTACTCAATCTGATTTGCAGCACCATAGAAGTTGTAGAAGTCAGTACTTTCGGGATTACATTATTGGCAAAAAGACACCATCACTCATGGACAAAAATCACAAAATACTCCTTCAGGAACAACCAAGTCTTGTAGTCTATAAACACAATGTTGCCTACTACATCTTTCAAAGCAATCAAAAGCCAGCCAGAAGGAGCATACTGATAGAGCTGAAATTATGTTAAGAGGAATAATGGAACAAATTGTTACAGAACTATTTTCATATTGATTAAAATTATATTTTAAGATCAATGGAATCCTCGAAATAACATTGTGAGCTTAAATCCAAACTTATCCATAACAATACAAACAGAACACTGCACAAAATAAGAGTTCCATGCCACATGCTGCATTTTTTGTTTATTTGGAACAAAAGTATGCTGTCCTTCTCAGTTCTTAAATCAGATGATGGTTTTCAAAGCTCATATAAAAGAAATGGCAATCACTATCTCAGGTGACATCTTCAGCTCTGACAGACATATGTGGAAAGTTTCCTCTATTAAGTTGGTATCACCTCTTCTGAGGCTAGGGAAACGGTTTCCTCAGCTTCTATAGCTGCTCGTGTTCACAAACCAACACAGAACCAGCATGTGCTACTGTCTGTTGTATGACTTGATTTCTTATCTAATTTTTGTAGGAGATCAAGTCACTTTCCAGTGACAGTCCTCACATGCTATTCTAAAGATGAGCAATATCTTTGTTTCATCCTTCCTAGTGTCTTGTTTTCTATTCACTAAGGAAAATTTTATTTTCTTCTCCATCCCCTCTTGCAGGTCCAAGACATGATTTCATCAGCACTTCTTCCCAGCTGACGGTCCCTGAATGCCTTTTTAGTACTTATTAATAACAACCTTCCAAAAAGTATACTCTCCATACAAACAACTCTGAAGTACGCCCTAACAGGGCCAACCAAGCTTATCTTACAGGTCTGACACTCCCTCCACTTCCGTCATCTCAGGTACAACTGGTCTGCATAGACTACTGCTTGCTAATCAGCCCACTAGGGAAAACACAGGCATATGGATGTGAGGCTTCCTTCTACAGCTCTTTCCAAGCAAAGACATCAGCAGAGAATGCCACAATCAGGAAGCTGAAGCTTTAAATCCATAAACTCTGTGAGACTTAGCTGCACTAGGACTAAAAAGTGATTGACTCCAGTAGCTACCACAGCTAAAGCTGAGAGGAATCATGAAACCTCAATATCTCTCAGAATTAAAAAAATTAAGAGGTTGATACTGAAACTGGAACCTACAAATGGGACAGTATTTGTCAAGGATGGCAATTATTTGATAGAAGGAGCTATATGGCTCAACAGAAGCGTATTAATAAAGAAGCTGCAGAGCCACACTAGAAAACAGTGCTAGATACAATGCTGAAAGCTTTTTCCAACTTTGTGGCTGAAGCACTAACAAGGGAGCACAACTGCAGAGACATTCTCAGCTCTCTTGGAGATGCAAAGAGGAAAAAACCTCATCACCTGTAGCAAGGACAAGATAGTAAAAACATTGCAACTGAGATTTTAGTCATTTATTGACATAAGAGAGGATTTTTGTACCTATTCAGTAGGCTTCGGAATTGTACCTCCAGCCCTGAAGTACAATTTATTGAGTAGGCATTTTTGGAGTATATCCTTCATTCACCTTATAGTATCAGGCACTATTATACTTCCATTCACCTGAGGGCTTATTATCCTTCTGTTGATTAGGTTATTATCCTTCTCCGTTGTCAAAGAAACGGCTTTAAGCCATTGCCTTGGCCTTAAGCCAAGACAAAGTTAATTTAGTATTTTATACAATGTTCAAGTTAGTTTACTATTTCACAAGTTTTTTCACAAGAAAGCTTTATACTGGCCTGGAAAAAAAAAAAAAAAAAAAAGATGGTCTCTTATCTTGATAAATCTTTGTTTTCTATGTTTTTTGAGAACAGAAGAAAACCTATTGCATTTCTCTGTTCCTGTACTGTCATATTTATCATGTATAGCACATAACATATAGTTATTTATTTTAATAGTTATAAAAAACATAGTGGGTTCTTCTCTAAGGAACATACTTTCAAGTGTACCATATTTTAGTCATTATCTGTTGAAATTATATTGTATAATGTTGCTTTAGTTATGGATCTTAAAAATAGCTTTGACAGCAAACATCAATTCCACAAGCAGAATAAAATATAATCAAACAAAAGGGCAATTCCCTAAATCCACATCATCTGCTTTTGTACAGGAGACACAGTCTTACAAAAAAGATAAACAAATGTGGGTCGTAAAAACTCAATGGTGCCCTCAGAAATGACTGGACAGGCACAAAATACCACCTAATATTTTGTGTTGAATAAGATCTGATGACATAAGACTAGGACTAGTCTATGACAAAGCCTAGGAGAAGGTCTTCACACCTGAGTTGTCATGCACGTACAACTTACCTGGGGCCTAAGTGGTACATATATTTTATGTGATCTTACCTGCACTCACCTTTAATGGTGATTGCACTTCCCATTGGAGGCTGAACACAGCCTTGTTGAAGAAGCATTATTAATCTTCTTAACACTTTAAAAACCATACTTAAGGGTTAAGAGCTTGCTAAAGAGAGTTGTCTTTAAAAAAAGCCATTTCCCAAAATCAGACTGCTCCACAGAAGCATGCTGATCCTTCAAAATTAATAACAAAAATAAAGCAAGTTTACTATTTGGCATGCGAGTCAGGCAAAGAAGTCCTGTCCCTAGACTGTTCCCGGGATTTCCACAGGATAAGGGCTCTCTTTCCAATCATTTTTAATCATGAATCGCCACATTCAGCTACTACTGCTGATAGTTCTGCATCACCAACGGGTTCTGGTTTGGCATTCTGCAGGTAGACAAACTTCGCACTGTCCAAGAAAGAATTCCTACCAACTGCAAACATCTACTACCTTTTCATTTTTAATTAATTTTACAGAATATAACTGCATGTAAGTCTGCTCTGACTGTTCCTGAAATACTTCTAACTTATCACATACACTTGTTCACATCGTGAAAAATAAAAATGAACATCTATTTCTACACGCAATTTTCATTTGAAAAACAACAGTTGGAGTAATCAAATAATGCAAGGATGCCATTTAAAGAAGTTCAAATACATCAAAAGAAGTACCACAGAATAAAAACATCAATCATAATCTTGTTGGCTTTTCTTAAAATTAGATTTATTCCATCAGTTGTTTTGGCATTGATTTTCCACCATGTTATAAAAGCTTTACATGTTCACACACTCTTGCTTCTCCAAATTTTTGCCTTTAGGGCTAACTTTTGAGACACTAATTCTACTGGATCATGGGGTATAAGTACATGCTATATCCAGTAGTATTTGTTTTTTTAAAAAAGGGTATACATGCATGCCCACGTTGACACACATTTTGGAAGCATGACTTTGGCACCGCATGTTTTGATCCCAGTTTTGCTGTTACATGAAGATAGAACTCCCATTAAGTCAGACAGGTATTAAATATACTTTGTCTCATGTAATCAAAGAAAGTTAAGTTTTATGATACAAGACTAACAAAGTGAGAAGGGTAAAAACTTATGTAAATGACCTTGGGCTCGGTAAAGATATCACATTGTTCTTCCTGCCAAGTCAAAATAGGATATTCTCTTGTATCGCCGGAAAAGGAAAGTGTTCCCAGCAGAACTATTATTTAAGCTTGAATCAGCAGTATTTCAACAGCCTGTCAATAGGATTGTCTACCGTAGAAGTTACTAAAGTAAAAATCAAAGTTTCCCTCTTCCTTTTATGCTGCATAACTCAAATGAATGTGTTCTATGCAGGACTAGTGTGCTCACCTAATAACTGAGTATCAGCAGTGCCCCATACAGCAATTCAACTCTGCAAAAGAACCAGTTTTATTTCTAGGTTAATAGGAAAAATTCCAGGCTATCGTTACCATCTAAAGCCAGTCACAGCATACCTCTGAATTTTCAGCTCAAGTTACACAATTCCTCTTCCCTTTCCTTCCCCGCTTGCCACTTAACATATAAAGGTGAGAATGAGATGCCTATCACTTTACAGGACTTGATAGCATTCATCTCCCTTAGGAAAGGTTTGGCTTGCTAAAGGATCAAGGTGCCCTTTGAGTTATTAAAAACAAATTAACTAAAAGTAGGGAGTGCATTTACCTGGGAGCAATGCACCCCTGCCAGATTAATTGTATCAGTTCTGTGGTGCACCAGTAGGTAACTGCTACCAAGAATCCATCATACATTACAGAAGTGGAATGAATTATAGAAAGCAAACATATCATGTATTGGAGAAAAACAGTGATCTTTTTTTGGTGAAGGCAAGGGAATTCAACTCAAATAACACGGTTCATTCAAGTGCCTCTGTCAAAGACTTAACATCTGACCTCAGAATGTTTAAGCTTAGCTTCTCCTCTAAAATGGTGAAGCCACTTTGCAACTGAACATAAATTCCCAAGACTTAGGAGACACTTGAACACTGTGCTGTTCAGGAGCCTTTAGAGATGAGTTTCACGTTTCTTAGGTCAGTGTAGCCATTAGGTGTCACGCACCAAGTCGAACAGGCGACCATACCCTGAAGTCAGCCAACAGCCCAACAGAAATATCATTGCAGATTTTTGCTGTGTTTTAAGCACACTATTGACTGCACTAAATAACCTCATAATCACATTTAAAGGCTTAGTGATCTAGTGCCATCAAGGCACTAAAATATATGATAACAAATGCAGTCAGCATTTTCCATAACATATGCTTGTAAACGTTATTCTGCAGGGAACCAATTAAAACTATGGAAAATTTGGAACACAGACATATGGAACAAAACAAAGTAACTTATCTTGTCACCATGGTGCTTGCTCAGTACATTGATTAGGGAATGGTGACATTATAGGACAAACAAATGCCACTTTAATTAAAGTGTGCTGAAAGGCAATATACGATAACAATCTAAAACATTCATTTTTGCTCTGCTGATGTTAGTTTTCCTTCTAATGAGATGGATCAGGTAAAATACACTCCACAAGTCCTAACCTACTGAACAATTTCCTGTCTAAATATTCAATGAGAAAAGGGTGGGAAACTGAAATGGGGTATTTGGGTTTGAGGGAAAACACTTAAAATACTGCTAAGGATATAAAAATTTTTCAAGGGAAAAAAAAAATTTGAGGAGGGACTTATTTCTTAAACGTCCTTGTATGAAAACATAGTGCATCAGGGGAAACACTGAACCTAATCCTTGTATTTGTCCAGTGCAATTGATAATGGAAAAACAGCAAAAAACCTGGAAGAAATAACAATCACTTTGAAAAAACTTCCTCAGAGGAAGCAAAACGTTATCAGGATGTGGAATCATGACTTATCTCCCACATCTGGGGCAAACCAGGAAAGACCTTATATCTTCATTTCCAATTCCTTCTTGCCCTTCAGAGTTCAGCACTGCAATAGTTAAAAGCCTCATCGGGCACCACAGTGACCATGACAAAGATTCTCTAAAAAAGTAAAAGAACCTACAGGTTATCTATTTTGCTTAAGAATCCTGCATTATTATTCTTGTATAGTGCCAATGACACCTTGAATTGACATACAGATGATGATACTGCAAACAATATTTACGATTATAATTATAATTGCCCTTCTGAACCACAGCTCCATTTCACATTATTTTGCCTTGATGTAGAACATATGTGTGTGTACCTGAGCCATATTTTAAATTTAACACACTAGGACAATTGGTACAGGAAAAAAGGAGAAAACTACATAAATTCTGTTGGTCATCACACTAACGTTCCAGCACAGTCAAGATCTATCAAGAACCAAAATACAACAAACACATCTTTCTCATATAGAGCTATACCCAGATTGTCACTGTAGCTACCAAAAAAAACTCCACCTCTGTTCAAGGTGAGAGCTGTAATAGTAAATAGCCTATTGATTGCACAGACACACTTTATCTGGCACAGTAGTTCAATTTCATCTCATAAATGACACCTTAGAAATAGATAATATATAGTATTAAAGATGATCTTCATGGTAAGGACACTAACTATTGCTTTAAAAGTCCAGAAAATAATAAACAAAATGTAATTTTGCGTAATTACAAAGTAAAAAGAAGCACTGTTTATATTGCTACAAAACAATTTGTTCATCTAAAGATATGGTACGCCATTCATTTCCGTTTAAAAATGTGGTAAGTATTAACAGAATATGAGAATAAGGAACACACCTAGAAAATAATTCTTTTATTAAAGGTTTGGCTTATTTTCATCCACTTTGATTAAGGTTTTGACAAAGCATTATTTCAAGTTTTATGAAGCAGGAGGAAACAGTAGATACAAATTGACGAATTCACATATGAAAAGACACTAGCCCCTTATTAAGTCAGACACCTTCTTCAATGATAGCTTTGCTGAATCCTCTCAGTTAATAGCAAAATGGGCAATTCATCATCCTGGTAAATCTGGTGCCCTAGCTAATTCAAAAGACAACAAATATTTTAGGAAGAAATATGGTAATGACAAAATCAATTACACGAATATTTAAACTTTGCCTTTCAATTGACAGACCTACAATATTTTGTAGTTTTATATTTAGCACACTAATGTGTTTTTGAACTATGGAAAACACTGGTACCCGCATCCTCCCTCACATAGAAATTTGCTTGATTTTCCTCAACAGTGAAACTCTCCTCGGTTTTCAATTGAAGAGCATACTGTTAGGAAAAGCAGCATTCATTGATTTCAGTTACTGCTGTAGTTAAGGAAAAATGGTCCAAAGGTAAAGACAGATAAGTAAACTAGCAAAGAACAATCTGCTTGTTCTCAGGGTAATACCTTACTTTCACCAAATCACAGTGTTCTAAACTTGCTTAAAGTGATTCTGAAGGTAAAACAATCCGAGAGCACAACATCACTCCTAGATCACCTCTTGCACAGAGAGAAGTCCTTAAACCTCTAGGAGTGGGGAGAAAAAAAACCCATCCCTGATTACATAAAAGGGACGTACGCAAGCAAAAATATCTGATGCACAAGACTGATCATAGCAGTCACAATTTTCTGCTTGTAAACTGGGGACAGTGGTAAGGTATTTAGAATTTCCTTTTAATTAAACCCTCGCTCAGTAAGTAGCAACAAAATATACTTCATGAGATGGCGTATGTGCCAAAAAGACAATTTCTGTGTTTCCAGTTATAAGAATGCTGCAACACACAAACTAAAATTCCTCTGTATTCACAAGGTGTTCAAAAAAGGGTTTCATCACCCTTGGAGATACTGACAAGTGTCCAGCTAAACACTTGTCAGAATAGGAAAGTGATGACATTAGAAACTGATGATGATTTCACAGTTTTGAAGCATAACGGCACTCTCTGTTCTCAATCTGACATTCTTTAGCTTATTATTTCTGCTTGGTTAATTGCATAAATCTCAGAAGATCAGAGGACCCTTACACAGCATTTTATGTAATATAAGCATTTTGCACTGAAAGAGCAAGAGGAATAACTATGTGTAGCTTGCTTTCCCTTATGTTGCGAAGCATGTGCTGGCCTTTTATTGCTGTCAAAAGGATATCTGTTCAGCATTATTGGAATTAGGAGACTCTGTTAAAAATAAACATGGCATAAATCTTTCCTTTCTTTACCAGCTAAGTAAAACAATGTTTTTCCTCAGGATCAGTCAAAGAGGATAATATGACAAAATATTTATACACAGTCATGTTTGAACATTTAATCTCAGCCTCTAGATATAAATATGTATCAACATTCACTTGCCACTCTGGAATAAAAAAAAAGCACATCAGCTCTTAGAATGCACTAACTTAAAACAAACTTGAGCTATTCCACTACATGATTACTCAAACAGATTAGTAAACAGTTCAAATTTATACAAGGACCCGCCCACAGAGGCTTTGTGATTTGAATCATCTGTTACAGGCACAGCAATATATGAAAAGTTGATTTTGAGAATGAGATCTACTTATAAAAATAGACTGTTATGTCTATCAGAGGAGGTCCATGTCCACTTGCTGAAGTCACATGAACATTGCATTCTTGTGATTTTAAAACCAGCCTTACAAATACATTGTAATGATTTTCATTAATTAGGGGAACCAGGATGCTAACAATTATGGTAAATTATTGTGAACATTAGCTTAGAAGTAGAAAGTTAATTTTTATTTAATTGTCTTTAATAGAAACATACACATGTTTTAACAAGAGTATGACATAAAATAACTTGTTTCATTATGTAGGGTACATTGTGAAGCATTTAGGCGGTGTAACATGCTAGAGTTAACATTAGCAAGAAAAACTGCTGACATTTAGTTTGTAAAATACATTAATCTGATACAAAGTGATACAGTGTTAGCTGTGCTTAATAATAAGAGGAAATTCACCTTAAAATGCTATTTATGAATGAGATAGGGAAAGTTTGTATAGCTAAATGAAATCTACACCTAACTGCTCCTCATGAAGGGAATTCTTTTTTCCAAGAATGCTTCGGCATAAAAAAGACAACATTCAGAGAATGCAGTAGAAAACATTTAAATGACAAAATCTCTTAATTAATGTATAACTCCACAGAAAAAAAATCACAATCAGATTTGAAAGTCTGAATATTTTGCAAATAGCAGGACACAGAAGACAGATATCATCCCTGTCTAAGCACTTCCTTCATTCGTCAGGGCTAAATGATACCAATAACATGACCAATAGTATAAAAAACTATATCAGCTCAGACTCACCATACACAACCTGAAATGTAAAGAGGGGCAAAAAAATGGTAGTGTTCCCACATACAAAATATTATTGCTGTCAGATACAAAAATACCTTGTTTAATGTTGTGTTTCTCCAAATACCAAAGATTAATATCAATTACAGCTCAAACTGAACCTCAAATTAAAACTGCAGAAAGACCGTGAAGCTTAGCAGCTTTCTGGAACAGTATTAGTGCATTTCTCATTAATTCCTTAAAAATATCTTTAATCTTGACATCGGGTGCTGAGCTGTGCTACTGCTACTTACTTGCTTTCATTTTACTGATCTCCGTAAGGATACTTTGCCCTTTTTTCAAACTTTACTGTACAAATCATAATTCAGCCAAGCTTCTATCTCCAATTACCTGAAGCACTGACTTTTCACTCCTAAATGTCTTTCACTATTAAATTACAGATACAGAAGCTTCCACAGGTATGAAGTTTGGACACTCTACATGTTAAGGGTTGGTGTGTGCACGTACACATTCATGCAGGCATGCTGGCTATGCTCAGTAGGACAGAGTAGCTGCGTATTCTCCTATTTGATATCCTGGAATGTAAAAGAACTATTTAAGTTTATAAGACTATGAGGAATACCTGATATGGATTTAACACTTCACGTAGAAGTTGTGTACAAATAGAGAGAGACCATGTTTTCCACCCCCAATCTGAATACTGTATGCCCAGTCCTTTGCATGTTTGCTCCAGCTCTCCTCACTACCACTGCTGCAGAACCAGAACTAATTATACTCAATCCCAGTCTTGGCTTTCTATTGGTTTCCTGGTACAGCAGCTACGTGGGCCTGAGGACAGGGACAAAAAAGGTATCACGACTGACCTACTGAGCACATTTACCTTACAGACTATCATTAGCTAAAAAGAACACTTCACATGGATGTTCTGCCTCCTTTTTCTCCTCACTAATAGCAAAACAAAGATATAGCACTAAAATTAGACTTTTGTTGATTCCTTCCTCCAGGGACACTTCAAAAGATGTACTTAAAACAGATGTGTTTTAAGAGACAGGGACCAGGTAGCTTTCGTATTAGGTGCTGGAAGACAGACCACCCTGTCAATAACAGAAACAGCATTGTGGCTCAGCGTGGCCTTCTTCAGAATGAACAGAAAAAACCTTTCTCTCACAGACATACTGCAGCAGAAGCTACAGCCATCAAAGAGGACAGAGTGGGGAAACCCCATTTCTCCATAGCTGGAAACACTCCACTATTTCCAACTGACATTTGGTTCCCTTGACTTACACCACTCTCTGGCCTCCCAGTAAAAAGTATTGTATCAAACCTATAGAGGCATCTTCTTAAAGGCTTGCCAGAAAAAGACCTAGTTATTAAAGCTCAGTGGGTTTAAGCTATTTTAAACTTCATGCATGTTGATCCACATTAATTAGATGCCCTCAGAAATATTTGTGAATACGTACATCTGGGCCCCTGAAATTAACATCTCTCTAACAATAGTAACTAAAAACAGCAGACAGAGAATGTAAGCACAGGGAAAGGAAGAAGTTTTCAAGACCCAAGCCAAGTTTTCATGTTTATTTAGATTCTTGAGATAATGAGAACCCATATAGGACACTGCAATAAATAATATCTTTCATACTATCATTCTACTTCCCACATTTCATTTCATTTTCACATTTCATTTTCACTGCCTATCCTTGACCCTGTATCACTCATCAATCATTTCAAACAAAGTTCCATAATTTTCACCAAGGTACTCCTAACTTAAAAGCGTCAGACCATAATCTTGTTCAAAACTGTACTCAGTGTTAATGCACAGGGATAGAAAGGGCTTGTGAGTACCCAAGTATTCTGTAAAGATGCCAGAAGTGCAAGAATATTCCCTTGCCCTGCTTGTTATCTGCTTTTACACACTTCCGATTAATTTTCTAAACAGAGCAGTGGCTTTTAACTCAGCGCACAGAATGTGCTCTTCTGTGTATCATCAATCAATCTAGCAACAAATTATCATACTAGTGGGTTATTTTCTAAACATTCAGAAATGTGTTATAGGGGTCCTCATAACAAATACAATGGTGAGTTATCTCTTCCAAAAAATAAAAAAAGCACATTTGAATTAGAAAGCATGCCAATCCTTAGCTTCTCTGAACTGTCATAGATGAATAGCCTATTCAGAGGCCTAAATCTTTTTAACTTAAAGATAAATGATCTCCCAGCTACAGCTGTGTACAGTGTCAGTGACATCCAGTCACCTGTTGTGTTTACTGCAGCGGTGGATTGTGCTGGGATCCCTGAGGGATAGAGCTTACCCTTTCTTTTCTGTTAAAAATGACAGTCAGTTGACTTGAAATGCTTCTCAGGAATCTCTGATGCTCTGAACATATCTGCTAATGACAGACTTATTTAATTCCTTGCCGTGACAATATACTTAAGAGCATGTCAAATTATGACCATACAGAAGAATAAATCTATTTTAGATTTTGTTAGATTTTTTGTTTACCATATTTCTTTTAGTTTCAAAGGAAGAACTAAAAGCTCTTCATATTCCATACAATCCCAGAATACTAGAATATCTCATGTTGGAAGGGACCCATAAGGATCATCAAGTCCAACATCCGCTCCTTGCAAGTCTACCTGAAATTAAACTATATGACTAAGAGCATCATCCAGATGCTCCTTGAACTCTGATCAGTTTAGTGCCATGACCACTTCCCTGGGAAGTCTGTTCCCATGATCAACCACCCTCTTGGGGAAGAACTTTTTCCTGATGTCCAATCTGAACTCCCCCTGGCACAGCTTGATTCCATTGCCTCATGTTCCATCACTGGTCACCAGAGAGAGATATGCACCTCCCCCTCTCCTGGCCCCCTTGAGGAAGCTGTAGACTGTGAGGAAGGATGAGATCACGCCTCTGCCTTCTCTTCATCAAGCTGAACAATCCAAGTGACCTCAGCTGCTCCTCAGAAGTCTTGTCCCTCAAGGCCTTCAAATTTTTCCTTCAGATTAAAGTAAAACAGCATTAAGAGTACTTTATTTCTTGAACAGTTTTTGTTAGAAAGGCAAAAGCTATAGCATACAATAAGGGCACAAGGAAAGTGTAGTTTCCCCTTTGTTTAGAGGTGCAAATTTACCGAAGAGAACAGTCTTTCTACTACCTATGAAAGAAAAGATATAAACAGACCCGCCTTATTCAATAACGTCTCCACCCACCCTTGTGACCTCAGGAATTTTGCACATCTCAACAATTTCTAGAAGAAGCTTCCCTACAGATCAGTGAGAAATACAATACGCTGCATCCCCTTGCACTACCAGAGCCTGACACCATGCATATGCTAAACACATGCATGAAGAGCAGACACTGTCCCTGGGCTGGTCCAGTGGGATTTCAGAAATTGTCCTCAGCCTCACACTGTGGTCAGGTTTAGGTGCTTAAGGCAGACACCTCTGCTGAAGGGCTTCCTAGTCCATTAACCCACTTGTAGACAGGGTTTGTGTTTCTCTCTGTATGTGAGAGTGACAGTGTGAGCACACAAGCAACTGAACTAGATGAAAGTGGCATTTTAGTAATTTGGGCTGAGTGAAAACTGTGTTTACACCTTCTTTCCAGTTTCCTCAACCTCAGCTTCTTTTTTTTTACTAACATATATGCTTTCTACCTAAAGGATCTATGTAGTCTCTTCAGAAACACTAAAATCCAAACCTGTACATTAAAGTGAGTCTCACGTTCTCACAATGCAATAAATCTGTAACAGATATTTTCATGTGTCTGAGAGAAATGTTCTCATCTTACAGTGACTGGAGTGCAATCGATTATATCACTTTTTAAGCTTTCAAATTGGACAGAAGATGTCAGATTACTACTCCAGCTGTAACTTCTGCTACTGTACCAAAGGGTTGCTGCCTCAGTTCAAAACAATGCTATGAAATACTGATGGGATTTTCCTGCTTTCTGCCACAAACCTAGCACTTCTTAAGCAGAATTCCTTTTCTCTTGATTACCTACAAGCTTCATTTGTATAATCTCTTCTGATTTATGGAAGCAAGGAGTAGATTCTGCTCTTACAGACTAATGTTAATTCAATATCAGTAATTACTATCTGGTTGGGAGAGAAGTAGCTAGATTTTAATCAGTACTTAATACAGAAACTAACTAGGCTGCTTTTTCCGCAACATCATCAAACACCACCAATGAAAAACTGAAATGTGCAAAAAATTATAATAAATATCTAACTAGCTTAAAAGGTAAGGGATTAAGCACTCAGTTAACAATGGAGGATGCATGCAATCAAGCAGGCTAGAAAGTTTTAGATTGTCATTTCACACTTTGTTTATCATTCTTGCTTATTTTCCAGAGCAGCAAAACACAAAGAGAAAAAACCTGAGAGGCAGACAGAATGAACTGTCTGGTTATCTAGCAATGGATGGCATTTTGTAAGGTAGAGCAGAAAATGGCAGTTCATAAACAATCATATTCCCAAAGGCTAATATATGCTAAACATAGTAAGTCACTCAAAAGAACTAATCTGTAACTCACTGGCTGGCACAGAAGGAAATGACAAACTGCAAGATTACAAACACTTGTGGGGGAACCAAAAAGTACTCAACACTACAGCATGTTGAAACTGTTGAAATTTACTGTGAGACTATACTGGTTTCACACACATTGGGAGGTATGACCCTGATCCTAAAAGCAACATGGAATATCAGGGCTCTGAGTATCAAATAACCTACTGGCAGGAAAGGAGAGAGAGAGCAGATAGTAAATAAAGAAAGAATGGAAAAGAAGATAAATTAAATATATAGAGATATATTAAATATATATAGACCTCATCCCTTTCCCCTCTTTGGAAGCTACAAAGTCAAGAAGAAAAGGAATGAAGAATGTAAATTCATCTGTTTATTGCCGTATGCATTAAAAGAGAGCATTTTTATATTTAGTGTTCCATTTTAGCACACTTAAAGCAGTCTCTTCTGTTTCTTTCAGTATAAATACAAACTACATGCTACCAGAACTGACACTGTAACACTAAGCGGAATTTGAATTCTCAAACTATTACAAAAGTTGCAAGGCATTTGACAAGAATAAAATCTCAATTAAGTTCTACAAGACGGTGAGGGGGCTGGGGGAACACAGGGGGAATTAATCGAAAGCCTGAAAGTTTTCTCAAGCAATGGTTTCTGCCACCATAGACAATTTGGTGAAGAGATACATTCAAATTATTATATATGGGGACAGATACAGAACACATAAGAGGCATATAAACTGTTTACATCACAAGTAAACCCCATACTTTAACCTGCTCTATATCCAAGAAACACTATCTCAGTATTTTCAGTTAAGTAGACTTCATAGACTTCTTCATATTGACCTAAACTTAACTGAAAATATCTCTTTAGTTTTTCTCTACCAATCAATAGCAATTTGTGTTTTATTTAGGATCTGTAAAAAAATTGTCTTTTCAGACTGTAAGATTGTAACTGGCTCAGTTCTTTGGGGGCCAGGATAGGGATGGGCGAGGAGGATTAGGTTGATTGATGGTCTTCTTTGGTTTGCTGTTTTTTCCAATGAAAGCTCAACACTTTGATATCAAGACAGGCTTATCCCAACAACTATCACATAAGCTTTGCAAAACAGACCAACTGAAAGATTCCTCTTCCACAGTGCTAAACCTGCCAGTTGAAAACTGCCGTGATTTTGAGAGGTGAACAAATAGCTGCTAAGATTATGACTCAATTCATTTTCACATGTGATCTAAAACAGAGTATGAGTCCATGTCTCTGGAGACAAAAGACTAGAACTCTAATCAGCACCACTCTGTCATCCCTAGAATGAATGTTTTAATGCACAACTATGTCACCGTGTTGCTGTCTTTGCTTATTCTTCCTAAGACTAGCAATGCTGAAGTTCTAGTGTGCATCAAATTCTCAAAGGAGGGAAAAAATTCCACACAGTAGCATGGAACTGTGTTTATATACGTTTATGTAGCTAAGCTCTCAGAATATACAGAAAGCAAAGAATTAAACTGCACCATCCCATGCCTCTTCCTCTCATATGTAAAACAACTTCTATGTAAAAAATAGTCAAGATGCATCATTTTTAAGCCGGCGGCAGTAACTGCACAGTTTATCTATCATTAGCCTCTACAGTTCCATCATATCACAAAGAGATAAACACACATATTTCCCTGAGGAGTGGCAGAAAGGAAGTATATAATCTTTTACCAGACTATGCTTTAGCAACACCATTCATCCCACAACCCCTCACAAACTGAACGAGTAATTCATTTTGAAGAAACAACAAAATCTGTAATTCAGGTAAACATGAATTACACTATTTTTGCTAGTGAAAAAATCACTATATCTCAACTAAGTCTAGCAAAATGACAGCTAAGTCCATCTTTTCATAAAGGCAAAGTTTTGTTTATTTTCTGCACTAATGTTATTTCTATTGAACTGGTAATTTCCATTTTTATGCTTGTTGAATTTAAAGACCAAAAACTCAAAGCCACACAGAAACAAATTGAAAAACAGATGCCAGAAGTGAAACACTGGCTTTAAATCATAACTGGTCCTTCAACTTGATAACACTATTTACTTCAAACATGTATAAACACACACAGAGGAACCTGGCAGACTAACCTTTCCAAGATTTCATATAGACCTAAATCTCTTAAACACACAATACACAGGTACACCAAATAAAGCCACTTGCTTTCTGAGTAATGTGAATGTTTAGGATACAGACAGAAACAGACTTATCTACAAGAAAACTAGGTAAACATACACAAAACTTCTGTGGACTGCATAAGATTGTCAAAAAATAGTTATATGTTTCCATCAGATTAAGCTATTGTTATACTCCGTGAGCAAACCTGTATAAGCTGCTATGTAGAATGTAGTGTTTGTACTAATACCTAACCTAATCTTATGAATTAGCAAACAGTTAAGTCCTCTCCTTCTGTGATGTTTGAAAAATAGAACAAAGGAAAAAAAGGCACTGGAGACGGCAGAAAATTGGCATCTGGCCAGCGCTTCAGGAGCCAGAGAAGACAGAGGACAAGATAACCCTGATTTTGAAAATTATATGGAAACTTCAAAAGAGGCCAGATACTAGATAGGGTAGGGGGCTGCTTTGCAGACCTCAGACTCAATAAAGGACTGTGGGGAGCATGCACAAGGGGGAGGACATCTATTACAATTATTAGTGGGAAATGTGATAATAGGTATGATTTTTACAAGAAGTACAAGTGTACCATCAGCACACAAGCTAGGCGGATCAATTCCCCTATGTATTTGGCATCGTACTAAAGAATGCCTGCTTCTTCAGATCCCACTGGTGTTAAGGAGTTTCTTTCCTGATTTTGGTTACACTATCACTGTACTCCATCTGACTCAGCTGTAATCCAGCCAGGCCTGCAAATGACTTTGACTGAGTGTTAAAACCTTTGATAAGTAAAAGAAAGGCTGCTGAATCAATCAGTTGATCACTTGCCAACTGTCTATATTTAGGAGACCCTGTTCCTCTTAGTGTTTAAATATTTACCATTTATTGCTGTTTCACAAAGAGTCAAATATATCCCAAATGGAGCGATTCTGCTTCTGATTTTTTTAAGAAAAAGCAAAGTCAAAAGAAAAGTTCCTTTCTTTCCTCCTATCCCACTGACTGCAGTACAGTACAGTAGGTTCACCGAGCAAAATATGCCTTTCCCTGTCAGCACACCAGTTGGTCCCTATGTCTCCACTTATTTCCGTGAGTTACAAAAGTATGGTAACATCTGAAGAAACAATTCAGAGGTTTCTTCTTCCCTACCAATGCATCTTTGTTTAACTGCTATTGTGCAAGAGCAAGAAAGTATTTGTAAGTATGATAATTATTAGGCTCTGTATCAAAATGCAGCACAATAAGAATAACCTTAGGGAAAAGGTCACTTCAGCCTGAAGATCTGTCACTTAATCAAAGGCTCATCAGTAGCTAAATTGGTTACTTAGTGTCAGACACTGTATACAGAGGCATTTACATACAGAAAACTAAAGCAGAATCAAAACTGTCAATTATAAAAAAGACATAAACAAAATTATTGCTATCAAAACACAGCAAAAATCAAAATTTACTAAACAGTATAAACAGGCAAATCCTGTCAGGTATACAGCAAAATCTCATTGTGGTCTAGACAGAAGTTGATGTAAGGAGGCTTAAGACTAATAAATAGAGACTAGAGGGGAATGTACAGAAGCAAGTTAAGTCTGTGCAAGATGGAACTAGGCCAGTGCCTTAGGTCTATTAGGTCTATTACACATCATTCAGTTACTGTCAAATGATACAGTAAACAAGGAAAGAGAACTATCTGACATCATCCAGCCATCAATGTTTTCTGAAATGTTCCTAACCTTTTCACTGTTTGTCCTCTGTCCTTACTGCACTGCAAGCCATTTGCATCTCATTAGAACAAGTGATATCATTCCAGTTGTTAAGGACCTGTCTAACTGTTGCTGGCACCAGGCTCTCTTCTTTGGAGAAAAAGAATATAACAGGAACGTTATCAAGTCATTTAAACGCTGATGTTCCCCAAGACTCCACAATGACAAACAGGACTTCAGCACTGTTCCAGTCCTACCACTTGCATACTGAAATCCCACACTTTCTCCCCACTTCCTGGCTCACCATACACTCCAACTCAGCATGGATAAAGTTGAGTTTTACTCCCTCACTGCACCTCTCTCACGGGGACATTATACAACAGATATATAGGGACGAACAAAAATATTCCACCCATGACTGTAGCTTATAATCTTGGCATCATGTTCAGTTTGGACACATAGATCCTGCCCATTCCAAAGTCCCGTGGTTTTGAGTGGCTTTTTTCACATCAATCTCTCCCACCTACCCTCAGAGTTTACACTCTGGTTATCCTTACTCCATAGTTTAATCACCTAAACATTATTTGGCTTCAGCAGAGGTAACATACTGACTACAAACTCATATCAGAAGCTGAGCATTAAAAATGTATTTCCCCTATGGATTTCTTAGTTTTGGAGGACAGAAAACACCACTGCACCTGATGAAAGGCAAGGTATGCAGGCTATCATTTTAAAACACTATTTCTGTCCTCCAAAACTAAGAAATCCATAGGGGAAATACATTTTTAATGCTCAGCTTCTGATATGAGTTTGTAGTCCATATGCTTTTAGTGGAACTGGAAAAGGCTATTACAACACCCAAAATATTTTTCCATACAATTGTTGGTTGTTTTTTAAAGCAGTTTTACATACTATCATCCAATTCAAGTTTTATTTTGGTTTGCTTTTATGGAGGGGCTTCCTCTCTTTCATCTGGAAGACTGCTATCCTAGTTAAAAGACCTCCTTTTCAGGAATTATTCTCTGAATAGCCTCTGCTGACTATTTTGCAATTTCTTATTTATACTTCTGTACCTGAATGAATGATTGCTGCTTTGCATTGCTTTTAGTATCCCATAGATCCAGGTTGCTTTCATGCGTCAGCTCAGCAGTAACTTAAACAAGTTTTATGCTTAGCTCATTTTTATTCCTTGGAAGTCAATTCTTTAAATCATTTTGTTATGATTCTCTGCATTCTTCCTCCAGTGGAGAAATATTTTGGGGTGTATACATTTATGATATCCAAAGCATAAGGAAGCATTCCAGTTGGAATTGTACACTGATGATGAAAAAAGGGATAGAATAAGCCTACAGGACATACCCATTCCTAATAAAGTCTATTACTGCCTTACTATGGGATGTGAAGACTACCCTAAAAATGCAATTTTTAACATATATCAATGCACTACAGTCTTAATTGCATTACAGTGACACTCTCATCTCCATCTTCCTATTTTCACGCTCTCTGAATTTTACCTCATATTGAATGTATATTTGGAATTACACTTGAATAAATTTATCCAAAATATTTTTCTAATCATTTCACTAACCTCTGTAAGCCCCAGAGTATTACTGTACCTGCTTAGTATGGCTTACAACCATTCTTTGCTTAAATATTTATCTCAGAATTATGTTAATGCAATGTTTACTCTTTTTTTTCCACGTTACTAATGAACCCTGACTCTGATGTTCCTGCTGAACAGTACTCAGTTTCTTCTGACTGATTTAAGGAACAAAAGGTTAATTAAGTGTAAGACTGATTCTGCAACATTTTTAGGTGTAGGTACAACTTATACATGTGAGTTTTCCGACTGAAGTCCATTATCATTACTCATACTCTTTATGCTGTACATACTGTAAGTGCCCTGCTAAATGGAGTCAAGTCCCCTGTCTGCTGCTGGATGCTATCTGCTTTGCTAATGCAAAGAAGATAGATGAGAGGGTAAGACTTTATTCTTTGTCTTAATGTTTGAAGTTTCTGGGAAAACAACTTCTGCTTCACTCCTGCAATGCCTTTCACTTCCCATAAAGCCACCACTTTAATCCAGTTAAATCAAATATTATCTTCAAAGTAACCACTGCCTATTATTGATAACAAAACTCCAGACAGGCAAATAAAAGGCAATACACACAAACGTGTAAGTGACTCAGCTTGTTTTGAAGCTGTGGCCAAATAGATCTCAAGTCATGCCATCATCACTAACTGTTCTTTGAACTTCTTTGCCTCAGAAATAAGTACAACGTTAATTTTTCATATCTATCAAAGCAATGCCTTGGAAGCCTTTTTACTGTTCTCAAGGGCATCTTCCTGGCCATGGGCCTGGCCCTCACTTTGGAAAATGTCCAGCCACGTAGTGCAATTTTCCTCTAGGCACAACTGCCTGGGGGCATAATTCCTCATTGACCAGTGTATTATTCTGTCAGGTGTGACATGGGTCTGGCTATATTCTCTTTTCTTATAGCAACAAGGGATTAAAAGAACCTGAGGTTTTAGGGGGCTTTGGGTCTTTTTTTTTTTTCAAATGCTGTTAACTGCTGAAGATGACACAGCATTTAGAAAGATTATTTCCCCGGCGAATCTGCTATTCTCTGCAGAGGGAGGACCACCTTTCAATTGCTAGTTTGAAGCAGTTTGCTGCAGTATGTGGGTATCTCAGTATCATCAACGCATTAAGCTCTTTCCGAGGCTCATTCTGTCCTCTTTGACTTCCCTCAAGCCAGCATATGAAGCATTAGGCTCTCTGTTAAGCACAGACCTAAGGCCCGGGAAAAGTACTGGCTGGCAGCCATTGTCTCAGTATCTCTCAGGGGGAATTCTGTCAATTCTTTTAAATTTTTTTTTGTTTTTAATTCTTACAGCTTTTTTCTTGACAGACTCCCTTGATTTAACTTCTCACAATCATTCAGCTTCACTGCAAACACTCCGAAACACACAGGAGATGATTACTTAAAAAACGCTAAATTTAACTACCTCATGCAGCACAGAGTATTTCACAGGAGAGGATTACTAAAGAAATAATTTCTGAATTTTTACCTCTCAATTTAATTGCCTTTGACATTTTGATAATCATTCTGCTAATAATTCTGAAGTTGCCCTACTGAAGTCTTAAACTTTTTACTTATTTTTCTAATTAAATTATACAAAATCATGTATTGATTGATCAGTCACTCATCTCCCTTGAGAGCTTAGCTGTGCCTGAAAGAGTCTAACCCAGAGAGACTGAATTGCCACCAAACTTACGAATAACTTAATATACTCAGAAAGAGACAGCAAGGTTTTTTGAAGTATGACATTTTTGTACAAAAATCTTTTAAAGTGCTTTGAATAATTCAATAATCACACAGAGAAGGACAAGCTAGACAATGAATTGTACTTGAGTTTCAAAAAATATTATTGAAAAGTTTCCTAGAGGCTAGTAAAGAAACTAAATCACCAAAGAAAACGGGGTGTAATCTCTCACGGCATAATAAAAAACTGAAAGTTAGGAAACAAAGCACAGGAACAAGTGTTCGGGTTTCACAATGAAGGAAAAATATCTGCAAGGATATGTGCTGTTCTTCATATCCATAAATAATAAATAATATTACTTCCAGTAGTATAGGCAGGCAAATCATGAGTAGAACAAAAGCTGCAGACAATACTAGATTGTTTGGAGAGTCAAGTCTAAAACTGGCTACAAGAGCTGCAGAAAGGACTCATGATATTGAGGAACTAGGTAATAAAATAGTAAATGGAAATGAGAGTGGAGAAGGGCACACTAGAGAAAATGTGAGGAAACAACCCCATCTCCATTTTATAGCTATTTTTAGATACCCTATACAGTCAGACAGGCTTTAAAATAGGTACTATTAAGCAAAAAAAAAATCTTGTATTTTTTTAAATGATACACTGAAAGCATCGGAAAAATGCATTCTGACAGTAAAATACAGTAAGACTAGAATAAGTAAGTAGAATACCAAGAACTCTTAATAAAATGAAAAAAATGAAGTGTTATTATACTACTATCTAAGTCTTTCATGCATGCATGCCTTAAATATAGCAGGCAGTTCTGGGCTCCACAACATTCAAAGGATTAATAAAATCATAAAATCTTCAGAAAGAGGACACAGAGATGAGCAGAGTGATTGAACAGTCCTCATAAGAAGGGGCAATGGAAATCCTTAGCTCAGAGATGTTTGGGAGAAGAGCAGGGGTATATGGTAATACTTAACTAAACATCATAGAGAAAGTGAACAAAAAACCTCATTCAAGTCATAAGAGCCATGGAACACCCATTAAAATTGTCAGGCAGATGGTTTAAAGTAAACAAACAGCAATACTGTCCCACTCACACAGAGCACATGATAAAACTGTAGAACTCACTGTCTGAGGGATTTTGTGGAAGCCAAACTATAAATTGATTTAAAAAATAAACAACCAAATTTATGGAAGATGGCCTAAGCTGTGGGTAACATTGTAGTTCAGATAGACATTTTGATCCAAACTTTCAATACCTGATCAGCAGACCAGTATATTATACCGCTTATAATCCTCCCTTAACCAAGACAGAATGCTGATTTAGAGTGACCTTTGGTCTCACCTAGTCTCACCGATTCTCACAGTACTGCTAGACTTAGGATTCTCACAGTACTGCAGGACTGAACAGTAAAGGCCCAAAAATGTCAGGACACCATCTCCTATATTCTGTCATGTTTTGCCTTTTAACATTCTCCCCCATTGGTTTTACATAGGTGATACATAAAAATTTTTAAAAATTGTACTGAAAATGAAAATATTCTATCACTACATGACAAGTCATAAAAGCAAAATTCATTGTTCTTAAAGAAAGAATAGCCTAATGGAGATTTTATTGCTAATAGATAAAACGTAGAGAATTTTTTTCTCTAACAATCAATGGAGGTATACAACACAAGAGTCTTAGAAAACAAAAAATGTGCAAGTCCTTTGTAAGGCATAGTCCGAGGCTAAATCTGCTCCATGTGGAGAAACAGCCTTGATTAATACTGTGGCTGGAGCCAGACCCAAATGAATGATGAAGTACTTGCAGTAATAGGTTTTCCTGCAAAGTCTGGAGCAATTGTTCTTCTGGAACTGTTGTTCATGAGAAAATTTGAATTTACTTGTGCTGGGTAGTACTCACACAGTCAGCGTACAGTAATCAGTTTAACCTAACAAGATTACCTATAGTGAAGTACTAGCACTGCATGACTAGCATCCTCAGGCCTCTGAGATACGACTGCAGGGCTTTAGGATCTTCCACAGATATCACTGCACTAGAACAGCAACACAGAACAGTTTGTTATTTCTGAGTCATTCACCTGAGCAGCTTCACCTTACATCAGCAGCAAACCAAACACAGCCCCTTATTGGCCCTCAACTCAGCCTATGGCTTGTTCATATCAGCAGAGAAAGATTACCCACAAAAAGGCTTGATCAAGCAGGAAGAAAAACACTTCATGAGCCACCTTATTTGCAGAATGCACGTCTTCAGTTACTGTGGTACCAAGTAAATTGGCAAATTGAAGTCAATCTAGAAGATTTATAAATCCATTCTGAACTGAACAGGTACTCAGATTCTTCCCCGGCCACACTCAGCGGACATAACCATACAATAAAACACAACAGTCAAAATACACTCCCTCCCACAATACTCCCATAGAGAAGATCCACTGCAAAACATGCGGTTTTCTCCAATGATTCAGAAGGTACAAAGAAAAGACTGCATTTCTTTGGAAAACTCCCACTCCATGAACAAAAAGGACTACTGTTCAGTTGTCCTACTTCATTTAGATTAAAGAAATAATATTAACTATTATTGGTGCATCTCTTCAGATTAAAGTTTTCCAGACAACTCCTTTCAGATTACGAACAGCTATTGAGAAAGATGGTGTATTATTTTCTTTTAGCAGTAAAATTTGTTATTACTGTTTGCCACTTACTTGTGTTGCAGAGGGGACTGCTACTATAACATAATTCGTGTTTATTAACATTAAGTAAAACCACCCTTGATGTACTTAAGCAGGAAACTTGTCAAAAACAAATCTCCAGTTCAAATGTTACAATATATGAAATCCTGATCTGAAAATGTATTCACTTTCTAACTTCACTATGCAGCATCCAACAGGGCTACCAAAGTTTAGATTGTTCACATGAAAATAGAAGAGAAATACTTTACAAACTCCTAAAAATACATAGGAAAACAACTTAGCTGGCAAGTGACCAAGATGACACACCTCATGTTTACACTCCACATACACCAACGCAGTTAAACTTTAAGGGAACCACCATGGTACTCATTTTTTCTTCTATTTTTTCAATCCTCTAAAAAATGCCTTAATTCTCCAATTTCCAACATATGCATGAATACAAAAAATGGTATAACAAAACATTCTTTACAAATCATTACATACAGAGAATGATGGGCATCACAAGAAAGAGAATCTTGGTTTGCTTGAGATTGCTCACTCTCCAGAGATTCATAACAGGTCTATGAAATTGGGAAGGCCCTATGTTTCTAATTTTCAACAACAAAGGTTTCATTTAGTTATCTACAGCAACTTTACAAAGGGTGGGGACGGGACCCTGCAGCCACATACAGGGCAAAAACTAGCAGCCGTGGAGTATTTTTTACTAATCCCCTTTAGTCCTATCATTGAATGTTCTTCTTAAAGCTGCGATAGCTAGCAGGAGTGCAGGCTGCCCATGAAAGGTAACAACTGTAAATCCAATTTAGCACAGAAAAGCAACTCCCACGACTGGAAACAAGCTGGCCTAAGACCACCACAGTCTTAAAAACATCCTACTTTTGCACTCCACATAAGAAGGGAAAAAAAGGACAGACTATTTGGGGCCACATTATCAGTCACTGTAACCAAAATAAATGCACTGCAGTTCCAGCACAACCCCACTAACAGAGTCATTTTCAAACAGGACCTATATATCTCCCATTCCTAACACAGTGTTAACTACCTATGGCTGACGAAGCACAGTCATAGGGCTGGTGCTTCATCACCTTTGCATATTCCTCAGTTATTTCAAGTGTTATCCAAACTTACCCCTTATTCCTAGTGACATTTAGACCACAGAAATGACAGGTTTTAAGCAACTTCGGATATATTTTTCCCTCATTTAACTGTACAACTTGATGCACTGGAAAGGAGTTGGACTCAATGATCCTTATGAATCCCTGCCAACCCGGGTAATTCTGTGATTTCTATGATTCTCTACCTTCAAACGTGCCAATAACCCCAAACCGGCACGCTGCCGTGCCCCACACGCCTGTCAAACACGGGTTCCAAGGTTCGGCGAGCCCAGCGTTATTCAGCAATAACCAAAAGGCAGTGAGCCGTGAGCACGCAACGCACCCTCAAAACGCGTGAGAATGGACCCCCAAGAGATGCCCCAGCAGACGCGAAGGTCACCAACCCTATCCATCCTCCCCCCACGGCCAGCCCCGCCGAGGACCCTGCCCAAACACTCTGAGAAGTTTGGGGGGCTCCGTGGAGTGCACCCCGGGGGCTGCGATCCAAGTCAGGCGAAGTTTGGCGCCCGCCTTCGCCCGCCGTGACTCACCAGCTTGGACTGGGCGCGATGCAGGAACTCCTCCATGGCGCCCGCAGCACCGCTTCCCCGCACCGCGTCCCGCACCGCGCTGCCCCTCCGAGCGCGGCCCCGCCCGGGCCCTGACGTCAGGCTGTGCCGCAAGGGCTGGCGCGGGCGGGGCGTGGCGGGGCGAGCCCGCGGCAGGAGCTGTTGGGCGCGCGAGGATCTCCCGCGCAGCAGGGTCGCGCTCTCCCTGTGGGGCGTCAGATCCCGAAAGCTGCGGCTTGTTCAGTTTCGGTAATGAGAAGCCGAAATAAAAGCAACTCTTTGCCAAGTGCTGCGTTCCGCACTTGCGACGCAACAACCCTGTGCGGCGCCACAGGCTTGGGGAAGGGGCTGGGGTCTTGAGCAGCCTGGTCTGGTGGGAGGTGTCCCTGCCTATGGCAGCGAGGGTGGGACTGGGTGAGCTTTAAGGTCCCGTCCAACCCAGACCACTCTGTGACTCTATGAAGAGTGACTGGAGAGCTGCCTGGCAGAGAAGGACCTGGGGGTGTTGGCTGACAACCGGCTGAACATGAGCCAGCAGTGGCCCAGGTGGCCAAGAGGGCCAGTGGCATCTTGGCCTGTATCAGAAACAGCGTGGCCAGCAGGAGCAGGGAGGGGATTGTGCCCCTGTGCTCAGCACTGGTGAGGCTGCACTTCGAGTGCTGGGTTCAGTTTTGGGCCCCTCACTACAAGAAGGACATTGAGGGGCTGGAGCATCTGCAGAGAAGGGAAACGAGGCTGGTGAGGGGCTGGAGAACAAGTCCTGTGAAAGATGACTGAGGAAACTGGGGTTGTTTATCCTGGAGAAGAGGAGGCTGAGGAGAAACCTCATCCCTGTCTACAGCTGCCTGAAAGGAGGTAGTGACGGGGTAGGTCTACAGCTGCCTGAAAGGAGGTAGTGACGGGGTAGGTGCTGGTCTCTTCTTGCAAGTAACAAGCAATAGGAGAAGAAGAAATTGTCAAAGTTGCTCCAGGGGAGATTCAGATTAGACATCAGGAAAAATTTCTTCACCAAAAGAGCTGTCAGGCATTGACAGGGCTCTCCTGGGAGGTGGTTGAGTCACCATCCCTTGAGGTATTCAAAAGAAGGGTAGATGAAGTGCTTAGGGATATAGTTTAGTAGTAGACAGGTACAGTTGGACTCCATGATCTCAAAGGTCTTTTCCAACCAAGTGATTCTATGATTCTAATAAAGGGCACTCAGAGACCCATCTCAGGATCTCCAAAGCAACAGGTGTGAAGTGGTGGGTGCTGCAGGTCCTTGGGCAGGGATTTCTCAGTTTTGCATGTCAAAACTCAGCAATGGAAAGTGCAAGGGTATCAGAGTGAGAGACAATGACCGTTTCAGGGTCCCCTTACAGAACTGGCACAAGGGCTGGAGGGAACCTAGCAGATACAGCTGAGGCTCCAGAAACCCTGCCCTCTGCTTCAGGCATAGGACCCTTTCTTATTCTAGTGCCTACAGTCACATTTCATATTCAACTGAGCAACTGTCAAAGGAGCCTCCTAGGACAGCATCCACTTCATAGAGAAGTGAAATGTGGAAGGGCTGGAATCCCTGTCCCAGAGCACAGAACTCAATGGAAGATCATGCAGTGAGTGTAGAGTAAACCCAGTGCAGAGTAGACCCAGGATTTATAGCTTCTCCAGTTCTCTTACATCAGTAGTATTCACCGGTGTGTTTCCTTTGCCCACTATAAATAACTAACCTGAATAGCACAGTTTTATTATTCCAATTAAGTCGTGCCTCATTGAGGAGTTGACGATTATTAATAAATTTAGTGCTATGAGATCTGTTTTTTTTCTCTTGTGTATTATGTTACAGCACATTGAAGATATTACTGTAAAAGCTCTTGTTTCCTTATTAACAAACTTTTTCATATGAGTGTAATTCACTCATTTGATTTTTTAATTCTTTCATGATATCTTGCAGATCCTATTACTGAATTGCCTGCCATGATCAATCTGCTCTGGCTGGTCACATGTTCTTCTTCCAAAGTGTTCTGGGAAACTGGAAAAAAACAAACAACTTAATCTGTATCTTAACCATTTTAAACTGAAAGAAAAATAAAAAGTATTTGAGTGAATTGGAGCACCATACAAATAACATGAAGCAAAGTGTTGTAAATGAGAGTGTCCTACACAAAAAAACCCAAATTCTACTACATTTACTGGAACATTTCTTCTCAATACATTAGAAATATCATTGTGTTTCATAAGTCTATCTGAACTTGGATTTTCCCATTATTCTATAGAAAAATAGGTCTCTTGAAAGTTTAAAAGTTTTGCACAACATATTCTCATACTTGTAGCTTAAAATTGAAACTAAAATATTGAAATACAGGAACTGCTGTGTAATTTGAGATGCAGAGTTGAGGTCTACTAAAAATGTTTTGCCAAGTAAGGAATCAATATGATCTTGCAAAAAAATGGAAAAAATATATATTACCCTTCAGCAAAGTCTGCAAAACAAGGTTAAAAACCCCCAATACCACAAAACAGACAAAACCAAAATACCAGCTTGCTACAACAGCTAAACTGAAGTTCAGGAAACTAATGCCTAAAGGGGTAATTTTTGCTGTGTATGTATTAAAAAAATATGATGTCAGAAGACAGACATTGGACAGAAAATAGCTGGAGAAGAAAAAGCTGAATTTACTAAACAGCAGTATTGTGTTCTACTGCCTCATAGCAATAAGCACAATTACTCCCATATACTGTAAATAAACTGTTTTGACCAATTACTTCTTTTACATCCCATGAATATGTTTCTCCAGGTGGTTGCACGCAGAGTCAGTAAACATACCAACATACCCTTTACACTGTAATATCAGAGTGGTCTTCTCTAAGCTTAGAAGAACCCTGTGGATTTTTTGTGACCCACTTGCTGGCAACCCAGAGATGTTCCCAGTACAGCTGTGTAGAAAGCAAAATAGAATGTGTCTGAGGTCCCTGAAAATATTTGTAAAAGCTATGTTTTGAAACTGTTTTGTAAACAACTTGTTTGTATCTGTAATTATTGTATGCATTCAATATTGTGTAAGAATTCACATCCTATTGTACAAAACCATGAATAGAGTACTAGTCTTTGTATCTGCTTCATTTTTAATAGAAATTCCTTAGCCTGACTCTCCTCTTTTCTACCTACTTTCTGCCACTAAATTACTTCTGGTTTTCTGAAGCTTAAATTAGAGATGAATTGGGACCCAGATTATTTTTATAATTCATCTTTCTAAAGTACAAAGAACAAAACTAGTTCACAGTGATCCAGGAGTTCTTTTTAAGGAGTGTTCTTCCCTTGATATGTGTAACATAATTCCTTATGAAATCAGTGTGAATCTTGTAGATGTCCCTAAGTAAAAATTTACTCCAGATCTCATTTATAGAGTTGAATTATTAAAAAACAGACGTATTGAGCGATGCTGAATTTTTGCATATTCATAAGCACATTTTCAAAAATGTGAAAAGCTGTCATGATACATTTATCCAGTGGTTTAGCATTTCTTCTGTCATGAGTAGCGTTTATGATAAACCCTTCAATAGCACACTAACAATCATTTCCATGATAAATAAGGCTGAAGTTCCCATTGCAAGAGTTGCCCATACTACTGTAGTAGGAATAGTTTCTGCCTCATGAAATGAAAATGTTACATAATAATTTCAATAAAAGAAGGGGAAAAAACCCAGTACAGACTTGTCAGCTATTGCAAAAATTTGAAAGAAAAAAACGTTATTTCACAAATTACTGAAGGAATCATACTCCAGACAACTACTCAAAGAAAACAAGGAAGACCAAAACTGCATGTAGCAGTAGATTGGCAAGCATTGACACTGGCACTCAAGTCTCCATTTGATCTCCACATACACCCATGACAGCTGCTACTTTTTCCTTACAGGTTTTACCAAGATAATGTGTACCAATCACCAATTATCCAGCCTTCTATATCAAATATCAAGCATCTTCACTTCCTGTAAGAAACAATACTTTTCCATGTTGCTTACACTTCCCAGTTTTATGTGTTTCAAATACAACAGTTAACCTATAAAGATGGACAGAGAGAAACCATTTCAAATATCAGAAGACTTTTCTCCTCCAAACTTGAAGACTGTCCATCAACAATACATAAAATCTCTACACTGTGAAGGCCTCTTATATTTCTTTAGAGAAGGTGGGCGTGAAAACAGTCAAAAACACTGTGTCCCTGTTGGACTGCTGATTTGGCCAATGTATAGCAAGTATTAATACAAAATTATGTTCTCCAAGGGATGACTGTTGTTTATTTGGTTACTTTATTCCCAACCATAGATTTCAAGGTGAGAGCTTTATCACAGTCCCTATTGCTCTTATGAAATGTTAAGTATGGTAAAAATTAAATTGCTGTTGCTTTTCTTGAGGGGTAGAGAAAGAGCAAGGAAAAGCCATGCTTGGCTATGAGATGACTCCTACAAATCTGATTAAAATATCTATTGAAATTTTCAAAGACTGAATATATTAATCTCATTTTAGCTGTGAATAGCACATAATTTTTGTGTTACAATAGTTGTCTGTTCTGTTCCTCCATGTGAAACCAAGTAAGATACCAGACTGCACATTTTTGAGCCAAGGCTGGCTACTAATTCAAAGCCATAATGCACCACTGAATCAATACCAAATGTACTTGGAGGTATCCCAAACAATGACTGATTTAATGGTTTCCTTTGTGGGGAAGTACGGGCTGACAGGCACAGACAATAGAACTGCAGGTTTATTCCACTCTCAAACTCTGACTGGTACAAAAAAAAAAAAAAAAAAAGTGTGAGAAGCCAGAACCCAGTTTCATCTTGAATTAGCACTAAGTCCATTGAAATTGAGTTCCCAGGTTGTTCATCAAATTTCAACACAACTAGGACAGGTTATTACAGAAGTCAGCCTGCTGTGCTGCTGCCCCTTTCCTATGTCATTTGGGCTGAGAACTTGGGGACATTACATGTCCCGTGTGAATACAAGAGAGGGAATGTTTTACTTTGTCTGCACAACCTGAGCACGGCTAGTTGTATGAACCTTGTCCCAGGTCAAAGAAGTGATTCTGATAGGTATGCCCCGCTTTGCAGATTAAAGCTGTTACCACACCTCCTGTCTACCTACCCTTCATCTGGAAGTTAATTGAAGGAAAATTATTCCTGTTACACTCCCACCACTAGTACCACCTAAACTAGGCAGAAAGCATATTTCCAAGGGACAGTAATCCCTGTCAAGGTAGATGGAAAGGGCATAAGCAATTCACCTTAAATCATTAACTCTGTTTGCTTCCCATGCACATGGGTCAAAGTCCTTGAAGAGAGACATCTCATCAACATCCAGTGTTGTGGTTTTGACAATAAGATTTTATACTGCAATGAGCACAAGGAATTTCCAAGTTAACTATAAGAAAATTAGAGTTAGCAGTACATAAACCATCTGCTGATTTATAGATAACTGTTAATCAGTTACATGCAGTGAGTTATTATTACTGAGTTTTGAGTTGCTTAGCAAAAGTACACAAGAGAACATTCTTACAAATGTTACTTTGAATACAGACAAAAAAGAAGTTAAAATGTTCCTCAAATTTCAAATCAGAGAATATAATATAAACAGAATACCAGCTCTGTGACAAATGTAATTCTAAAATATCACAGTGAATATTATAGTAGTTACTATTGGAAATCCAAAAAGTAATAGAGGTTTTTCTCATTTTGCAAGCTGACCAATTTATGCAACTGTTTGTCATAGATCAGCTAAAAGTAATTCTTACATTAGAAACTACTCAATTAGTAGAATACCATATTATAATTTTTAGCCAAGTCCTCCCATTCCACAGACAAGTACCATAGCTAATTACAATTATTTTTCTAAAAAGAATAGTGTAAATCCAGTACAAATCTCTACACTGAACTTGAAGTGCATACATACTCAACAAATTCATAGAACTTCTGCCTTGAGGATAATACTGAATATTTAGTAGATGTGCTGAGGCAAATCTATTTGCACAAGACATATTGCACAAGGCTTGTGCAACCGTGTCAAGAAGATGAAGAGTTTCTTTACCTAGAAATAGAGCAGCATTTACTGTGAATGTCCCAAATACTAGAATATGATTAACAAAGTACAATAAAGAGTATTCCATAGTTGAAATTATAATACTTGAAAACAGGAAGGATGTTGAGAGTGGGGAAGCAGGAGTAGTTTTGTCTTCTCTTATTTTTTTAAATGAAATCTGTTTGGAACTAGATAACTTTAAGATCATTTCCAACCCAAATCATTCTGTGATTCTATGATAATTATTTTAATGCAGCACATAAAAACAACAATGGAATTACAAAAGCCATAGTGATCTGAAGATGTAAGTGAAGGAAATCAGGCACAGATGGTCTAGTTTCAGGTAGGTAAAGATTATGCTTGAAAAGAGTTTAGAACTTGCAATACACTGTCCTTCCTTAAAGTCTGAACAAAGCTTGCTGCCTCTCTATGCTTCAAAAACTGTCTGATACACGGTATTTTACAGGCCAGTGTTCTGAAACAGTTACATCCAGATTTGTGCGTTTATGGTTACTCTGTGTACAGTTTCAGAACAAATATCAAATAAGCAGCCATTAGTATTCAGACTACTCTAGGTACACAATGACAAAGTATAACCCAAACAAAGCTGGGAAAGTAGAATCGGGTAGAGTTTATCAGCTATTAGAAAAATTAATTAAATGTCCAGTCTAATGTTTCCAAAAGTAACTAAAATCTTCCCAGTGGGCAAAGTAAATGGTCTTGATGGATTAGCTGATGACTGGCCTGTTTACATCAACAGACTGTAACAGTATACTAAGATATCTCATTTAATGGTGAAAATTTTATTAATCATAGTAGGAGGTAAAATTTAGAATTTGCTCCTCTCTGCAGCTTACTAATGCAGCAAGAAACGGCTTTTTGTAAGTCTGTGGCTATTAACTCTTCTATTATCTTCTTCCTAAACCACTATAGCATATTTCCACTTTATATACGGAATAAAAGAATAACTCAATTGTTTATAAGTGAGAAAGTGGGGAAAATGAAAATGTTTGGAAGAGTTTAAGAGAATACTGTGTAGTATGCAAAGTAAGACGTCCGTAGTAAATTTAATTTAATCCTAAAAGTGGTACTAAACCTCATCATATCAATGGCAAGTGCTACTAAAAATCCCAAGGATATTCAGTATTGTCAGATAAACGAAGGTTAAACAGAAGACATTGGCAACACCTAAGTACAATGTGTTTTACCCACAATATATGTGGTTGTCAGCTGGAAAAAAAAAGAGCAACAAACTGAAGCACATCTAGAATACATGTAGATTATTCAAAAAGCATGGTAGTTATCTTCAGAAGATAATACTAAAGACTTTTGAATCCGCAAGTTCCCGTTCTAAATGGGTTGTGCTCTGTATGACTGTAACTCAATGCAAGTGTTGAAAGTGATCACTGCAGCACTGAAGAATAGAGTTCCTGAACAGATAACAAGTAACCATGGAATTCCATTAAATTCTGAAGAGTTTCAATGGTTTACAAAGTGAAATGATCTCAAATACGCCCCATCATCTTTTTATCCTGCAGTAAATGTGCTAGTGGAAATATATATTCATGTATTTCAAATTTTAATTGAGAATAGGTCCTACAACATTGGACAAATGTCCTACCTTTCTATAAGCTGGCAGAAGGTGTTCTGTATGGTGTAGCTGGGGTTCACCACACAGATTCATTATAGCTGATGGACTGATAAACTGACAAAAGGTAACAGAAACCTGGAAACGGTGATGTTTCTTCATCAGAGTCTGTGATTCTCCTTATTTTCATGAGATGCTAGAGACAATGTGTTCTGGCAAAGACACAACAAATCTTCCACAAGTTCTACAGAACATTATGTAGTATGCATACCTCTTGTGAAATGAACCAGTCAATGTCACGTAACACCCACCAGTGTGGTGTACATCCCTGTTCCTACAAGACACTTCCAGTGGGATCCTAATACTCCACAGCTGGATGATTTTGTTGATGAAGAAAGCCAGAAAGCACATTGTTCCACATATTTTCATACATTGTCTGTAAAATATTATCCAAAGCGAATCTTTGATAATAAGGCTTCATTTGTAGAATGCTGTATATTTAATGACATTAATGCATTTTAATGATCATAATGTATTCTTATATTCAAGGGGAAGAATGCTGCAAAAAGCAAATAGCTCCATGAGCAGCACAGAGGAACAGACCACAAAGTGTCTCCTAAAAACAGATACATTTCTTTCAGAGGACTTCCTGGTTGGAAACTGGAAGTCTGGAGACTTTTGATGGTTGACATCTTTGTATGACCCTTTTGATGGTAATCTGGTATTTAATAAAGAGAAATTAATCTTCGGTCTTGAATTCCTCTCCCCAAGACAAATTTGTGGAAAGTTCTTTCAAATGTGGTTGAAACTGATCAATTCTTTAAAAATTATTGTTGGAAAACAGTATCAGAGATGGAAGTAACTGTTTCAAAATGAAAAATGGGTAAAATAGACACTGATCTGCCAAAAGTGTCATTAAGGACAGCAAGTGCTTTAATGAGTAGCATACAATTGGGAAAAAGATATTGTCTATCACTGTTATATCTTTAAATGCCCAGCCCCAAGGAACATGTGCTGTACATGTGTTTATATGCTGTAAGACTGAGCCAGGTAAAGGCAGCATAAAATACAAGCCCACTGCAAAGCTCTCTCTTTCACGTGCACTGCCTCAAGAAGGTAGTATCAGTACTGAACAACATACTTTTTGGAAAGTGTGAAATCTCTTTTGGTACATGGTACCTCTTTTGCTGTGTATGGTTTAGAAACCAGAATGAGCTGAAGCACAAAGGTAGCTAGACTGCATATAATGAGTAAATATGACTGTATGAATTTCAGCTGTGTCCATGTGGCTTCCTATTATTTTTTCAAGAAAAACAAAGGAAACAAAAGATTTGGAGTCTCTTCTGTTATTTCTGGTTTATATTTTTGAGGATTGTTATAAACCAATTAAATAAATAACAAGCTTTTTCTTTTATTTTATGTTTCAGTAATATATGTTGCATTCAAGAATCAGGCTTTTCAGCTAAGAATTCATACTGTAAAGATAACAGGCTTGGCCATTAATGATCATTAGTGTCACCACTAAGAAAAGACTCATGTTGTTGTTATTTATTAAAGCAATCAAAATGTGCTATTATATTGCTAATTACAATATTTATTCAAACTCCCCTACTTACCCACAGTACTAATACAGTGCAGGCAGCTGTTGTAGAAGCTTCCCTGTGCAGCTCTGAAAGTGACTTTTTCTTTCAGCTAAGGGCACTCCTATTATCAAAGGGAAAGAATAATTATGGACCATCAAACTGAGAGGCAAACATGCTGGTATTGGATGCATGAAGTTTTATTAAGGATAAGAGCTGCAGAAGCAGAGAAGTGACTAAGAACCATGGTAGATAAAAACCCAATTTTTTCTAGCTTCTACTTTCAAATCAGCATATCATTATAAAAAAAATTTTAAGAATTATCACTGGTAATGTAAACAAGCTTTCAAAATACTATACAGTGATTTCTTTATTTGGGGCTACTTCCTTTTAGAACATCAGCATCATGATTTACAAATAGAGCTTTGGTATCATACAGTCCTCCTCTGAGAGCTGAAATGAAAGACTTCCTTCACTGTTATGCAGCACAGCAGCAGAAACAGATAAACACAAACTATAAAACTGGAGGTAGTCAATATTATCACTTTAAAACATTGTTAAGAACAGACTACTATGACAGGTAAGAAGGTAGTGTTCTGTCCTCCTCATATGAAGCCCATCTTTCCAAAACCAATGAACTTTATCAGCAGCTACAGCTTAATACGGATTACCAATATCATCTCCTGACTGTATATAAACAGTGACTTCATAGTCACAAGGTAATTGCAGTCATAATGTTAACACGCAGCATAGATGAATGCTCCAATAGGCTTTTCTGAGTGCTGAGTCTGGTCTATTTACTTACTCAGTGAGCAGTCCTGTTCACTTAACAGGCATGTTCTTTTGTTTGTTGATTTACAGGCTGGAGAAAAGTGTAAAATGCAAGCAGAGCAGATTAAAAAAAGTGGTAGTACTTACAGTAACTTGAAGAACTGAAACTCAGCCTAAAAATAATCTTGCTGGCAAATTGCACTGTTGTTGAATAAGTAACCACTGAGTGAGACGTATGGGAGGAGTAGACTAATCAATGAATGAGAATTGAACTAAGAAGCATAAGCAGAATAAATACATATACTTTTATCATGACCCACTGACTAGGATAGCCAATTCACTTCTGCATAGTTAGCACTTTTGCTCTAAAAAGAGCAAATGATTTTTTATATTAGGTTTCCTTATCCCCTGAACAGAGGAGAATTTTGTTGTCTCACTTGAAGGTGAATTAGCTCACTGTACTCAAATGGAAATGCTTCCTCAATAATTATTCATTTTTTAGGTTTTTTTTAAATAAAGTATGAAGAGCTACATCTACTAAAGTCACTAGCAGGTTATCCACCACAATCAGCAGGGTCAAGATTTCCCCCTTCTTACTAATCTTAATTTCCTCTTCAATCATAAAAATCGTCTGATGCACAAGTATTGCATTTTTATAGAGGAATGAGGAAGATAATTCAGGAGTAATCCATATATTCGTTTTCAGCTGAGATCACAATTCTTCTGTTTGGAATTAAACTAAAACTTGGGTTTGGGTATGAGTTATATCTTTCTCATACTGTACCAAAATTTACAGTTATTCATACTGATTTGCTTGTTAGCAATATTTTATCATCTTATGTTTATGGGCTTATATTAACACGACTCTGTTTAGTTAGCACTAAAAATTGCCTCCATTATTTTTATTGTCATTATAACTCTCAGCAAGCAATTCCTACCCTTTTGAATCCACACTTTTGGCAGTACATAGCTAATCAAGTTGTACATTCAAATACTCATTTTAGTTGTTAAAGAGCCTATTACCTGTCCAAAAGTTACGGAATTGTAAGTGTGTTATTACAGGTAGAAAAATGGGATTTTGCTCCATAAGCTTCTGTAAGCAGAATCATGGATACAGAAGTCTTGGAAGATGGCATTCAGGCAGTTGAACATCTTTACTCTTAACTTTCATGCCTCCAGATTGCTTACAGTCCAGAAATTTCTTACAGGAAAGCAATTGTTTGTAATCTGAATAACTGCCAACTGTTAGTCATATTAATCATTTTATGAAGGGCAGAACTTCTTTGAAGCTGTTCAACTTTGCAATAATCTTAGCAATTGGTTTTCTCAGGAGCAATTACTAAATTAACATTGTTTGCTTCAAATAGGACATAGTATAGAACAAAGAATACACTATTGATTTTTATAGCAAATTCTCAAGACACCCAGGAACTATTTGCTTGGTGGGCAACTAACCTATCCACTTTTCAGGTTAGACTGTACTTTCACTTCTCCTCTAGCTCTCCTTCAGATGGTTAAGTCCAAGGTAGATATGAAGGATAATATGTTAATGGATCTGTCTATGTAGAATTGTTTTCTACCTTGGAGAGCCAATTAAACATAAACTGCCCAGGGCTTCTAAGTGCCTTCAGAACTCCAAAGCTAATATCTTATTCCATATCATAATTCAGTTTTTAAGATCTAACAAAAATATTTTAGTTTACATAGAACAGATGTTATTTCTGTAAATTGTAGCTATTCAGAAATGTTTCTGCTTTAACCACCAATAGTGTTTTAACATATTTTAATTTGCCTGTCTAGCTAGTATTAGAGATAACAACAGTCAAAAAAAATTACAATATGGCTGACAGAAGCTAACTTTTCTTTCCTTCCCTGCACTGAACTCTGAGAAAACTTTGTTTTCTTTCTTTCCACTGACTTTCACATGAGTACAAATACTATATCAAGCCCTTTATAAGGCATAGATCACACAAGCTTACAAATGTGCTAACATTTACCCGAGTAAGTCCTGTGACTATACATGTTAATCAAGCATATCCTTCTAAGTTATTTGAACCAGAGCCTCAATGTCCAATGTTCTGTTTAATTAAGATAGCCTTCCTTTTTTATTTAAAAAGATTCACTCACTCTTGGAAATTATGTCAGAACACACCTCTAATGTGGTTTTCTCTTTTTTTGATATAATAGAATACTAACACTAGTAACAGTGATAATTATAATTTCCACTATATACAAATATTATCATATTTAACTAAGTTCAGCAAGTCATTTGACTGTGATCCTCCTTCCTTTCAAATACAAGATAAAAAACAATGTTGATATATCAGAATGATTCATACAATATTCGTATTTTTAGCTCAAGATTTCCAAAAGTGGTAGAAATAGCCATGTCACATATGATGCAAAAACAGGTAAGCGTATTGAGGTGAAGCATATTTGTGTCAGATGTCTGTCAACTGATAACAGTGTATTATTTTTCCCAGTGGATGAATCAGAAGTAGTAGGCTGAAGGAATCATTGTACCCTTAACTGAAGGACATACTGCTTCTCTGTGGTTCCCAATCTAGTGACCCACAACATCGTAGACATTTGAGACACACAGTCTGTTTCATGGGATTCTGCTGTGGCCACCAGTGGATTAATTAACAAAAGCGATGAAAGTTAAATTCTGCTCCAAGGCTTAAAAGAAGGACTGAGATTATGATAGAAGGGTAACAAAAAATGTTCCCTGTATTAATTTCAGCTTTCAGAAAGAATTAGCTTTGATTTCTCTGCTGAAAGTTTCATCTAGTAATCTCTGGTAAAACCAAATAAATTCCTCAGTTTGACTCCCACCAACTACTGGAAATAAACTATGATGGAAAGTAAAACTAGATGAAATTAAATGCTAAGGTATGTAAGCAAATTTAACTGAAGGAACCTGAGCAAAGTACAGTCAGCTCGTGTATAGTTATGAGCAGATAGAAAACTACAATAAGACTATTTATCTGTTAACAAAATGACCTTCTTTGTGTTCCAGCTCTATGTCTCAGTAATCACACTACTAGTATGTTGGAGAGTTATCTGTGATCCACAATTAGATGCCAAGAGGAATTGTGCCACTGATTTCTGCCAGAATATCTTCTAACCAGAACCACGAACAAAAAACAGAAGTATCAGCCCAAACTATTTAAACCACAGTTATTGTTCTACTATCAGAACATCTTTCTTGTATTTCCATAGCAGGAACTGAAAGGAGGTAACAAATGAAAAGCTCTTTCTACTCATAGACACCTCATAGAAAGAGAATACCATCTACTTAGGTCCTGCAAACTTTGCACAATTTTTACAATAGGAGCCTATGTTAGCAATTTCTGTGTGTTTTATGTTAACCCAATTACAACATGAAAAATCTCTAATGTGCATCTGTTGAGATCGTATAAGTTTAGGTGTAGATTTCTGGTGTATCTTTAAGTGCTATTCATACATAATGAAGAGCAAATTGAGAATGGTGCAGGAACTGACTGCTTTGAGCAGAAAAGAATGGAACAGAGCTTTGCACTTAAGTCTATGGCTTTAATACAGCAAAGATCTTGTAAAATAACAATGGAGTTCAGTGACAAATGCCGGAAGAAGCAGCACTCTAATAGGAAAAAAAGAACAGCTTGTTCTCTGGGCTGCTTCATGCACAGTGATCACAAAGGAAAACACTCTAACATCATTGTGCTATGTCAATTAATGTTCTTAATGTCCCATTGCCTTAAAAAAAGTTAGCAGTCTAAAAGGCTTTATTCATTTATTTGGTTGGTTGGGTGAGTTTTGTTTGTTTATTTATTTAATTAATTTTTTGAGGGCTGGTTTGAGAGTAGAAGGATTTGATAAAGGAAGATGGTATGTTAGTCTACTTGAGACAAAGTGAGTATTCAATGTTAAGGCTAGATAAAGCCTAAACCAGTAGATTTTTAGAAGTTCAAAATGCCCTGGCAAGAAAAATGCTGATCACCCAGAGTAATCATGTTTTGCCAGTGGAAAAAATTTAGTCTCATGCTCCCAATAAGCTTAAAAGCAGTTATACTTGAACTGGAATTTAGTGGTGGGATAGATCCTTCCCACCTCAGCAGCAGAAAGCAATACAAGGAATGGGGAAATGCAGGCTGTATTAAGTCTCACATTTTATCTTGGGTTATGAAAAGCAATAGGAGCTTCAGTGGAAGCTGTGAAAACCTGCACTGCTCATAAAAAAATGATTATTCCACACATGTAATTTGTTTCTACTGCTTCAATTTCACAATTTAAAAAAAAAAGAAAGAAGTAACATCAGGAATTCCTTATTTTCTCAACATGTTCTATGAATTATGGGTTTATGAGGAGAAGATAACTCTTCTTACATATTAAGATCTTGTTAGCCTTGTTAAGACCTCATGTTAGCCTTCACCTCAAACAGTACTTCTACTCTGAAGCCACAGATTCCTGGATTGATGCCATGTGCACAGATTTCCGTGAAACACAATCAGGCGGACTCTGCTCAGAAATAAGACTTTCAAATTTTCTCTCACCTCATAAACTTCATCCTCTCCTTGTTGAACATCTAAATCTTTCACAGGTGCTTATCTTAGCCTCAAAGACAACTAGAGGTAAAGTATTTCCATGTTAATTTTGTCAAATGAAAGAAATTCCTACTTACAAATGTGTTCCCATTTACATTTATGGTTTTCCAGAGGCAGAACACACTAGTACTTTGCCAGGAGGAGAAGGGTCTGTATTTTGGAAATAGCCTTAGAATAAAAAACTATCATACAAATTTGCCTGACCGTATCAGCAACAGCAGTCTGAAATAAGACCTTGAAGAAATACTTCTCCATGACGACACACTCTCATTTGTGAAAAGCTACTATTTGCTGTTCTGCTTTTCTGTAACATTCTTGTTCTTCATGTTAGAGGTAAGCCATGTCACTTACAAGTTAGGGCACTAATTTCCTTTTAATGAACTTTTTAAGATTTAAAGGTTGCATCTTCCAACTTCTTAATTTGCCGAAATTAAGATGTTTTTAAAAATTCCAGGCCATCTCTTTCTTCAAGGTATTATTTGGATTTAATAATGTGTCTTCTGGGAGCTGCAGTTTTGCTTTATAATGCTGTCTTTTCCTTTCATTGCAACTGTCTTCACTGTGCTGAACTCTTAGTACTACCATTACATTTGCACAGAAAAAAATGGAGACATTTCTTCGTTAATTGGCTTATTAAAAATTAATGGTGCGCTTTGATGTTTAATATTTAAACACAATGTTTAATGTTTACTAGTGGCATCTTTTCCAGAAAAAAAAAAAAAAAAGTAATAGAGAATGCAGTGTTCTTCAGGGCAATGACAGAGTTTTTATTGTGAGTTAACATTCAGGATAGATAGTATCATTACTTCAGCATTAGTACATTTTTTTTTAAGTTTGAAATCACAATAGCTTTTGAGACCCAAGACAGCTGGTCTTGATATACTGTGGCACTGTAATGCAATCTGGTTTTTTTCCTTGTCATGTCTAATCAGTACTGCTGATGTCATATTAAGAGCACTACAGATCAACTATATATGACATTAACATTGGACTTTAGAGTATTTTACTGGTAGAACTTTCCATTTCCTAGTTAATCCATGAAATATTTTTTGCCCAAAGATTTGGGTCTACACAATGCTAAGCTCACCAGTGTATCAACCAAACACAGCTAACATTTCAATCTTCCCACTTCAAAGGAAAAAGTGTGTTGCAACTGAAACTGAAAACAGACCAGTGTTTAAAGTAGAACAGGGACACTCACATGAAATTATCTTCTTACCCCACACGTCTTTTCTGGTTTAGAGCAAATCATCAACTAACTTTCATGGACCAATCTTAAAAATAAATTCTCCCATCTCTGCACAAATCCAAAAATGCAAGTACTAAAAAACTTTTTAAATTATTGCTCAGCTTCCTAGGCACTTATGGGAGTTCTTTCACTGGGAAAACTGACTACAGAACTGTTTTAATCCAATTACAGAACTGCCAGTGCTGAGCAATGAAACAACAGAACTTGCCAAGACCCATAAATTAACATTCCTTTATCTAATTCATGTGTATCTCATGTAGCTGGTCTAAAGACTCTCCCATGCTCCTTCAGCTTTTCCACTTTATTGCCTGGGATAGAAGCCATAAGATGGAACCTACCAAACTATATTCCAGAGGATCAGTCATATGACCCTTCTCACAACTCTTTGCTTTACAAAGAGATCCTGCTTTCTCTTGTCTTACCAAAACTCCTTTCTCTGAGCTCTCATCACATTTCTTTGCACAAGATGTGCTTGATTGGGTTCTTCACTGATCCAAATCTAACCATAACTCTCCCTCTGCATTCAAAAAAAATTAAGAAAAAAACAACAAAACAAACAAACATATAAACAAAAAAACCACTTTTTGTTCCTGGGTTTTTTTCCAGGTTAGTTTTCCACTGCATTAGATTCTGCCCAGCACAGAATTCAACTACTTCAAAGCCAGCACAGAGAAGTGGAAAGAAGCGCGTGGCTAAGACCAGATGGTAAGTAGAATCTGTAAGCCTTCTCCACAAATGCCATTTTTGGGAATAGCTTTTGTTCCCATTACTCTATTGTGACACTAAGATGGCCCTTCTCTGATATTCTCTCTGCAAACCCATTCATATCAAAGAAAAAACATAGGGCTAGTATTCTAGCTAAGCAACAGACAATAAAAGTTCCAGCCTCAAGACCATCTTCACAATTCCACAGCTGCAAAAAGTTGTGATGTGTAATTGTGGGGGTTATTTTATTCTCTTACATGTAAATAGAATCTGTATGTGCCCAGATTCACTTACCTTCTGCTCACAGTCATTCTCGGAAATGATAGGTGTTGCTTTGCAGAGTCAGATTCCTGAATGCTTCAAGGTTATGCAAGAAAAAGCTTTTTATTTAAAATCAAAATAGCTAGGGAATGTTTTGTGACTGAGTAGGACAGTGGCATGGGAAGGAGTGTTAATTGCAGATATTACCTTAAGTAACTGTTTTGATGGTTTGTAATACCAGAAGAACTAAATAGCCAGGTGAAGAGACACTACCTGTTGGGCTCTCCCTTTTCCAAGAAACAAAAGCTTTTCCTCTCATTGATAACTGATTGCTATTTTATATTAATAGAACACTAACATCTTTTTAGAAAGAAAATAAAATACAATAAAATAAAACTTCTTTTACTACATTGGAAAAAAATCCTGAAGTGGAGATCAAAAACTTCCTTCTATGAAGGGTCTAAGAGGAGTACTATACAAAACCAAAATCGTTGGCTTGTTTCTGAAGCAAAGTTGGTGCAAAATTAAAACAATAACTCACCAGACATCAAATGAGTTCTTATGTCGTAAGCAGAGTGGTGGTTTATCAAATCACATTCCGTTGTTTGTCTCTTCAGGTTTCTTTCTACAGTTCTCAATTACAACATCTCCCATGATGTTTCTTTGTAATATATAGTGAGGTTGTGTACTGTTGATGAACAATAAACATCAGGGAAAACCTATAAAATAGCAGATGTGAAGTAGTGGGCCAGTGCCATGGGAAAGAGATTTTTATTTTGACATGTTCAAGTGCAACATCAGAAATACAATTGCAATATGCAGTCTCAACTTTAAAATGTAAACATTTTAATCTCTAATATCAGATCTTTTTGTTTTCCTGTTGTTATTAAAGTGCATATATACAGAAGCATTTTGTTGTCTATGCCATCTCATACCCTACTTGTGATTCTGATCAATCCAGCGACACAGATGAATCTAGACTCACTAACACAGCCATCTTCTGAAATGAAATCTGGAATACAATGGATCTGCCTATACTTGTGCCTAGTCTACACCCATGCCTGTAAAAGATCTGCCTATGCCTAATACCCAAGTTCAGAAGCCATTTAGTCACTTCTGTTTCACTTAAATTTAAAATGAAGAAAAATATCTCTGCCTCCTCACAACAGATGAACACCTGAAAAATACTCTCTAAGTGTTCAGCACATAGTCAGGTCAAGAGAGAGAGCACCATTCAACAGCACCAGAAAGGTAATACACAGCCACTGCCAATCAGGCATTTGCTCTGGGAACACATCCCGCCTGCTGCTGTCCAGCACAGGGCTCTGACCTTATCCAGGCAACTGAATGGAAGAGGGAAGTTCCCATCTTTGGAAGGGAGGAGCTCTAGGCCCTGATACTCATTTCCTCTTGATGACATAGTGTTTTAGAAATGTGAGAGGAAGACAGCACACTAAACTTAATCTCAAACATTGATGGGTTAAAGCAATGTCAAAAAGACATAAAAAGCAAATATACCCTTTAGAATTTCAATACAGACCCAAACAACTCCATTTGAGCATGCTCTCGAAATACCTACCGACGTCCTACTGTCAACATTAGCTGTTCACTGTCAGTAATTGAAAATGCTTTTCTTATTATTATTCACTAATCATAGCTAACTACAATAGCACAGGTTTTGAGAGAACTGAATTTATGAAATCTGCTACAGAGGGAATTTGAATAACAAGTATATGATTTCTTATTTATCCAAAAATACTCTATGAAATAATTAAAAATATGTAAGACTTTTGTAACTATTTACTTACCATTTGACGTAAGAATTTATCCCTTTATCCTGTCTTCAGCATCTACATGTGGATAGGTTACATTTAAAGACCAAAAGAACCCAAGAACACCAACCTGCTAAATAAAACTCTGGAAGAACTCTTAAGGGAACTAGTGTCATCTCCTAAAGAAAGAATGCCCTCTACTGCCTGGTTACAGAGGTGCACCATAACAAAAGAAACAGCTGCTCAAAAACAGGTTTCATATGAACTGAAACCTTCGGTAAATAGATAAATAAATAAATAAATTCTAAATAATAATAATGACATTTTTGTGGATTATCTCTCATAACTATTAGTAGATATGAAATGCATTTACAAAAACAATTATTCTTTAAAAGCAGCATTTCTGTCAGCTATACTGTTCATTTTTCATGATTTACCTGCATAGCATGACCCCAAACATCTCACTCTAAGCAAATATATAAATCCAAGCTGAATGTATTCTCTGTAATACTCAAATGCATAGCACTTTTACTTGAAAACATCTGATTTTGCTACTTCCAGCGAGTTTTTTGGCATGCATTTTCCTTGAACTTCATATACTTACTGCCTGTCCTCAACTTAATACTCCCCTTCCTTATTACTTCAGAGATATATGTACATCATTTGTCCGCGGGGGTTTGCCTTTGAGAAACAACCACCTGAAATTCTAAAATCTCTAAAAGTTACTTCTATAGTGCAATATTGCAGCATGCTACCACACAGCAAGTGCTCTAAAGCGTTGTCAAAAATCAGCAGTGACACACATGTTGAATTATTTTACATTAGCAGAGAAAAAGGGAGTCGTGAATGCAATTCTAGAAAGCATACCTCAGATCTGGTTGCTTTATATCAAGTGTATTCCTAAGGAATCCAGCATTTTTATAAAGTAAAAGACAAATTTCTGAATTGGATGTTTAACAATCAGCAATTTGTACCTCCAGCAACAGATATTCATCTTTTTCTTGCAATTTAACCTTACTTATTTGACTGACCAAGTAAGCAGACAAAGAGTCAAGATGTATTCACAGCAGGCTAATTTTTGTTTCTGCAATAACATCTTTTTTTGGTTGCACAGCACATAAATTTACAAACTCAACAACGGTTTAAAAGCTGGAGTATTCGATCTTTTCTGATTTTTTCTTGACAGTACTTAACTTTGTCTTGTCTCATAGAATGAGCTCTGTGGGAATGCTAAAAGTTGATGCTAAAAAAAGCAGTCATCACTCTCCAGTATTTCTGAGACTAAAGCTTTGCCTATTCTGGTCCCAGCTGTGGAAAAGCAAACAAACGTATAACCTTGAAATATTTCTTCTTTTCTAGCAGATATTAATTCAAATTTTTCTCCCTTACCAATGTCACACTTGCAATATCTGAAGAAGTGCGTGAGCTGGAGGGTTGTTTTTTTTTCATTGGGATAAACATACAGGAAGTCAGGTTAAAAAACTAAATATTCAGTCAGGTAGATCTACGTTAGCTGAGAGGAACTGACAACATATACTGTAAGAGACAATATGGAAAAGATAATTTCACTGGATCAGATATGTCATGAACCAATGTTCTTCAAACACCTTCAGATCTTTACCAGTAAGGCCACAATTTCTAGGAAAGGAAACTAAGAGTCTCAACAGTTCAAAAATAAAACAGAAACTTTTTTAAGTACGAATGTCAGATATGCATAATCTGATACACAGAAGTTTATTGCATTTCATGTAAAACCAGGAAAGACAGCATTTTTATGCCAAACACATGGCAAAAATCAAAAAACAACAACTATTTAGATTGATCTCAGGAATTCCCCAGCCTCTTTCTCTAGAAAATTACATTCTTTTGAGAAGGAATGAGTTGCTGACTACACAAGCCATCCATAATGTGTTTGACTGAGGTTGTTACAGTGCATATATAAAAACATCAACAGCTGATTTCAGACTAATTCCACATTATTCTTAGTTTTCAAGCAGCAACGGCATTTGATTCTACCACCAGGGCTATTTATGAATGCTCATAAATATTTTCTGCAATTCTTCTTATATTCTGGCCATGAACTGACCTGATGACTCAAGGAAAGACTTCTCTGAGCTTCTGCTGTAGAAATGACAGTAAGAAAGACTACAGCAAGACTTGCCAAAGAATTTTTTGTTCTTCAGCTTTTCCCATTTCATACACATATGCGTAACATGGGTGGATAGATGTATGAGATACTCTTCGTAGTAATATCAATGTATGGACCATGGTTTGCAAATTTTCAAAACAAGAAACACTCTCAAGATTTTACAAACCTAACAATTTGTTGCATTTCTTTCTGTGAAGAAAAGCTGAATTTCCAGCAGTTATAAACATAAACCTCATAAAAATGCTGCACCAAATAAAATATATTGCCCAAATAAAATACACTAGGAATACGCTGACTTTCTGAGACTATATACAAGCTCTGCATGCATTTTCCCACAAATACTATTCATTGCAAACAAATCTTCACATATATGTGCATATATACATATCTATGTGTGTACGTGTGTATGACTTTTCCACATTACGAATCAAGGATTTCACAATATGTAGATGTAGCACTGAAATTTAAAACAAGGTTGTGATGACAGTACTGTTATTCATTGCTGCTAGGACCAAAAATACAGGAATAATGACTGCTATCCAACCTTTGTTTCCTCTGCTGGATGTATCAAGAATATCAGCTGTCCCAAAAAGGACTGTAACTCAAAATAATAAGATACTTTTAAGAGGCAATGTTCTTCTTTCTTCATACAAAATATTGGATCATTGAAAGCATTTTTTTCCTAAAGTGTAATTTTTTTTAATACGGCATATTTTTAAGGGGACGATTGGTAGCATTATTATTATTGTTATTATTGTTGTTGTTGTTATTATCTTTTTAAGCTCAGCCTCCAGTACAAAGGTATTGCTGCATTTACACAAAAACAATATCAGCAGTAGCAACGAGCTAGTCTCTCCTAAACCTGTTTTCAATCACGTGTCACAGGCCAAAAGAGTGACTTAGGGTAATAAAACTGATAGCAGTATGATCCATAAAGGCAGAAGATTCCAACTATAAAAAGAGAGGAAATATTTATGTAAGTTGTTTGTTCAATTATTTATTAGCAGAATTATAATTCTACAAAAAATAGAGAAAAATTTTCAGTCAAATATAAAGAAGTAACATAAAAAATATTGCATGCCTGTATATTTTTTGTCCTGGATTAGGGAATGGGACATAACGAACATTTCCTAATATTTGAAGGCCATTTGACATCTAGAATTTAAATAATTACTTAGCATTACATACAGAGTATATTCAAAAATAGTGGCATTACTCTACACAAAGTGGGAAAACTTCTTGACCATTAAATTTATACACAACTGGAACAGCTTTCTTAATAGGGCTATCTGTTGCTTAAGTCATCTAAGTCATTTAAGTTAGAATGTGGAGAGCACACAGAAATGCCCTATAGGGAATGATCTGCATTAGTTTGGCAATAAACCTAGTATGTCTTTCCAGCTATAATTTGTATTATTTCCTGGGTTTGGACATAGAACACATGGGAACTCAAGTCAGGAGTTCATGTAATGATTGGTATTTACCAAGCTGAATACCATATGGTGTAATACAGACAAGCAGACTAAATGATAAGTTAATGTCAGGTTATGAAGAGGCATGTATTGTGGCCAATATTCTGGCTAAAATCCCCCATCATATAGAACCTCTAGATATAAAATAAATTTAAGATAGAATACACTGGCAGAACCAAGGATTCTTGCAGTACAGCAGCATCACTTCAAAACCACTTTTGTGTATTCATCACTTCAAAATATTTCCATCACTGTTAGAACCAGCCTTCAAATTACCTTCACTACCTGGAGTCATTCTAGAAAAAACAAATGCGACTTCCTATCCAGAGGTTGCATTTGTGTTCTTTATATGAAAATATTGATTGTGCTATGTTTTTAACTAAAAGCAGCTTTCCAGGCCTCCAGGAACATCACAGACTCAGCTATAACTGTACCACCTGTGGACTACTTTTTTCAATATGTCTTCTAAAGTAAGAAGGGAAAGTCAGCCTTCCCTCGTTCTGTATTTCTCAGCTTCCCTTTTGTCCTTATTAACAAAAGCAAGACCCACAACTATAACCAGACAATAAACAAACCTCTTAAATGAGTGACTTAAGGCAGGTCAAAGTCTCTTCCCTTTCTTATCCTATCTTTGTCATCGATTATTTGGAGAAAAAAAATCGAAGGCACATGCACAAGACAAACTTAGGTACATAACAACTGGTGAAATGTCACTGAGTAACAGTATCCAGACCTAAAAAGATACATTCTGAATTTTTTAGTCTTTTACAATGACAATGCCACACATGGCAGTCCTTAACATACAAAACCACCACACACTACTTAGATGCACAAACATAATAGTCTGTAGTGATCAGCAGAAATCCCATCCTGAAAGACTGCAATTTTTACAAACACTTCCTTTCAT